>JAGSMP010000482.1:0-196851 GCA_029286625.1 Parnassius orleans | reverse complement strand
CATTCGTCACAAACAAGTTTATAAACACCCGACTTTTGACGAATATCTAACTTATCTTTATTATTACAGATATTCCTAAGAGAATTGAACGCAACGTACACACCGCTCTGTCGAAAGTATTAGCTATTTTTTCAGATATAAAATATTTTTATATAGCTGATACTCTCTACCTAACCAACGACCACTCCTTTAAAGTCTTACATACTTGTAATAAGGGCTGCGACTCTGTGTCCTGGAACAGTTGGAGATATTAAAAATAAAAATAGTAATATTGCACTGCTGAATGAACAAACAAATGTTTCTAACTCACCTCTCTTAAACATCTTTAAATCTGCTCAATTACGGACAGCCTCGCAACATGGTCCTTCGTCACCTTCGCGGTGATTAGCGATTGGTTGCGTGGTTGGAGGAGTGGCAGGCGGACGATCGTAGAGACCGCGTGGTGGGCCTCCTGGTTACATACATACATACATAAACACTTACGCCTGTCACCGAAAGGGGTAGGCAGAGACTACGGACTTCCATTTGGCACGATCCTGGCACACCTCTCTCGCCTCCTTTACATCCATATATCTACGCATACACGCTCGTCGGTTAAGGGTACTCCTAATCTGGCCTCTTTTCAATATAACGCCAATTTGGTCGATAAACCTTCGTCTAGGGCGTCCCTTCCCGACTCTGCCGTTCACTTCTGCAATGGATGGTCTTGGTTATTCTAGTTGCAGCGGCCTCTACGTCGTCCGCTGTGCTAAGTGGTGTATGGACTGGAGGTCTCTCCTGTAGATGTTGGTGGTAGAGCCTCTAGTCAATTTTGGTCTTGAAGGCTCTGGGCAGCGTTGTTACCGCCTTGAGGCCAAGGGTAATCAATATCGGGAGGTGCTGCGTGTTCATCTTGAACGGCACCTCTACCACTATCGGACAGTTGACGTTCCTAGAGAGTACGATGTCCAGTACATCCGGACGTCTGCGTGGGTCAGATGGAACGTGTGAAGGTTCTTCGGGACCTAAAACGTCATAGTTATTGTTCTCCGCATCCTCATATAGTGCACGACCCGGCGGGTTGATCAGTCTAGATCCCCACGCAGGGTGTTTGGCGTTTAGGTCCCCGGCGATGATGGTGGGCGTTGTGCCTTCCATTACCGTCCTGACGTCTGAGGAGTGAAATGGAGTCTCTGGCGGGCGGTATGCTGCAAAGTTCCTTAGTCCCTCGCCCGCCGCCTTCATTTTTATGCCGATAGAGCGCATCGTTTGGTAGTCTGGTAGGCCTAGTTCTTAGGATCTATAGGCGATCCCTTGAGGATTGCCGTCGACCCGTCTGTAGATGTGGTAGTTGGTCAGCTTTAGATACGTGGATGGTCTCAATTTAGTCTCTCCCAGCAAGATCACCTGGATGTCCTGCTGTTGGGCGACTGTACGGAGTTCATGGATCCTCTGTTGGATCCCGTCCGGGTTCCAATAGAGGAGGCGCAGGTTACTCTCCTCCGTAATGCCGAGCCAGTAGCGTTGCCAGCGCCTTCATTACGACGGTAATAGGATCGGTCCCGGCCCTAATGTCGGCTAGGACTTGACTACCGACCTCGATAGCTATGCCTACCAATTTTTGGATCTCTCTCTTGTGTCTGTCTCTGTCTTGTGGCCGGCTGGTGGTGGTTGTCTCCTTGAGAATGTTGGTACTGGTCTCGGGGCGTTGGTAATTACTTATCACCTGTGGGTAGAGCGCGCTCTATGTGTAAAGCGCGCTCTATGTGTAGAGCGGGCTCTATGTTCAGATAGATCCTTTCCGGTGCTCCGCCCACGTTAGTTTCTTTTCTAGTAACACTTGTAACCTGCGCCTTCGCGGCTATCGTTACCGTTGGTGTCGGGGTAAAGGTGACCACAGCCTGAGGAGGAGGAGGCCGTTCCTTTCTCATCTTCCGCCTCACCCGCTTCCTCTTCTTAAAGGACTGACGATCCGTGGCGTCATTAGCGGGGGGCTGGAGATCCGCCCTGGTGGTTGCCCTCGACTCATCGAGTTCCACCGTTTCCATTGGTGTTACGGGTGGGGGGGGGGGGCTGACTGCTTGGGTTGGGTATTGCTGTTGCTGCTGCCAGTTGAGCACAGCTCGTCGAGGGTCTTTGTCCATCGTCCTGCGGCAACCCCGTCGGGTTGGAAGTGGGCACGGGTGATGAACGCCCGGCAGATGCGGCTAGGGTCGCGTAGGTAGTAGACTCCCAGCTGAAAGATTCTTCCCCTCCCTGCTCGAACTGGGCCGAATCCATATGGCTGCGTCGGTCCGGTGAGATAGAGGGGTGGTTGTGGTGGTGACGGCGACTTCGGTGGAGTGTTGTGCACTCGTTTCCTTCCCGTCGGTTGGGGCCTTTCATCTTCGGATGATGATGAAGATGATGACACCGATGAAGACGGCGACGATTGGATTGGGGAGCCAATGCACTGCCTCTTTTCGTGGAGGCTCAAGGCTTCGGTCTCCGGCTGGGTATGCCTTCTCGCCGATTTATTCACCACGACACGGCCACGGTTCCTGCCCAGCCGTGTGCATAGACGCGGCAGGCGTGAGCGCGGCGCTCGGTGCGGGTTCTTTAGTCAGTGATAATGGCTTGCGCTTCGGGATCTGGCTAAACGTTGCAATCTTCGACCGCACCGGATTGATATATATAATACTCACCAAACGAGCCGACAGCGATGATGACGCGCGACGCGGGGGGTGAAGGGGCGTGAGATGGTGGGTGGCCGCAACACTTTGGGGCACTGCCTGCCCCTTTCGTTATGTAAAGGTTGGGGGAAGTGCTTAGGTGGCACTCTAGAAACGCGTCTGGACATTGAAGGCACGGAGCGCTCTTGAATGCCCAAGAATCTTCCTAAGGGCCGGTGACCTCGACGCCTCTCGGAGTATGCGGACTCAACGATTAGCGGAGTATGTCGTACCGGCGGTTGCTAGGGACCACTGCTATTCCACAAACAACGCACACTTAGGAGATCCTTAACGAATTTCTAAATTATCAGTTTACTATCCTAGTCGCGAGCTATACGCGAAAGAGAGCCACGCGCCGCGCGCCATTTCGACATATCGTAACATTTATTTTCACCATTGCACCCTTGTATTTTACCCCATATCTTTATTTCTATAAAACATATAATTACACAATTTTATTTATAAGAAACACATACAAAGTCTTATCATTATGATATACATCACATCGTTATCACATAAAAACATATTAAGATATTCAACAAAACACAGCTATTTTACAGAACATTTTCAAAGTTAGAAATCTTAAATATCTAACACACATGGTTAAAATAACAATCTTTATTAATAAACATGAATATCTTAACTAATACAATAGTTTAATTCACAATTTAAAGGTATTTTACACTTTAATTCGACTTTAATTTTCTTATACAAATCTATTATTATTTCACTATTTTGGGCACAAATTTAGACACTTTTAATACAGCACTATTCTTATTAACACATATAATAAACCTAAAACATTTAATACTTATTTCTACATACATTACTAAAGTTTTCACAAATTAATAAAGTTTATTTTTTATTTTTATTTTACATTATTTGGACCCTGTTTAGATCCCATACAACATGAACAACCGATTCCTACACGACCCTTATCATATCGGTAGGAGGCTAGTGCTTTCTTTGTCTAAATTACAACTATCTCTGTTCATTATGAAACATTATTTGTTTACATATGCTATCCTTATCTAGCCATAATGAATCTTATCTCTTATCACAAGAGCAAAATATATTTTCATCTAAAATAAGTATCTAATTTAATATAAGACTTTTATTTGTATTGCATAGCTGATTACTATGTAACACATGACTCTAAATTAATCTAAAAACAAACTTTTATGGAATTAACTCTCGACCGGGGAATCGAACCCCGAACTTTCGTTCGATAATTATATTGAATCTATTTACTTTTAACTTAGATTATCTCATTATTCGGAATGCCTTATATAATTTAATAATTTAATAGTAATAATTAAAATGCGAAATTGTTTATTTTTTATGAAATGAAAAACTATTTTTTAAGCGCGTCGCAAACAATAACACATTTAGCAGTTTGCTTACAATAATAACATAATATAAATTTGATAAATTGTTACTAATGCTAGGGCTACACCAACGAGAAATGCCGTTAATTATCGCGTTGATGGACGTTGAATGTAGGTGTGGCCACCATTTAACGCGATAATTTTACAACGGCATTAACAATGCCGTTTGCCGTTGGGCGATAACTTGAGTGGCGGTACATCAAAGAGATTAACGCACGAATTAACGCGTTGAAGCGGCCACACTACGTTTGTCTCATTGTGCACGGTGAGTGCAACGGGGTCGCACGTAAGGCTATGATGGAGTGGAATAATGAAAAAGTTATTACGTTTCTTAAGATTCTGCAAACAGAGCCATGCTTAGACAATGATAAAATATATTCATATAATAAACATTTACACTCATCAAATATAGAGTTTACGTTAATATTCCTTGAATTTCAAGGAATATTATCGTAAAGTGACCACACGTTCCGTTTTTAACGGGACTGTCCCTTTTCTCGGTCACCTGTCCCGTTGTTCCCAAACAAATCTCCGGGACGGAAAACAGTCCCGTTTTCCTGAACCGCGCGAAAATTTAAAACTATGAAGTTCGTCAGATATTTTATGTCTACCTGGTACAAATGCTTCAGTAGAAAAGGTATTTTTCTATGATCAATAAATTGTGGACGTCTGAAAAAAATCACTTACAGGTTCCAGTTCTAAAGGCGATGTTGATAACAAAGGTCAATGTAAAAAAACTTGCCCAGAATTTTATTCTTATTTAAAATCATCACCAACTTTATTACAGCAAATTTGTTCCACTGACAAATATAAATATAATTAAAAAATACGTTGCATTTAATAATTACTGTCTGAGAAACTTGGCTTTAATGAAGTTGGTGAACTGGTGATTAATGTTTATTTTTCACAATTTGTTATAATAAAAATAATTATAATTAATGTGATTATAATTATAGTGAACACTAATTGTATAAAGTTACAGTTTTTAAATAAATAACATAATATTTATTTATTGTTAACCTGCTAACTGGGGAGTATAAATAAACCCATGTCCCGTTTTGAAATAAAAAATAAATGGTCAGTTTACATTAACGCCACCTTTAACGCCGTTCAACGGCATTGAAATTAAAATGACGTTGACCGTTCAAGTGGCCACTCACTTTATCGCGTTAAAATTAAGGCAATAATTGTTGCGTTTATGGGCATTGAGGTTTCTCGTTAGGTGTAGCCCCAGCATAAAAAGGTATCCAACGCAGCATAGTCTTGATACTGACAAAGTACTTCGGCGCTGATCCTACGAGTGCCAATAAAAATTTAACAAAAATTAAACTGAGCAATATTCATTATTATACTATTTTAAGTCAATATGCACAAATAATATATTTAAACCATACACACGATTACACTACCACGTACATACTTATAATAAATTAATATAATAAAAGTAGTAATTACTTATATAAAATTAAATAAACGAATAAACGGAACAGGAAAGTATGAAAGCACAGACTAATATGATGCTTGGTAAGCATCAAATTAGTCTGTGGACAGGGCACTCCCATAGAGTAAAACCACATGAGTAAAGAAACTGTACATGACTGTACAGAGGCAAAGCTTCTAAGGAGCTGTCAAAATTTTTACCTATTTTGGTAGGGTTGGCACAGGAGGATAAAATTACCCCCCCGAAAGGGTTCCCGCCTTGTCGTGGCGGGGGGCTTAGTAGCCGTGGCTTGGTTACCCGTGGTGAACAAAGAGGAACCCCTTGGCTGGCCCGTGGTGTAGGGCCGGCCCGAGGTGGCCACTCCGAGTGCGCTTGGCGAGCCCACTTCGGATGTGTGTCGGTGGGCTGTGGCGAGAGGGGTGTCCTCTCCCCCTACCGCTGCAGCCGAGGTGGAGTCGCGGAGGAAGGGGAGTGTTGGTATGGCGATGCGCCACTCGCCCTATCCTCCGCGACTCTGACGGGGCCGCACCGTTGATGCGGTGGTAGTGGGATCGCGGGGTGAGAGAGGTGTCGGTATGGCGAGGCGACGCTCTCCCTACTCTCCGCGGCTGAAACTTGGTTGGTGGCGGAGCCAGAGACCAGATCCGCCGCTGGGGTTGGGAAAGCGGGTGCTACTGACCACTCGAATTTCCTGGCCCCATGGCCTCCGCGTATCGGACTCGGAGGGCCCGTTACGCAGGTGGAGTTGGAGGCCGTGGAGGAAGGCGTGCCTTGTGTTCCTGGTGCGCCCTGACTGAGAAGAGGAATGGGGAGGACAGGTCCTCCCCCGAGAAGGGGCTGCCATGGGGCGGTCGGCGATGGTGGGGCCGCGGATGTGTGCGAAAGCGTTCCCGTGGCCCTGCCAATATGCGGCGAAGGTGGAACACCATGGGGTTTTAGTCGGTGCGAGTCCGACATAACCCGTCCTTGCCTCCGCGAGGTGGGTATGCGTAGGCATTACCCCATGTAAAAAAAAAGGAAGATAAAATTAAATAAACAAAACGTTTATCAGCATTTTAATAGATACTTAAGATATAATATTTTATAATGATTTATTATAATTACGCGAACACTACACATAGAATAAAACTACTTTTACGGATTTTATCGCGTTTAATTATACTTTTTTGAGGATGTTTATTTAATTTATATAGGGCAAACAAAACGATCTATTAAAACCCGCGTAAAAGAACACATAGCTGACGTGAAACACCAACGTTACGGGAAGTCTGCAGTTTGTGATCACATCCTAGACTGTAGGTTCCCAAAGTGGTCCAGGTGGACCCCGTGTGGATAGGAGACCACACGGGGGCCCACGTAGACGTGAAAAGAAAACAGGGATTCACAAGTTGTAAGTAATAAAGAACAAAAATTTTGGCTTGTATTTACATATCAACGTAGGCAGGTAGCATCATTCACTAGGTAGGTACTCAAAAATATTCGAGACTCAGTTCAAGCACAGAATTGAATAGAACAATAGATACTTAATAGTAGAAGTGTACACCATATGTCAAGACTTGCAAAGTACCGCCCGTGCGCCCGCTCGTCCGGGATGCTTGTTTAGACCTGCAAAGGGATGAAATGCGACTTACGCTGTGCTTGCAATCTACATTAGTATAAATAGGAATAAGACGTTACTCATTTGTTGTGACTGTGAGTGAATCGATGTCAGTGTTTGCAGTGACGGAAAAAGTAAGTATCTGCCTATTTGTTATACATATTTTTATTGTATATTGTAATTTATCAATCATATTATATTTGTTTTACTATTTGAGTGTAGTAGGTAGTTATGTAGTAAAAATTAAATACTAGAGATTATTCAAAACTTCTATAAAAGAACAAAAAGCCAAGGAAGATTAAACTTTAGGTACCTAGGTACTTTTTTTATTTAAAAATATTTATTTACATTAAAAGAGCGGTGTTTTCGCGGGCATTTTGTTTTTTTTTTATTGCAATAATTCTATTCTGTTGTGTTATAATAGCCATATTCTGGTAAAATCGCCTCAAAAACAAACACTTTTTTACAGGTCACAACTGATACGGAAAATGGCTGAATCTAAGATGAAATGTTGACAGTAAATACAGTGTTGATTATTTGAAATTTGGTTTTCTTCCATCAACGGTAGATGAACGATTGCCTATATGTCTTTTATGCAACAAAGTTCTGAGCAATGACTCTATGAAACCATCGAAGCTCGAAGACCATCTAAGAAGGTGTCATCCTGAAAAAAATAGGTAAAGATATGAAATACTTTCAAACATTGAAGGAAAAATATAAAAAGAGACCTACCGTAAATAGTATGTTTGCTTCAACGTCTCAAAGTAACGACGATGGCTTGCGGGCTCTTACAATATTTCGTTGCTTATAGTGAAATATGGGAAACCGCACACCATCGGAGAAGAGTTAATTTAACCCGCTATTGAAGAGGTTTTAAAAACTGTTCTGCACAAACCTCCATTTGACGTACTCAAAAGAATTCCTTTAAGTAACAACACTGTACAAAGACGTATTGATGAAATGAGCTCTGATATAGAAAGCTTTTTGTGTAATTACCAGCAAACCACTCATTTTGCTATTCAATTGGAAGAGTCTACTTTGCCTGGTAATGAAGCATTATTATTGGCATATGTTCGATTTGTTATGGACGAAGAAATCCATGAAGAACTGCTATTCGTACAAATTTTGAAGTCGGGCACTAAAGGCGAATCTTTAATATTTAATGTCTTGAGTGATTTTTTTACGGAAAAATCTATTCCATTTACAAACATTATTTCGGTGGCAGCAGATGGCGCTCCTGACATGTTCGGGCGATATTGTGGGTTTATAAGCCATCTTAAAAGAATAATACCAGGACTAATTGCAATTCATTGTGTCATCTACCGACAACACCTTGTAGCGAAAAATTTGAGTGATAGATTGCACCAATCGCTTCAATTTGTGATTAACGCAGTTAATAAAATAAGAAGCAATGCTTTGAATACCCGTTTATTTGCACTATTGTGCGATGAAAATGATGAAGATTTCCAACGACTGCTCTTACATACTGAAGTACGCTGGTTGCCGAAAGGTGCATGCTTATCGAGATTTTACTCACTTTTCGAATCAGTGATAGAGTTTCTGGAAACTAAAGCACCAGATTTAAAAGAAAATCTGATCAAATATAAAGCGGACATTGCGTACTTAACGGATTTGTTCAAAAAATTCAATGACGTTAACTTGCAGTTACAAGGGGACAGCCTTAATTTAATAAAAACAAAGGGTGTAATTTCGGCTTTTCTTGGTAAATTGAAATTAATAAAGCAAAATATTAGTCGGTGTGAATTCTCCCAGTTTCCGCACTTGTCACAGATAGAATGTCTTGATGAGGATATTCAGACATACGCTCAACATTTAAATACCCTGCATGATGACTTCAAAAATAGATTTGAAGATATTCTGACGATGGAAATACCACCATGGATCATAACCCCATTTAATGAACCGGATAAGGCGAATGTGGTATTACAAGAGGAGCTACTTGAGTTCAGCACCAACGAGGAACTGAAGGTGAAATTTAAAAAAGGCTATCAAACATTTTGGCTGCAGGCAGAAATCCCCGAAAAATATCCTGGGCTGTGGGAAACTGCGAGAAAATTTAATGATAGCGCTTCCCTCGTCATATCTTGTCGAAAGAAATTTTAGTGCCGTTACCAACCTGTTAACAAAAAAAATGAGCAGATTGAACATCACAGAACGGGGAGATTTGAGATTACTTCTTACAAAACTGAAGCCAAATATTGATAATTTGCTGTCAATTCATCAAGTACATCCGTCTCATTAAAAGTATGACTATTTTTTATTGTTCATTTACATTTCAGAGTTCATAGTTAATTTTTGTCAAATGTTGATTGTTTGTAATAATAAATGTTTATAATTTTGTATAACCACAAGTATTATTTTAATAAATAGGACACAAGAAAATGTGCTACTTTTTTTTCTTCTTAACACCCCCAATTTAGGGTGATATTTTTTAGGACTTTTGGGAATACAGTAGAAATGTAGCAGCAGGGGGTCTACCGAAAATAGTAAAACTTTGAAAGTGGTCCACGAGAAAAAAAAGTTTGGGAAATAATGTCCTAGACGGACCCCACCATTACATTAGATTTGATAGACTAAAAATTCGAGTACTTTACAGCACCCATGGTCACGGGGACTGAGGTATTTGACGTCCCAATGTCATAGTTAACCACGGTTACCTCCAGATTAAAAATTATCATGGAAGTATAGACAAACTGGAACCCACACTCCTAATATCAACATTAGGAATAATCAAATGACCTCAAGTAACCCCTGTTTTCCCTACAGCATAGCCAACGTGGCGACTGATATTACCCCATTGATAGCCATTACGAATTTCAGTATAAGTTTAATTGTTTGTATGACAAGAATTATAAGTAAAAAATGATAAAAGAAGTTAACATAAACGATTTTTACGCAAGTGTTTGCTTTTTCTTTTAAACAGTTAATAAAGATTTACGATGAACTATTTGCCTAGCATCCTACATATTTCCCCTATATTAGAATTATTCTTAAAAACCGTTATATGGCAACCCAAAATCTATATGTCAAATAATTTTTACTATAGTGCGCGCAAGATAACTCTGCGCGCGGCCAAAATTGGAACTAATCGTGTGCCGCCATCTTACTGTTTATGGCAAGTGTCTAAACAGAGTGGTAGGTGTCCTGTTTTTATTCTTTTTTGCAGTAATTAATCGTTATCATTATGCCGAAAGTGATTAAAAGTGCTGGCAGGGATGTTATTTTGAAGGTCAAACGTGCTTGTGAAGAAGAACGAGACAATAACGGGCCTATAGTACCGTTTTCAAAGTTAGAGCCGCGTTGCATATTTAACAGGTAATTTTAGGGATGCCATTACAATAAAATTCCCCAATTTTCTCTATTTGTTCCTTTTTAATTTCCTCGTGTCATTAATATCATGTATTTATAATGCATTGTTTTTATTTTGTTTTAGGTGTTTCTGAACGCACCGTCACCCAGATAAGTCAAGAGGGTAATATAGCAGAAGCTTCATCTTCTAAAATTGTGACGCCGGGAAAAACTAGGAACCGAAGGAAAAAAATTTATGATTTAGACGATTTCGATATGTGCGCTATAAGGCATTTAATTCAATCATTTTACGTCGTGAAGAAGGATTCCTACCATAAATAAACTTTGGTTGGAATTGAAAACTGATATTGGTTTTAAATATGGCAGAACATCGTTGAGGAGTATTTTAAAGACTATGGGCTACAAATACAAAAGGTGCCAGTCTAAACGAAAAGTATTGGTAGAACGCAGTGATATTGCAGCTTGGAGAGCAAAATATATTCTGAGGTTGCGCAAGAATCGTCAGGAAGAAAATCGACCGGTAATTTATGTTGACGAAACGTATATACATGCTTCATACCACCTTCAAAAATGTTGGCAATCGAAGGAACAGCCTGGTATTCTTGCTTCTGATAGCGTCGGTGCAAGATGGATAATAGCCCATGGTGGAGGTAAAACTGGGTTTGTTGAAAACGGACTGCTGCTGTTCAGGTCTAACTCCAAATCGAGTGACTATCATGACGATATGAATTCAGCTAACTTCATGCGGTGGATGAAAGAAAAAATTGTGCCGAATCTTCCAACGAATTGCATTGTAGTGATGGATAATGCGTCATACCACTGCACACAGATCAACAAGGCGCCTACAATTGGCAATACAAAAGCAGAGCTCCAAGGATGGCTTACGAGAAATGGTATTACATTTGAAGACTGTTGGACGAAAGCGCAATTATACGAATTAATTAAAAATACAAAGGAGACCCACAGTACGAAATAGATCAAATGCTAAATGAATATGGACATGAGGTTCTCCGTTTGCCGCCTTACCACTGCGATTTAAATCCCATAGAAAAATTTGGGCAATAGTAAAGAGACGCATTGCAGAGAAAAATATCACTCAAGCTCCTAGCGAAATAGCTGCTATTACTGAGGCGGCGTTTAGAACAGTAACGACAGAAGAATGGTTCAACGTATGCCAACATGTAGAAAAATAGAAGATAAATATTTCCAATCAGATAGGCTGATGGATATGGAAATGGATGAATTTGTAATTAATGTTACAGGTGACACATCCGAGTCATCTGATGAAGACTCTAGCATGGATTCTGATGAAGATATGCGAATGGAAGGCGTTGATCCACTGCAGGACCATTGTTACACCAAATTTATAAATAATAATAGGTATTCAATAAAAGATTTACAAGGTTTCCTTGGACTTTTATTTCGTTCTTTATAATAAATATTATAATGCTATTTCAGTTGTTTCAAAATACCTTTTGGAAAAATTTATTATAGACAAAATATCAGTAGTCATTAATCTTAGTATTAGTCCTTTTATACACGCATATAATAGGTACCTGTAACTGTGTAAAAAAATTGTAGTGGCGTAGTTAAACTTGTGTAGTGAGGCATCAAACTTATGAAAGTTAGAATCAAGAAATATATTTATTACGCGGATCTTAAACAATAAATATGGGGTTTAAAAAATTATTAGGTCTTTGTAAGTTTAGGCTGAACATTACAGTTTTTTTAATTGAGATTTGGTAATCAATTAGGTAATTTATGTAATTTGATATAATTATACAATTCCAGTAATAAGATTAAACGAAGGAAAAAATATTAGTTAAGCTGGCAACATTAAGCACGCCATCAGTCGCGCGCAGAGTTATCTTGCGCGCACTCTACAAATGGCAGATATTTAGGTTCATTTCGCAAGTTTGTTTTTGAATTTTGGAATAATCCAGAGGCAAAACTAGTAAAATGGTCATTAAATGTATAGCGCGCGGTTGCAAAAGTGAGTGGCATCTAGAATGTAATATTTCATTCGTAAGTATAAAACACCAGCAAATACTGCGCGTCATGTGAAATTGTTTAGTGATATTTCGACTTTAATTCCTATTATTTCTGGATAGACAAATGGTTATTTTGGTTCGGTATTTTCAATTTTACTTCGTTATTTGCTTAATAATTAACGTTTCATGTTTGTATTATAACTACGACTAGGGTGACCATGCATTGTGAATGTATTTTAATTAGAAACGGAAAAGGTTTTCTCGAATGGTACTCTGCTTGATTTGCGTGAAATTTCGAAACGTTTTCACGAATGATGATACATTCAAACATCAAAATTAAAATAAATTTATAGTTTTTATAACTTATTTTTTTGCAGGTTTCCTTCCAAACTAACAGAAGGTAATAAATGGTTAAATAATGTGGAACTAAAAAGACCCTTTTTGAAAAAGCAAAGATTTGTAACCTCCATTTCAAATCAACCGATTATGTCATTACGGGAAAACGACTGAGACAAGGAGTCACACCATTTTTAAATGAAATAGCAGATTGTTCTCTGGTACAGGTATGAACTTTTGTTAGGTACTTGTTATTTCTTATTTCAATGACATGTTTTGTTTTCAAGGGAAGAAAAGTAATTTGAAATTACAACATTTTTCTCTTGATATTTTTTTTGAGAAAAATGTTACGTAGTAAATTGGTACAGCTTAGGTTATACCACTAGGCTATAATTTTTTAAAATATTTACAAGCTATTTTTGCACAAATTTTTCAATTTTTTTAATTGTATTTAATTTTTTAAATGAAAATTGACACATATTTAATCAAAGTTGCGGTCTCAGGAAATTCATTTTGTTGATAATTATATTACACCTCTATATAAGTGCTATCGTTATAAATAAATGTTCAGGTATAATGTCTCCTACAATTTTTTTTTCAATGTTTTTAAATGTAGTTCTAATTTACTTCCTATGATTTTTATATTTTTGTTTACCAAATTTGTATTGTTCATTTCAGACACAAGTAAACAAAGAAAATCAACCATCAGATTTACCTGATACGGTTCAGGGTAATGAAGAGTCGAATATTTTAATAAAAGTATATATATTTTTTAAGTGACGATGAGAAGACACTGTCGCAGGTTTAATTTAATACTTAATTATATTTGCAGTCAAATGAAGAATATGCAACTAGCGCAGCTTCTAAACGAACCTGGGAAACTATGTTAGGCAGGCCATCTTGCAGTCATGTAAGTGCTCTTTTAATTTACCCAATTAGCCATTAACGTGTTTTTAAATTTTTATAATAAATATGTATGTTAGTCAATAAGGTATTTATCTATAGGCCTCTGTTTACATTCATTAATATCATGTTATGTAAATATTACCTGAAATAAATTATTAACACGTTAAACGCCGTGGGGGACAACATATGGGCCTCACTTATTTAGTAAAAGGAGCCAGGTTAAAAATGCCCGATTGTTAAATTTTTCGTTTATGTTTTTATTGCTTTATGGGCTAGAAAATGTGCCAAATCACATGAAATAAATCGAAGAAAAGTAATTTGTGACTTGATTTTACCAAAATACTACTGTCACTCAACAGTTGCCCCCCATGGCCCACGCGGAAATAAATCGCGTTGTTCGTTGGCGGGGGTCGGGGTGTCGGTCATCCCCGCTCATGTCCTGCCGACCGCCGGCCGTCTCGATACGCGATTCCCGCGCGCCTGTGCAGTGACCGTTTGGACTACCTAGCTACCTACATTGGTTACGTATCGATTCGAGAATTTTCTGTTTATTTGTTTACGTAAATTAAATTGTTTTTTTATTGCATTTCATTCATTGCTTTATTATAATGGATGAGTTCGCAGATTTCGAAATAAATCAGGAAGATTTATCACAAATAGAAGAATTAGAAATCACCTTGTTGAATAATAGTTTCCATGTAAGTTCTGAAGAAGAAGACATAAATATCCATCCAGTTACTCGTAAACGTCGTCGTATTATGGTTCCAGATACCTCGGGAAACACTACGCCGTTTACACGTACATGGGCACTACCAACAGGTAACCAGCGTCGAATTATACCTTTCACAGAAAATCCTGGTTTGCCTACTGATCTCCGCTTAGCAATGACTAACAAATCGCCTGCTGATTTTTACTATCTTTTGGTTCCCGATGATGTTTTTATGCAGATAGTAGAAGACACAAATCAGTTTGCTATTGATAGAATCACCGGGCGCGTGGCTTCAAAAGCAGCGAGAATCCGTAACTGGTCTCCTTCTAACGTGCATGAGATGAAACGCTTTTTTGCATTGATTATTTTTATGGGATTGGTAAAACTTCCTAAGCTTTCTGATTATTGGTCAAAAGATGAAATAACAGGTCACCCGTTTGCAGCAACAATTATGTCTCGTAATCGCTTTGAACTGCTTCTTCAAATGCTTCATTTTTCCCAGCTTGACAATGCTCACAAGTCTGATAGGTTACATCGCGTCAGACACTTACTGGAGGTCATGAACACTAATTTTTCAAGACATTATACTCCTGCCGAAGATATATGTATTGACGAAAGCGTTGTGCCATTCCGCGGCAGAATCATTTTCCGTCAATATAACAAACAGAAACGTCATAAATATGGCATAAAAGAGTTTAAATTATGCACTCTACCGGGGTATACATATAAAATAAATATTAATGCGGGAATAGAAAGCGATCAAGTGAATAATACGCCGGCAAACGTTGTAATGTCACTTTGCAGTGGCTTGTTGAACAAGGGTCACACGTTGTATACTGACAATTGGTATACGAGTATTGATTTAACAAGGAAGCTGTTGGAAAATAAAACACACCTAGTGGGTTACTATTAGAAAAAATAGAAGGAATATACCAAAACAAGTTGCTAATGCTAAACTGAAGACAGGTGAATATATAGCTAGAGAGAGCGAAGATGGAATAACTATCATGAAGTGGAAAGATAAAAGGGACGTACTTGTTCTTTCGACCAAACATTCTGACCGTTTCCAGACAATTACAAAGCGAGGAAAAGCGGTATCGAAGCCAAAAATCGTGCTGACTATAATAGGGCAAAAGGCTGTCGATTTGTCCGACCAAATGGGGCTTATTCCACGCCATTAAAATCGGTAAAATGGTACAAAAAAGTTGCCATAAACTTGCTATTGAACACCGCAGTTATCAATGCACTAGTATTATATCAAACAGTAACCGGGACGAAAATCCAAATTGTTGAATTTAGGAAACAGGTGTTGAAGGGCCTGTTAATGAGAAGTGAAACCTCAAGTCAGGTTTCAAGACCAATAAGAATGAAGCATAAGCTTGCCAGGAAAGAAGGCACAAGCAAAAATTGTCGACGAACATGTCAGCAGTGCTACAAAGACAATACTAAAGTAATGGGACGAGTATTAGCCAAAAACAAGACGAAAAAAGTTGTAACTTTTTGTGAAACCTGCCCTAACAAACCATTTCTTTGTTTTGATTGTTTCCATAAAATTCATTAAAATATTAGGTGTAGTAACGTTGATATTGATCTCAATCTGAAGTCTGATTTAATTTTGTTTCATTTAAAAACTGTAATAAATATTAACATTAATAAATAATTATATTTTGATTTACAAACCTATAGTTTAATTTATCAAACTATCCTCGAAAAATAAAACCTAACAGCTATGTAGTACAACTTTCACCAGATACAGCAGAATAGTAACAGTATACAGTATTTTACAACACATTATAAATAGTAATTTTATGGAAAAATATAAAATAACACATTATCATACACACTTTTTCCTTAAAATCTTTCAAACAAGTCTTGTCCCGAAATTATTAGTCATATTTTTTTAAGTCATATTTTTTACTAAAAACCAAATACAATCTGTTTGTCTGCAGGGCCATGGGGGTCACGTCAAATATATATTAGCTTCATATCTGTGCCCAACGGCTCAATAGAGACGTTTAAAATCGCCTCTGACTCGCGGTCATATGTTGTCCCCCGCGGCCCCAACGGAACAGTTAAGTGTCGACCAAATGGTGCCCCCCATGGCCCAAATGGAAAAACGAAGAAAACGCACTGGCGTTCAACGTGTTAAATTGCTACCTTAATGCGTAATAAATATATTGTTATTCAGTGTTGGAAAATCAGAAATTCGTGTCTTTTCAGGAATCTCGGCCGCTGCGTGATGCTACAAAAGAAAATGTAAATGTTCCTGTTTGTAAAAAAAACACGGTCTTTACTTCGAGACATTTTTGAAACGGACAAGGAAAATATGAACATCGATATTATAACATCCAAAATAGTAATGACATTTTAATATCATCAAGTGGGACCACATCATAGAGATCTCAAATACTAATGATACAGATACTGATGATGAAATTGAAAACCACTTGCAGGCTTTAGAATCACAAAACACCCATACGGATTATCAGAAAAATATTTATAATAATATAAAATATTTATAATGATATATAATAAAAAATATTGTCAAACGGCTGAAATGTAACGATTGTAAAAATTTGCTAATTGCTGCAGATCATTCACAAACCGATCACTTACACGTTTTGAATGTAAATAAATATCAATCCTTTACAACATTTGTAAATAGAGGTAAATTGCATTTTCCATCTGCAGAGGTGTACAAAATTGTCCTTTTTGCGGATAAAATATTTAAAAGGGCATCAAATATGAATAGTCTGAGTCAACCTAATATTAAAAATGTATTAATCAATATTATTATTCAACACCTTACACCACAGTTGCGACTAAATAAATGTTTTATCATCCTATGGATGACAGTATAAATTGCTCTAAATTTCATGAATTCAGAATTTTAAAATTAGTTTCAAACTCTTTTTTGACCATGCGTCTCAGAACGCATCTAAAAAATTGTATGGATCAAAAGTTGAGTGCTGTTCGTACCAAGCGCCAAAAACTTCACAAAATTATTTTATTCAGTCATGTATAAAAAATTGTGTTGTTGTAAAAACCTTCGCCTCTAATTATTATTATTGTATCCTTCAAATTTGTGGATACTATTGCTATTGTAATGATAAATGTAAATAAAAACGATTATTATTTTATTTTTATTATTTCCTAATGTTACTTTATAAGGGATGTAAAGACAGCCTTCCGAAAACTTTAACCATGAACTCATCATGACCATCATCCTGAGCAAGGTACTGAAGGAATTTCTTTGCGGATATTAATTTTTTTGACTTCCCATACAAAATTGGGAACGTGACCGATACATTTTGTATGGGAAGACAAATTTTTTTTTCATTTCCGGACAAAAATAATTTTATATTTTTGCTCAGGATGATGGTCTGAATTCATGATTAAAGTTTTGTGTATAACTTTCGCCCGCAGATTCGTCCTTGTGAATCTTTCTAATATCATGCTTTTCAATGGAACCCTAATATTTTCAATTAAATTAAAATTTTATAAATGAATATAATAAAAATAAACTGTTTTTTTTCATAATATCCCAAATTCTTGTATTTTGTGTTCACCCTAATGAGAAAGAGACGGAAGGGTACAGAAAAATTTCAAGGTCATTTTCTTGTATTTTTATATCATTAAAGAGGGCGGGTTCCAGTTTGTACGAGGTACATGTATTTCCATGAAAATTATTAATTTTTGTTCCGATCTACGCAGTATGAACTTACAGTATCTTGAAGTCTTGCAGTTGTATGCTTGGGTTGGGATTTAATTTTATTAATTATAGATTCCCAAGCAGATGGTAGCACACAGCCATCTTCTCTATTGAAATTAGGATGTTTTTTGATTTCAATAGCCTCGCGAATCATCCTTGGAAGGAATCGGTGTTCTTTAGCGAGTTTGTGGTCTATCAAATCTAATGTAGTGACAGGGGCGATCCTGTACATGTTCACAGACTGCAGACTTCCCGAGCGTCGATTCTTCACATCAGCTATGTGTTCTTTAACGCGGGTTTTATTGATCTTTTGGTTTGTCCTATAGAGACCACATTCACAATCAAGCTTGTAGAGGGAAGCTGCATCTTGCAGAGGGACATTACACTTGACTGATGGTAAAAACTGACTAATATTCTTCGGCGGCTTGAAGTATGTTTTAATAGAAGCACGCTTCAGGATATAACCAATCTTGTCAGTGACACCTCTGACAAGATTGGCTACATCGTCATTCCTACATAATCTCATTCTTACGTGTGTCAAAATATCCATTAAAAAGGACATTCGAGGAAGCGCTAAAATCTTAAATCAGGCAAGTAAAAAGTTGTTACGAACGGTAATCCAACAAAAACGCTCCGATCTACATGACATAAACAAATCCATAGACACATCATTCAGTGAGTTAAAGGCAGTCTTAACGACATTTGATTATAATGTTTGCATTGAAACGTTAAATAAACGAGAAATTAATAAATATAACGAATGCAAAAACAAGCATATAGTAAAATATCAAAAATTAACGACCAAATTAAATATCAAACATCTGTGTCAACGTGAGAACGAAGCGCAACCGTTGACCACAAACACGGATCATAGATTAAACGCGGTCTATAATCTGTCAAAACAAACTCTGGATGATGCAACAATTAGAGTATTATCTAAAGGCCTTAATTTCGCCATAACACCGAAAAAATTACCGTACGAGGAAATTATCTGCAGTGTCGAGGACTATTTTTTGAAAAAAAAACATACAAAAGGAAGATTTGGAAGCGATACGTCAAGACATTTCGTTTATGTTACGTCGAAGTTCAGCGCCGAAACCGAATCTACCTAAGGACGAATTTAAAGCGTTGAATAACCTACGCAATAAACCAGAACTCACGATTCTCCGCGCAGATAAGGGAAATGCCACGGTAGTCATGGATACGTCAGACTATAATTTTAAAATACAAGAACTTTTGTCGGATTCAAGCACTTATAAAAAGGTTAAAAACGACCCAACAAATAACACACTTAAAACAACTAAAAAGTAAAATCGATAATACCTACGTGTGCTAAACCACCGAAGTTGTATGGGTTACCAAAAATACACAAGCCCAATGCTCCACTACGTCCCATAGTTAGCCAAATCGGTTCACCAACTTACAGATTGGCTCAACACTTAGCGAAAATACTCACACCGCTCAGGAGACATACAAGAGCACACACAAAGGATTCCTACCATTTTGTCAGCGAGATTAAAGACCTACATCTGGCAGACAATGAAACTATGGTCAGTTTTGATGTGCAGTCTCTGTTCACATGCTTACCTGTTGAAGACTGCATCTCGGTTGTAACTAGAAGGCTGGAGGAAAACAACATGCCCATAGAATATGCAGTATTACTCAGACACTGCCTTACATCTGGCTACCTATTGTGGAAGGAGGAGTTCTACAAGCAAGTAGATGGGGTGGCGATGGGCTCACCTGTATCTCCCATTGTCGCCGATCTATTCATGGAAGACTTTGAGGAGAAAGCCCTACTTACTTCTCCCGTAAATCCAAGATTCTACAAGCGGTACGTAGACCGACACTTTCACAATTCTACCTTTAGATAAAGTAACTGCATGTTTAGACCATCTTAACTCCATAAATTCTAAAATTCAGTTCACAATGGAGTTAGAGGCAAACAGCTTTTCTAGATGTGTTAGTAATTCGGAATCCTGATAACACCTTGAGCCACACTGTGTATAGAAAAAAGACCCATACAGGTAGATATTTAAACGGTGATTCTCATCACCATCCTTCACAGTTAGCTACCGTGGGTAAATCTTTGTTTCAGAGAGCACGAGGGATCTGTGACAGTAAACACCTGGCCGCCGAGCTCCTACACGTCAAGCAAGTTTTGCAAGACAATAAGCTTCGGGTCCCGCACCTAAGTCACAGTGAACGAGTGAAGCCGGTCAATTAATAAAATTAAATCCCTACCCAAGCATACAACTGCAAGACTTCAAGATACTGTAAGTTCATACTGCGTAGATCGGAACAAAAATTAATAATTTTTAATCTGGAGGTAACCGTGGTTAACTATGACATCGGGACGTCAAATACCTCTGTCCCCCCCGTGACCATGGGTGCTGTAAAGTACTCGAAACGTCGGGAATATAAAATAAGTTAATATATGCGATAAAATCCGTAAAACTAGTTTTATTTAAAGGTGATACTGCGCAGGATTTGTTTGATAGTTTAACATGTGCCTTATCTGAAAGAAACTTTAACATAGCCAATTTAATAGGGTTCGCTGCTGATACCACGAATGTTATGTTCAGCGAAAGGAATAGCGTGGTATTTAAAATTAGGGAAGTCAACCCAAACTGCATTTTTATCAAATGTATTTGCCACTCAACAAACCTTTCAGTGAGTTATGCATACAAAAAATTAATTCATTCTATAGAGTTGTTTGTCAAAGATGTCTTTTCATACTGCTCTCACAGTAGCCAACGACAAAGAGAGTTAGCCGAATTTCAAAATTTTACTGACACTCCAACTCACCATATGCTTCGTCATTATGATATCAGGTGGCTTTCTCTACCTCAATGTATTCACCGAATTATAGAGCAGTGGTCAGCATTAAAACTTTTTTTTCAAAATGAGTTTTTAGGGAATAAGAATGCAAATGCTACTTGTCAATTTATATTTGATCACCTTAACAGCGATGAGACAAAACTTTATCTTTACTTTTTAGTAAAGATAAAGTTCATAACTACAAAATTTAACATTATTTTTCAAAGTGATCAGACACTTATTCATAAAATTGAAACAGACACACAAAACATGATGAGTTCCATTTTGAGTTGCTTTATGAAGATAAATTATATAAAAACTACTCCGCTTCAGTCAATAGATCCAAGTTCAAGAATGCATTTCCTTGTACCTGGGCATAAACGTAGCAATGACATTGGAATCATTAAAAGATGATGTTCGAATGAGATCTAAAATTGAAGAATTCCTTAACAGATGTCAATCATTTTTGATCGAGCTGAGTAACCAATTTCTGCAAACACTGCCTGTACAAGATAATTTTTTGCAGGATTTGTCGTTCATCGATTCCCAAAAAGCAGTGTATGGTGAATTTCGAACTCTGATAAGAATACTCCAAAGGTTTCCTCACTAAGTTGCAACAGAAAACATGCAAATTGTTGACAATGAATATAGGGAATTAAAATTAGATGTCGTAACGGTCTAATTTATTGTCAACTTCTAGTTCGACGCCTGAAACTTTTATGGTGGATAAATTTTGGAGTGAAGTCAGCCAAATCTGTGATGCGAATAGCAAACCAAAGTATGGCAATTTGTCCCGATTTGTGAAGCAAATAAACGATAACACAAATAAACGATACTACCTTTGTCAAACGCCAAAGTAGAAACAATATTTTCCGATATTAATAGGATTAAAAATCAAGATCGAAATCGATTTAATAATAAAAATGTTGACAAATGGAAGGAGGGTGTAGCAGATTTGATCCTGACAGAAGTATGATCAAGTTAATGGACTTAAAACTGCTTTATGACAATGTAACCCAACATAAAGACGAAGAATCTTAACTTTAAGTTTCATTTTATTATACCTTTTTTTAAATTATATTTTTATTTAGAATTTTTATTTAAAAAAAAAAACATTGGTTTCTTTAATTATTGGTGGTTTCTTTGTTATTTTTATTATTTTATCGTTTAATCATGAGAACATTCATGTTTTTACGTTGTAACACGACAGCAAAAAATATAATAGATTTTTAGTATTTTCTCGTTCTCTTTTGGTAGACTTCAGTAGCTTTTAACCTCCAAAAGCAATAGATTCGAGACAACATTTTCTATACAAATATCCCGACAATATATAATAATCTTCTGTCCATAGTTCAGCAAATCTCATAAGTAAAATTTTAAGGGCATCCCCTTCAAACTTTGAGATTGCTGGCCTGGAAGAAGCTAAAAACGCTTTCTTAATTGCATGCCCAGGTCAAAATTTTCCAGTTTCTACAAATTCACAGTAAATTGACTTATGACAATCTTTTGAGCTGTAGTACAGGTTCGGCGCGTGCTAGGCTTTTGGCCGTGGGTACGCATGAGGCCGGCTACTGGCTTCACGCGTACCCTTCGTCAAATACAGGAACATTTCTTGAGCCTGACACGCTCCGAATCGCAACCTGTCTACGGCTTAGGGTTCCGGTCTGCGCTCCTCATAAATGTCCGTGTGGCAGTGACGTCGACAAGCTAGGACATCACGGACTGTCATGCCAAAAAAGTGCAGGCCGCTTCTCGAGACATGCAGCACTTAACGATATCATACGCCGGTCCCTTGCCACCGTCAACGTGTCAAGTCTACTTGAGCCGTCTGGTACTGCAAGAGACGATGGCAAGAGACCGAACGGTATGAGTTTGATTCCATGGAAGATGGGCCGGGTGCTGGTATGGGATGCAACCTGTTCAGACACACTGGCCCCTTCCCATCTACATGGAACCAACAACAGAGCTGGTGCGGCTTGTGAAGCGGCTGAAAAAGCTAAAGCATGCAAATACGGGGGTCTAGGCTCCGAATATGTTTTTGTACCATTCGGTGTCGAGACCCTTGGTCCGTGGGGTCCTAGCACTATAAGGCTTTTTAAGGAGATAGCAAAAAGGTTAGTCGACGTCACAGGAGACCGAAGAGCTGGCAGCTACCTCGGACAAAGAATTAGTTTAGCTATTCAAAAGGGGAACGCTGCCAGTATCTTCGGAACCTTGCCTAAAGGGACTCCTTTTAATAATATATTTTAGTTATTACAATATATTTTTTTTAGGTTTTTAGTTTTAGGTTCATAGATCTAGTATATATTTTATTTTATAAATTGTGTAATGTAAATATCATTTAATTTTAATTGTAACTAATTATGGAATTAATACTTTAGAAAATAATTACAATCAATATAATATTATTACAATAATATTACTGCCACCTCATGCGGTAACTCGAGGATCACCAGCTGATTAGCGACCGCCAATACGGTTTTCGTCGGGGTCGATCAGCTGGTGGTCTTCTGGTCTACCTGACTCATAGGTGGGCGGAGGCAGTAGAGTCCAAGGGGGAGGCATTGGCCGTTAGTTTGGACATTGCGAAGGTCTTCGATCGGGTTTGGCACAAAGCGCTTCTTTCGAAACTGCCTTGCTATGGGCTTCCCGAGAAATTGTGCAATTGGATCACCAGCTTTCTTGCAGATCGGAGCATCAAGGTCGTTGTAGACGATGCATGCTCCGACTACAAGCCTATTAACGCTGGTGTTCCACAAGGCTGCGTGCTATCACCAACGCTGTTTCTTCTGCATATCAATGATATGTTGCAAACTGGTAACATTCATTGCTATGTGGATGACAGCACTGGTGATGCTCTATACACCGGCCGTGCCAATATTTCTCGGGAAAACGTCGCCGAGTACCGGAACAAACTTGTGTCTGAAGTCGAGTCTTTGCTGAACAAAGTCTCGGATTGGGGGCGACTAAATCTAGTCCAGTTTAATCCTCAGAAGACACAAGTTTGCACGTTTACCGCTAAAAAGAACCCCTTTGTCGTATCTCCTCAGTTTCAAGGCACTCCCCTTGTTGCCTCAGCCAGTATCGGAATCCTCGGCGTCGACATATCGAGTGACGTGCAGTTTCGTGGTCAATTGGAAGAGAAGGCCAAATTGGCCTCTAAAAAGCTTGGCGTGCTCAGCAGAGCGGGACAGTATTTCATGCCGGCACAACGTCTGCAACTTTACAAGTCGCAGGTTATGCCTCGCATAGAATACTGTTCCCATCTCTGGGCTGGGGCTGCCCAGTGCCAGCTCCTTCCACTTGACCACATCCAGCGCAGAGCGGCTCGAATCGTCGACGACCGAGTTCTTTCCGATCGGCTCGATTCATTGGCGCTGCGAAGAGATGTTGCATCCCTTTGCATTTTCTTTCGCATTTATCACGGGGAGTGCTCTGAAGAATTGTTCGGATTAATCCCAGCCGCCAAATTTCACGAACGCAACATCGCGACAGAACTCCCGATACCATCCACACCATCTGGATGATTAGCGGTCCACCACTGTGCGATTTAGAAGATGTTTTCTTCCTCGCACAACTTCCTTGTGGAATCGATTTTTCCGGACCTTTTTTTAAAAGGCCGGCAACGCATCTGCAATTCCCCTGCTTCCCCTGGTGTTGCAGTTGTTCATGGGCGGCAGTAGTCACTTACCATCAGGTGAGCCGCATGCTCGTTTGCCCCCTCTCCTATATAAAAAAAAAACATAGACTAAACCATTTTTTTCTGGTAAATCTAATAGTTAATCATTTGTTCCTACTGTTAACACAGGGGTAGTAAAATCGTCAGGTTGCGGTGATGGTGTATTAAAATACGACAATCGTCTGATTTCATAAGTAATATATCGAAATCGTATTCACAATAATTAGTATTTTGAGGTTTCTCTAAGATATTGGTTATAAACATATGTTGGTTCCTGGCAGTTACCATCCGCCTTTCTGACTTTTTCAAAGAAATTTTCGAGACAATCTTGATTGAGACGTCTCGTAAATATAAATTAATTTAATTTCTTCTGATTTTAATTCTTCATGAAGTTATATTTAAGATTTTATATATACTTGAAATCAGTGAATGAAATTCATGCTATTTGTAACGTTTTTCTGCCTATCACTTCTTATTGATTTTAAGTTCCTGAAAAATGTTAGCATTTCTTCTAAACACTCAATTTGATAACTATCGCATCGAAAAGCTATTTTATATTTATTAGGAGATCGCAGTGTACTTGAGTGTAAGAAATCAAACAAATTATTAATTTTATTTACAAAATCAGCGGTACCTCTTGCGGCAACCCCGATAAGATTTAAATCTACGTATTTACACTTTTTTATATTTCATTTGATAAGCATTATTCTTTAAAAAAAAAACTAAATTTAACACTTATTTTTTACACAAACCTGAGTTTGAGCACTGGTCGAGGCGGTTTAAAACTGTTTCTCTCTGTACGTGATGACCCACCAGTGCTTACGCACACACGAGCTTCAAGCTTGTAGTAGTGTACCTATTACAGTGCGGTTGTATGAAGCTTTGCCTATGTACGGTACGGTTTCTTTACTCATGTGGTAAAACTGAACTCGTCTAAGGGGCTGACGAGGACTGACGAGGGATGGGGATGTTCCGATACAATCAAAGTATCGATACATACTCATATCAGTAGTACTCAAATTATTTTTCGATACTACTCATACAAATACTCCTAATGTATCGATACTTACTAATATCGATACTTTTAGATTTTTTTAAACGAAACTAACGTAGCTAATGTTAAAGGACAATCATTTTGTGAGAATAAAAATTAAAAGTAAAGTAATGAATTAACTAATTTTTATTTAATAAACAAAAATTTTATTTCTTTATTATTATATTAAACAAAAAACTCTTTAGCATCAAGATTGCCCAAAAACAGTAACTGCTCTAGGTATTTTGGAGACAATCTGTTCCTTGTTTTTTTTTTCACACACACCTGATGGTAAGTGGTTGCTGTGACCCATCATAGACATCTACATCTATCCTCAATAAAGAATCAAAATGCAGATGCGTTGTCACCCGTGAGGACTAAGATGGAATGCCTCTTTTCCAGTAAAAAGGTTCTCCGGTTCTCTACACTCACCATACGAAACACAGCAGCATTAAGCTGCTATTTTACGCTTGTATTATGTGAGAGCGTGGTCCTTCCCCGGTCGAGCCGACCCATTTGTGCTACAACTATATTACTATTATAGCTGCAGCATGGCGACATTGTTGCTCCGGCTTTGGAAAATAAGCACTCGCTTGGAACCGATATTGCGACTACAATTAAATATTGTTGTGCATATTTGCACAGACAAGGAAAGACAAATTTCATATCATCCCATTCTGCAAATGGGTTGCTTTTAAGAGAAACTACTGGAATTGATAAATATAGAGAAACTTCATTGCCCTGATGAGATTTTTTTTTCTTCATGTGTCCGTATGTTTACTCCTTATGATGTTTCCAAAAATCAAATTCGGGTGGTGCAGTAGATGAGGCATTTTCTTCTGACTCACTTGGGCCACTTAGTTGTTGTTGTTTTTGAATAGCTCTTCCGCATGCAGAGCAGTCTTGGAAGTGTAGGTTTTTAAACCTTGGGTCAAAAAGCGTAGCAATGGCTGCATGGTCATTTAATTCAATCATTCCATACCTTTTTCCAGCTCTCTCAATAAAACATCCTTACAGTCTTTAACAATAGTAGAGTTTGGTGTGATACTATTCATTTCTGTAGTTAAGCAACTAAGCATTGGTATAATTTTGGAAATTGTTATATACTTTTGGCTAGATGCTTCTCTTGTTACGTATTCAAAAAGCTGTAAGCTCATTCAATGTTTCCATTTCCACAGCACTTGGCAAATTTGGAGCTACTACACTCTCGATTACAATTTCTGATATTACTATTTTCATCGAAATTTTTTATGAATCGTTCTAACATAAAAAAAATTGAGTTCCATCTAGTTCTTACATCTGCAATAAGTTTTAAAACTGATTCATCTGAAACATTATTGCGCATTTGGATTTTTCGTAGCTTATCCGCCTGCACAACACAATTTTTTATCCAATGAACAATTTCTCGTACTTTTATAACAGCTGATTTAACATAGCGTAACTTTAGTGCCTCTTCAACTACGAGATTTACAGTATGCGCAAAACACGGTAAATGTTTTTTTTTTCACCTAAAGACATCCGTATGGCAGCCAACATTGAACTGGCATTATCTGTTAGAGCTGCACAAATTTTGGTAAGTGGTATATCCCATTTATTGATAATATCAAGAAGGATTTCCGATATGTAATAAAATTAATACAAAATAAAAAAAAAGCCTTTTATTTCTTACAAACAAATAAATGAGTTATTAACAGTGAATTGACTTATTACTTCTACTATAACCTAATGTTTATTATACAACCTAAGATTATATCTATTTTGTGTGTCTATCTATCTATGATTGTAGTAACTAAGTTTTAACAACAAATTAACGGAATCAGATCAGGATGTTGCAATGGTTTTTGAGAAATATTTTACGGATATTCCGATCTTAACCACTAAGTCACTGAATTCTTCTCTTGCCGTCGCCGAATCATTACTTAAACAAAATGTAAATGCGTGTACAAAGAATTTTACATTTCATAAAATATCATCAAAAGATATTGTAAAATATTTTAAAACTATTGATATTAAGAAAACTGCGGATCTGTGGGGCATTTCCGTTAAAGTTATTGCGTCTATTATCGATATAATCGCGCCTCAACTAGCTATTATTTTTAATACTAGTATCGAATATGGTGTGTTTCCTGATTTGATGAAGCATAGTAAAGTAATACCTTTATTTAAATCTGGTAGTACATTAGACCCCGCCAATTTTAGACCCAGTTCTGTACTGCCAAAACTAAGTAAAATTTTTGAAAAAATTATTCTTGATCAAATGTTAATTTTTTTAAATTATAATAATTTACTTCATAAAAATCAATTCGATTTCACAAGGGGTCGCTCGACAACTGATGCTGGTGTTGAGCTGATTAAATATATTTTCAATGCATGGGAGAATTCACAGGATGCTTTGGGTATATTCTGTGACCTATCCAAAGCCTTCGATTGTGTTCACCATGAAACATTAATCAGGAAACTACAACACTACGGTGTAAGAAGTAATGCTCTTAAATTAATTGTTTCATATTTAAGTAACAGAACGCAAAAAGTTGTCATTAATAGTATGAGCTCTTCCGGGTCGATAGTACAAATGGGCGTGCCTCAAGGCTCAATTCTCGGCCCCTTTCTGTTTCGTGTATATATTAATGACTTACCTTACATAGTAGGGGATAACCATAATAAAGTATTATTTGCTGATGACACTTCATTAATTTTCAAATTAAAACGACAATTATTAAAATATGACTATAGTAATTTTTTCTGTCAAAAGATATTTGTTTCCCCAGGTAGATGTAGTTTTCTGTGTAGGTTAGTACGAGTATCTCGTTGTCGACTGATATTCTTGATTCTGTACTGTTTGTCATTAGCATTGTTTTTGACAGGTTCATTTCTAAACGCACTTGTTTGCTGGCTTCGTTCTGTGAATGGATCATGAGTTGTAGTTGTGTGCCTGTTTCTGACAGCAGAACCAGATCATCGGCGAAGCGGAGGTGACTAAGGTATTTGCCGTCGATATTTAGTCCATACTTTTTCCAGTCCAGCTTCCTCATTGTAGATTCTAGGATGGAAATAAATAATTGCGGAGATAGGGGATCGCCCTGTCTTACCCCTCTGTCAATGGGAAAGCTTGGTCCGGTTTTTTCCAGTTTCACTCTACCTTTATTGTTCAAATATATGTTTTTAATTACTTCTAGCGTTTCCCAGATGCTTGAGTGGGACACTGTGTCGAATGCTTTTTTGTAATCTATAAAAGCGATATAGAGAGTTCTCCTTCGCCACACATTCCGCATGCGCCGTCGCCCCCGTGAGGTCGTGCGCTAGCGGAGTCCGCCAGCTGACCGAGCACCCGTCCCTGTACGGGTCTTCACCCTCAGTCAGTACAGTTTCGAGGAATTGAACGTCAGTCCCGTCCCGTCCCCCTCTGCTAGTGCCGCCGCCCCTGTGCGGTTGTGTTAGCTGACCACTCTCCCGTCCCAGTACGGTTGAGTGCCCTCCCACGCTCCCATCCCCGCACGGTCGAGTTGCCCTCCCGCCTCGGCTAGCACAGCCGCCCCCGTGCGGTTGTGCTAGCTGTCTCACCGTCCCCGTACGGTGGGAGCCTTCCCGTCTCCGCCAGCCGCCCCCGTGCGGTTGTGTTGTGCGCCCGCGCTCACCGTTGAACGGTGAGTGCCTTCCCTTTCCCCGCCGCCCCCGCGCGGTTGCGCTAGCAGTCATGCTCACCGTCCCCGTACGGTGAGTACATTCTCGCTCATGCGACTCCTACTGCATCACTCCAGCACCGCCGCACTTTGCAGCTGTGTTGGTTGACCCGCGCTTCCGTCCTCGGACGGTTGTGCCCCACGCTTCCCTCTCCCCGAGGGAGGTCCTCTCCGATTCGGTGATAAAGCCTTCGGGCTGGAGCCGTTCTCAGGTGGTGTTTAGTGGGTAGGCACTTCTTCAAAGTGAATCCCACGTAAACACGCAGCCAGCTGCGTGGTTATGTGGGACTTACTTTGTGGTATGCTATGAGGTATGCACTGCGTGATATGCTATGAGCATTCACCGCTTCCGGAGGGCGTCCTTGCATTGGGCGCAAAAAAAAAGTTCTCCTTCGCTCTTGATATTTTTCGATTAGTAGTTCCAAGGTGTGGATGTGGTCTATAGTTGAAAAGCCTTTTATGAATCCCGCTTGCTCAATGGGTTATTCCACATCTAATGTAGTGCTTATTCTTTGATTTATTAGCGAGGAGAAGAGTTTGTACAAGCATGGTAATAAGCTTATTGGCCTGTAGTTGCCTATATCGCGTGGGTCTCCTTTTTATAAATTAATATTATATTTGACTCTGACCATTGCGTAGGGGTACCGGTAGTTTCTAGTATTCGGTTGAACAGGAGAGTCAGAGGTGGAGCTAGTTGAGTGCAGGCTGATTTTATAGCTTCGTTAGTTACGTTGTCTGAGCCTGGGCTTTTATCTGATTTCAAACGTTTAATTGCTTCTGCTACTTCTTTTACGTCGAACTGTGCTCTAGCTTCTTTGCTATAAGGGTCTGAGATGTTCGTGTTACTCTGTCTAGTGAGTTTTTGTTCATTGGCTTTGTATAGCGTTTTATAAAATTCCGTTGCAACGTTTATAACGTCGTTTCGGCTGTTAAGTGTTTTATTTGCCCGATTTAGTCCATCAATCCATGTTTTGCATGTTTGTAACTCCTTAAATGCTTTTTTTGAGCTGTCTGCCTGTACCATGTGTCCTTCGATGGTTTTCTATCTATATGTTGTATAGTCTTGTTTTATGAGTTTGCTTATTAGCTTATACAGTGCTGAAAGTTCAGTTTTTAGTGGACGAGTTTTATTTTTAGTTCTTTGTAACTCTTGTCTTCTTTTCATGAGTGTTAAGGTGCGCTCTGATAGTATTCTTTGACTTTTGTTGTCGTTTTTATTTTCTGTAATAGGCTGAATATTCTGAAGGCTTTGGCAGATAGCTTTTTATATTTTATCATGGTAGGTTTGTATAGAGGTGGTGGAGCAGTCTTGTAAGCTTGGTAGATAGGATGTAATACTCTCTTTGTATCTCAATATTTCCTCTTCTTTCCTTAATGTAGATTGTTGGCATTTGCTGAAATTTGACCTATTTTTTTTTTGTGTTTTATTAATATTATTGTCGCTCTTACTGGTCTGTATTCTGAAGAAAAGTTAACATTTAATACTTCAATGTTTTGAAACATTTTTGGTTTATTTGACATGATAAAATCGATTTCATTTTTGTATGTTCCATTTGGTGAGCGCCATGTCCATCGTTGGTTCGGCTTTTTTTTGAAAAAGGTGTTTAGGATTGCGATTTTGTTTTCAAGCGCGAAGTTTATTAATCTTTGGTCTCTCCGGTTTCTTTCTCCATATCCATTTGATTTCGTAACTAACTATTCGTCTTGTCTGGGTTGTCCTAATTTTGCATTTAGGTCGTCCATTAATATAAAAGTTCTGTGTGCTTGGTTTACATTTATATAAAAAAAAACAATTTCTTCTTCTTTCACTGTTTCCGTAGGTGCGTATACTTGTATCAGAGAGAATTCGTTTCCTTGTATTTTTAAATTCAATAGTGCTACTCTATTTGTTATACCGATGAAGTTTTCTATGTTATTCTCGTGTTTTTTATGTAGTAAAAATCCGACTTACTTTCCAGGTGTAAGTCCTATGTGGCATAGAATATAATTATCATATTCTTCGAATTTTATATTTTTTATTGCCTCTCCCAATTCTATTAAGCGTTCGTACGATGACAGAATTCTTATATTGTAGGTTAATATGTAAAGCTTGGTTGGTGAGATAGATGCAGGGTTTGTAAGCGTTGTTGTGTTTTTCTTTGGAGGGTTGTGGTCGTGATCTTCCTCGGTGACCAGCCGTATTGGAAGATGGTTTTTGTTTCTTGTTATAATATTTTCATGTATGAGATCTTCGTGGGAGGGGTGGATTGGTTGTTATGTATTCTTGTCTTTGTTCTCTTGGTTGTTTGTTATAATATTAGTATTTTTGTTGACTAAGAAGTTCAGCATACCCGGTTTCAGGACTCCATCTGATAAGCTTGTGGCGGGTGGAAGGAAAAGGGGAGATCTCCCGCCGGGCAAGGTGTTCTGCCCAGCGGGAAGCCGCAACAAATGTAATAGTGGGGTATTGGGTCCACTATTAACAGACTCCGAGTGGTCTAGGAGCGGAGAAATGAAACTATTTTTGTATAGTAATATATTTTATTTACTTAGCCAATTAGAATTTATACATTTTGACCAATGAAGATTAATCAATAAAATATTATGTACAACTATTATATGTCGCGCTCCATTTGCCGGCGTAAGACTCGTAGATAGCTTCTCGTAGCTGCGTTGCTGGACGGGGCTATAAAAGTGATGCAGACCGGCGCGCGCGCAAATCATTCCGCTTGCGCCACCGCTCTCGAGCGGTCGTGTCAGTAGTCAGCGCTCTCGTCCCCGTACGTTGAGTGCCTCTCGCTCACGCGCCTCCGCTATCCTGCTCACGCTGTACAGCGCAGTCGCCTCGGTAAGTTTGCTTGCCTTTCACTAACCGTTCTTGCCCCCCTGCCCCTGGCAGGGAGGTTTTGACTGCTTATTGTTACTGTTATTGTTTTGTTACTGTTTTGTTATTTGTCTGTTATTTTTTCTGTTATTGTTTTGTTATTTACTGTGTTTACTGTTTCTGGAAAGTCACGTCACTTGTTCTTTTCAGAACAAGCCCCTGTTATTTTGAGAACAGGGATCCCCATCCCTTACTGTTTAGAATAGAACGTCGCTCCCCCCCCCCCCCCAACATGTCCACACCAGACCTCATTAGGTCAATCGTCGCTGCCCTGAACCAACTGGATGAGACGGCACTCGTCGCAATCCTGGCGTCCCTTGCCCCTCAGGCATGTACCCCCCGGCCCCCGTCGCCCCCACGACTGCCCCGCAGACCGACTTGCCCGCGTCCCACGACGCTGACCCACCAATGGAGTGCTCGTGCTCAGATTCCTCCGCGTCCTCCCGGAAGAGGTCCGCCACCCACACAGGCTATACATCCAGCAGTTCCACGGACTCCGATGGAACAATGACTGAGGAGACCCCCTTCACTGTAGTGAAATCAAAACGCGGCCCAAAGCGCGCCGCGAAAAACCGCTCCCCCGTCCCGGCAGCCCCTGACGCCATCCCCGCAGCCCCCGCCGCTGCACTCACCCCCGCAGCTCCCACTGCTGCCTCCACCTCCGCAGTCCCCGCCGCTGCCGCAGTACCCTTACTGCCACTCAACCTCCCCGCGCCCTCCAAGCCAGCAGCTCGCTGGGCCCCGACCCTCGCCAAAAAACATGTCCCGCCCCCTGTCTTCCTTAGAGACAAGGCTCAATATACTCGACTGTCGAAAATATGTTACGACATGAAAATCAGTTATGATCAGGCCACAAATTACAGTGAAGCCATTAAAATATACCCGTCATCAATAGATGACTTTCGTCGCCTAACAAGGCTTTTCACAGCAGAGCGTGTGTCTTACCACACATTCGCTCTCCCTGAAGAGCGTAAAGTCAAGACCGTTATCCGCGGCATCCCCTTCGAACTCGACAACGAAGAAACCCTGGAGGACCTTAAGTCCCAGGGCTTCCCAGTAGAGGCTGTGCACAAGATGCACAACAACAAGGGCAAGAGGTTCCCGCTTGCCCTTGCCATCCTGTCCAACGCGCCGGAGGCAAAAGCCATCTTCCGGCAGGTACGCACCGTGTGCGGCCTGTCGCGAGTGAAGGTCGAGCCCCCACATAGGCGCGGTTTCCCGGCGCAGTGCCACCGCTGCCAACTTTACGGGCATGCGGCGGCCAACTGCTCAGCCCCCCAAGGTGCGTTAAGTGCCTAGACCCTCATCACTCGAAAGAGTGCCCTCGGCCCACTGACGCCGAATCCCCGCCAGCGTCCTTTTGCGTCCTTTGCGAGCAACCTGGTCACCCGGCCAACTACAGGGGATGCCCTCGCGCTCCTCGTCCCCGTCTAAACAAACCAGCTCCGCCACCTGTTAATAAAAGAACATTCCCGGCGCTCCCCTCAAGAATGCCCCCTCAGGGTTCTTCCATGCCCCTTCAGGGCCCCTATCGGCCCCCTCAGGGTCCCCCTAGGCCCCTTATAGGCCCCATCCGGCCCCCTCCGGGCTTCTCTCGGCCCACGCAAAAACCAATTCTCCCCTGGGGCCCCAAAAAGGCCGACCCCCCGCGGATTTCCTCCGCTCCTCAACAGGCGCAACCCTCAATGGTTGATGACCTGAATACGGTTCATACCGCTATTCAGAGCATCGACATTGGCTTATCGCTCGTCTCTTTCAATACTCGCGGTTAGCAAAATTACCTCACCGAGCTTAAGCTCTTCCTTCGAGATCGCGAAGCCGACCTCCTCCTCCTCCAGGAGACCCACCTCAAACCCCAGAACCTCAAAGGCTTCTCCATCAAAAAGTATTCTCTTCTTCGTAATGACAGACATGACCGCAAAGGCGGCGGTACTGCCATTTACTACAAGAAGATACTACATTGCTCTCACATCCCCACTCCGCCGCTTACCAATATGGAAGCCACGGTATGCAGGCTGGCCTTGACTGGACATCCGTCCATCGTCATAGCCTCCTGCTATATCCCTAGTGGAACTCTCCCCCTCAAAAAAGATTTTGAGGCCATTCTTGCGTTAGGCAATTCAGTTATTATGTTCGGAGATTTTAACTCCAAGCATACTGATTGGACTTGTCTTACTACTACTCATAGAGGCAAGAAACTGCTGGATATCACGCAGTCTCTCGACCTCACTGTTCTTAGTCCCCTCGGTGTCACTCACTATCCCGACAACACCGACCACGCTCCTGACGTATTAGACTTTGCAATAGCAAAAGAAGTTTCCCTCAACCTCAGGTCAATCGAGACCCTTGACGATCTTGGATCCGTCCACCGCCCTGTCTCCCTTATACTTGGCCATCAGCCACCTCCCCCAACCCCCTCCACGAAAACCTTCACTAACTGGAAGGGCTTCAAGATGTCCCTAGCCACAGCTTTGGACTCTCCGGACTCCCATATCCCCTTTTCTTCGGACTTATTCGACAGTACCGAAAAAATCGACACCGCGGTCGATTCTCTCTGAACCCTTATAACATCCTCCCTTAAGGAGAATGAAAGGGTCGTCCCGGTTGCTAATAATAATGGTCTTCCCTTACATATTAGCAACCTATTAAAAGCCAAGAGAGCTGCTCTCCGGAGAGCAGTACTCTATCCAACCCCCAAATATACTCGTAGAATACGGCCAATCGTCTTCAACGAGAAGTCCGTTCACGCCTTTCCGAACTTCGAGACCTCGAAAAGAGTAATCTCATGGAGAATATCTCTCCCTCTCATACAGAGTACTATCAGATGGCAAGAGCCCTCCGCTTAGACGCTATCACTCATACTCCCCCTCTCTCTCGCCCCGACGGTACTAGTGCCTTCGAGGACGAGGAAAAAGCTGAGTGCTTCGCAGACAGCATCGCTGCTCAATGTTCTCCCAGCTCTCAACCCACAGACCCCTCCCACATCCAGACAGTGGAGGATGAGGTCCGCCGCCGGAACTCAACCCCCACAGCCTCTGACCCTATCACTGTGTCCAATGATGAGATCTCATCCCTCATCAAAGGACTGAAGCCTAAAAAGGCTCCGGGCGCGGATGGCATCTCCAACCAAGCCCTTAAACATTTTCCTGAGCAGGTGTTAACCCTTTTAGCTATTATCTTCAACGCCTGCTTCAACCTTAGTTACTTTCCCACCACGTGGAAAGAGGCAACTGTCATTGGTATCCCCAAGCCAGGAAAGCCTCACAACCTCCCCACCAGTTATCGTCCCATCAGCCTCCTCAAGGCCATGGGCAAACTATTCGAACGAGTCCTCCTCACTCGCATGAGGCGCCATCTGTTTCCCACAGACGGTGACCCTCTTGTCATCCCTCACCAATTTGGTTTCCGAGCGAAACACTCTTGTCCCCAACAAGTTCACCGTATTGTGGAATATATCCTCAGCGGTTTTTATCCTCGCCGTCATAAGACCATCGCGGTCTTCTTCGACATAGCGAAAGCGTTTGATAGAGTCTGGCACGTAGGCCTTATCTAGAAACTATAACTTAGGACTTAAACTATGACTTAGGAGCTTGGTTCCAAAAATGGTGTATCGATGTGAACCCGGAGAAGAGCTCCGCCGTTCACTTCGAATATAAACGACGCCGCTCCACTACTATTCCGCCAATCCGTATTTTAGGGACCCCTGTCCCCTGGCATACATCCGCCAAATACTTAGGTGTCACCCTTGACACGAGGCTCACTTTCGAGCCCCATGTCAAGAGAGTAACTCGAAACGCTCGATTTTATCTGGGTAGGCTTTGACAGTATGTTGGGCCGACATAGTAAAATGTCCCTCCGCAATAAGAGAACCCTTTATAAGGTCTGTATACGACCAGTAATGACATACGCAGCCCCAATTTTTGCTCACGCAAAACCTAAAACCCTGTACAAACTCCAAGTTGTACAAAACTATTTCTGTCGTCGGGCTACGAACGCACCCTGGTCCGTTCGTAACGCCGACCTCCACCGAGACTTAGAGCTCCCCACAATACAACAGTTCCTAAAAACACTCTCTGAGAACTTCTTCAAAGGCTAAGAATTTCACTCAAATCACCTTATTCGTGAGGCAGCTTCCTATGCAGCCCCACTTCCCTCTCGCTATCGAGTCCGCAGACCGAGAAACTCTCTCTCGGACCCCCCCAACCAGCTTTCGGCCGACCTGAACTGCCTCTTGGCGGCTCAGGCCGAGCCTTCTTCCAATGTATAGTATGCCCTAATTGGGCGCAACTCTCAGCGGCTTATCGCCGCCTGCGCCCCCTTTCCCTTAAGGGGGTCGCATCAAATCTCGGTAGAAAGGCCACTATGGCCAATACCGTTCCCAAGGTGGTGTTTAGTGGGTAGGCACTTAGGTTAGGTTAGTCGCAGTGAGTCCCACATAACCACGCAGCCAGCTGCGTGGTATGCTAGGAGCATTCACCACCTCTTTCCCCTGCTTCCGGAGGGTGCCTTTGCATTGGGCGCAAAAAAAAAAGCGCACGCGCGTAATCGGCGAGCAGCGGCGGCGTGGGACACATCTCCGGAACAGCAAGAAGAAGCGAAGATGCGACGTTGAAGAAACGGCTCGAAAATGGTCGACGGATGCATAAAGATAGCCGGCGCGAGAAGACGATGCGGCACTGATGATATTTGCGGCTGCTTAATATATACGTCAAATTATCTCGCATCGATATGCAGCCCGCAGTATCTCAGTAGCCAGGGGTAATTTGTAAATAAATGTTTTCTTCAGACCTTCACCTTCTGCGTTATGGTAGCAGCAGGGTAACATTATTTATTATCGTTTAGGGTTGATTAGCCTGGCTGCTACAAGCTATTTGATCTTCGAATCGATGTCTGTGGTTGGAGCGTCTTGTTCTTTATGGTGGCATGAATGTTTCTGTCGTTCTGTGGTAGAGGGTATTTTTCAGGTGATGTAGGGAGTGTTCTTTTATTGTTAGGTTTCACTATAATCAATTTATCATATTTTATTCTTACTGTATTGCCTTTCTCTTTCTCTAGGATCATTTGTTGTTGTAATTCATTCTTTTTTCTAAAATGTACCGTGGATAGTCCTCCTTCATATAATATTGTGTGTCTTTAAACGCTCCCTTTTGTTTAAATATGTTGATTTTGAGACCAAGAGTAGTGAAGGTTACTATTATAGGCCGAGGCCTTTCACTTTTTTTTCCCATTCTCTTTACCTCTTGAATGTCTTTATGGTCTAATCTAATAGAAAAACGCTCTCCTATCCACTTAACGATGTTGTTTTCCAGTTCCCCGTACGACGATTCTCTTTCTTCGATGCCAAAGAACACTATATTTCTTTGTCTTGACTGTTTGTCTAAAAAGTATAAGTCACAACATCATTTTTCACTTTTTAGGTTGTGTTTTTAGTGTTCTACAATATTGCACTGATGTTTGATGTGTTTCACTTTTACACTGATTATGTAAGTCTGGATTATTTTTTAGACCATAGATCTACAATCAAGTCCGTTAAAAATCAGTAAGCACTGGTGAACACAAAACACAAAAATACTGTTCACTATAGTATTTTTGCTATTTTATGCTTTGCAGATAATCTAATGTAAGTTTTTAGTTCACTGAATTTTTATCACTTTTTGGACATTTACACGTACTGAATACACTATTTTATACATTAACCCTTAACCGGAATCGTGGGTCCATTTGGACCCAAAGGCGACAAAAAATCGATTTTATTTTTAAACGCATGAAGCTAGACGCTTGCGCTTCCATGTAATCTCATTACGTCGCAAGGTGCGGCGGCGGTCGGCCGTTCGGCTCTTTTTTTGGACCCACGATTCCAGTTACGTAACTATTTCTCTGATTGTATACTTTTAAATTTTGCATTGTTTCAGGCATTTTGTTTGAATAATGGCGCGTAATTTAAATGATAATGATATAAGTGAATTATTATTAGACGAAATAGATTCGGAACCAGAATGTTTGAGCGATTTTCAACCATGTGATGATGAAAACATAAGCGACAACGAAGTTCCACAACCTGAAATTTCATCTAACTCAAGTGATTCATTATCTGACAGCGATTTATTAGGCGAAGAGGAACATATTACCGAGGTAAAAATAGATTCAAGTGGTCCAAAAATCCTCCAAGTAGCTCCAGAGTCAAAAGTCACAACATTATATTACACCTGCCTGGTATTGTGGGTCCTGCCCGTGAAAAACAGAATATATTACCAATTGAATCATGGCAGCTACGGATATCAAATGAGATGATCGACACCATATGCACACATACGAACCAAAAAATAAAAGAATATTCTGAAAAGTATCGGATTGACGCAACTTACACTAATCACGTGAGTATTGTGGAAATGAAAGCATTCATTGGTTTACTGATTTTATCAGGTGTATTCAAATCTGGTCATGAAGATATTGAAAGTTTATGGGCAACAGATGGAACAAGAAGAGATATATTCAGAATAACAATGAATGTGAAACGGTTTATGTTCCTCTTGTCTGCTTTGAGATTTGATGATATCAATTCTAGAGAAGAAAGAAGAATAAATGATCGGGCTGCTCTTATCTCTGAAATATTTGGCAATTTCATTGAGAACTGTCAGAAAAACTATAGTTGTTCTGAGTATGTGACAATTGATGAAATGCTTTGTCCTTTTAGAGGGAGGTGTTTCTTCAGAATTTATATGAAATCCAAGCCTGCCAAATATGGCATAAAAATTATATGTCTTTGTGATACTAAAACGCATTATTTGTATAATGCTTTTATTTACACGGGAAAGTCAGATTCCAACCAAAGAAACCAAGTTTCTATTCTAACAAAAAATGTGCTACAGTTGGCAGAGCCGTTATTTGGAACAGAACAGAAATAACTGCTGACAATTGGTTTTCTTCAATTAAACTGGTTGACAAACTTATCGAAAAGGGCTTGACTTATGTTGGGACAGTGCGCAAAAATAAAAGAGAGATACCACCTGATTTTTTACCTAATCGACAGAGGGAGATAGGCTCGACATTGTTTGAATTCGTGAAAGATAAAACTTTGGCATCATATGTCCCAAAAAATAATCAAAGCGTAGTAATGATCTCATCAATGCATCACGACAAATCGATCAATGAAGTAAATAGAAAACCAGAAATAATTGAATTTTATAACAGAACGAAAGGTGGCGTTGATGCTTTAGATCAAAAATGCGCCAACTATACCGTTTCTAGAAGAACTCGACGATGGCTATGCGTAATACTTTCAGCCATTCTGAATATTGCAAGTGCGAACGGATTTGTTTTGTGGAAAGCTTCAAATCGTGATAAACGAATGAAACGTAATCAGTACATAAAACAAATAGGACTGGATTTGATCAAGCCATTCATTGTGGAGAGGAAGGCGGAGTATCAATCGTTTTCAATAGATTTGAAGAGTAGGATTGACAATGTCTTAGCGCCAGTTGAAGAGCAACATAATTTGCTACAAGAAAATGCCTCTTCCTCTCAATCTGGAACACGAAAAAGGGGAAGATGCTTTTTATGTGGTCCAAAAAAAGATAATAAACAGTCACAAAAGTGTGACAAATGTTCTAAATACATCTGCAAATATCATGCACAAAAAAATTGTTATGCCTCAAGTGCCATACATAGATTTCAAAGACTGATTGACGATTTTTTGTTGTTTTTTGATAGGATGTCATTTTTTTCTGTTATACAATAATTTCTAAGAAAATTAGTGTCTTAATTAAGGGGAAGATACATAAAACCCCGTGAAACAGTTTTTTTTTATTTTAAGTATTTTTTTATAGTTTTATGATATGTCAAAGTGAGATATTCAAAAATATAGCGCCTAAGTGTTAAATTTGAAAAACATGTTAATTTTAATAACTTTAGTAATAAATGTTGTTTGATATTATTTAATAGACCTGTTTCATTACTATGCTGACCCGTTTAGGTTGTTACCTGAAATAATTTATGAAATATATGACTTTTTATTTCTGGGTTAAAATGACCGACGTTTCCAGTTACGTTGATTAAAATAGCGATTCCAGTTAAGGGTTAAAAACTTAAATTTGTGTGGAGACGATGTGAATCGTGTTGTAGCGCCCTACCTTCCCAATTCAACTCCGATATGTAATCAGCTGTATGTCGTTTTTTTTGGAGTTTATGGCCTGGTATCTAGACCTTTAGGCCAAGTCTTAGGTATTTTTATTCGGTTTATTATAATGCTGTATGTCATTCACTTAATGCACGAGTTGCAAGATAATACATACACATTTTACCATTTTCTACAAAATGTACTGTGACACCCATGAATCCCACTACATTCATTGTCTCTGTCCATATATCTAGCGTTAGATAGAAATTGTCTACTTTGGATAATCTGGACTTACAAATAGCAACACAAGCTTCGTACTTTTCCATAGTTCTTTTCTTTAAATATTTTGAACTAGGAACTTTAAAAGTAGGTTCTAGTTCTTTCACAAGTCGTAAAAAGCCTTCACCTTCAACTATGTTAAATGGTCGCATATCTTTACAGATAAAAAATATCAATGCTTGAACAATTCTGTTTAACTTCGCACCGCCAGCTGAAAAAAAACGCTCACTGTAATCTAAGTAATATAAAATAATTATACAGATATATTTTGTTCAATAATACCTATTTATAATATTTTTCTTTTATTAATATTTAATTAAATATGTATTTGTTTACCTTTATTAAATGAAATTTGATCTAATTGTACTTTTTGAACTGAAACATTAAATTTTTCAGTAAATATAACGTAATACTGAAAATTATCGCTGCTATCGATCGATAGGCTGCAAAACATCGATAATTTCAACACTACAGTCACTTAAAAAATTACATACACATAACCTTTACAAATTGTATGCATACGAATTCAACTTGTTACATACATAACATCATCATATCAGTCTATAGACGACCACAGCCACTGGCCACTACTGGACACAGACCTTTCCAATCGAGCCCCATAATAATCTATCCTGCCCTGCCACTTTAGATAACATCGCATAGTTCCAACCAATGAACTAACGAACTATTATGAACCTAACCTAACGAAATTAATAAGTGAAAAGTTGAAGATCCTACCTTTCGTTTGTCCCTTTATCTGCTTTTTTCTGTAATTTGCCTTTATCCACAGTAATTCCATGAGTTTTGGAATGCTTGAATAAATTAGACGTATTGCCATAACTTAAAACATTGTTTACATATTGCAGTTGTTTCGTTTGTTTTGGTAAAATATGTCCATATCAATGATTTTGGTGGTGCCATGATAACATTGGAACTATAATCCGATGACTACAATAACTTAAATTACCCGTAACGTAATCGTAAACAATCACTTGTGGAATACTGAACACTGCTAGTGCTGACTGGACCAGTGACAATTTTAGTGTAATGGGGGCTCTCTCTCTCGGTCTCGGCTCGGGTGAAGTCGGATAAATTCGGCTCGCCTGGCTCGAGACACGAATGGCGCGCTTTACCGATAACCGAGCAAGAGACTTTCGCTCTCTCGTTCTGTCTGATGCGTTCTGATCGGAAGTAAGGTCAGTCTGATTCGATTCGATACCAAGTACTTTTGTTTCGATACCGAGTAAGTATCGCAAGATTGGTTCGATGCTATTAGTACTTGGTATCGAATCAAAAGTATCGAATACCTCCTCGTATTTACTAGTATCGGATTGTCCCTGAGCATAGAAAATAGAGGAGCTGCCCAGAGCATCTATATGTTTTATTGGTTAAACAAATATGGTAAAATTCGATCTTGAATTGTCAATACGCTGCCTATCTCTTTTTCACTCAGCTAAAAGTCACATTCATAAAAGAAACAGATAATAGAAATTGTTTCGTATACTGGTAAACATTTTTAAGATGACGTCATTTAACCCCGTCTTGCGGGTTGCGGCTTTCGGTTTATACCAAAGAGTATTATAGTAAGTAGTAACATTCCTATAATGGTACTCTGTGGTTGCGGCCGATTCCGCCATTTATTTCAAAAGGGCTAGAACTCAGAGCCGTAAAGCCAGTTAAAAAAAAACGCCATTTATTGTCTCAGTCCATAGATAAATAAATATGTAACAAGCTATCTCAGTCTCAGATTTGCTGTTAAAAAAGTTGTTTGATATTTCTTAATTTGAAATTTTGCGAAATTTTAAACAGTTTATGAAAATTATTTCAATGCAATATAAACTACGAAGATGACTAAGTGTTTTGTAAGAGGCTGTGCCTCAAAATATGGTCAAATATCACGCGAACTATCATTTTATAGGTGAGTGATATAGTTTTTGCTGTAAATAAAATGTAAAAAAGTTTATTTTGTTTGCGACAGTAAGTAGATGGATGTAATTATTTACCTTAAACCTTTAATTCATATTATTTAATTACTTCCTATCTTTCTTTGCGTACCTATAAAGTTTTGTTGTTCGTAAATAGTTACATTGTTAACATAAATTCTTTCAAATACTTTATTAAGGTTTTTACTATGTCGGTTACTCTGGGTCTCTTGCGGATATCCTCATTTCTAAGTTTATCACGCAGAGACCCGAGCATACCCCTTTCCATAGCTCGCTGAGCGACCTTGAGCTTCCTCATACGGCCAGTAGTGAAGAACCACGTCTCAGTTCCATAAATCATCACTGGCAACACACACTGTTTGTAAAGTCTCGTTTTCAAATTTTGAGGTATACGGTATACCTGACAATTGGATGTGTCGTAATTTTCCGAACGCTGCCCAGCCGAGTTGAATCCGTCGATTGACCTCTCGGTCGAAGTTGGACTTACCTAGTCGGACTATTTGTACCAGGTAAACATACTCGTCAACAACTTCGAGCTTAGTGCTCCCAACAACTACCGGCATAGGTGTGACATGGACGTTATACATGATCTTTGTTTTGTCCATGTTCATCTTAAGACCTATCCATTGGGAGACATTATTGAGGTCATTGAGAGAATAGCGCTTAAGTCCTCCAGCGGTTCTGCCATAAGGACTATAATGTCGGCAAATCGAAGGTGAGTGATGTACTCGCCGTTGTTGTTAATACCGAATCCTTTGCAATGCAAAAGCTTGAAAACGTCTTCCAATGCACACCGGACTGCATTACTGTCCAAATTTCGACGGAATTTTAACATTCTAATTATATTTCTATAATTATTAGGAATAAATATTTTTTCACTTCTTAAAAGTTTTTCTATGCGGCCAAAATCTCTGTCACAATCTAAAAATGTGTGACCTACTTCTGGAAATTTGTGTTCAATAGATGCAAATATTTTATGTGTAACCAACTATAAAAACAAATTATTCCATTTGAACTGAACTAAATTTCGTAATCAAAAATTGTGCGTTCGGAAATATGTTAACGTGTTTAAAATGCTTTAATTTATAATTTAAAACTTAAAATTTTGTACAACCGACTTCAATGTAAATTATTAAGAATAACTCAAAAACTATTGGTCAGACCTTGATCAAATTTATATGGGACCACATGTGAGGCATCAGCTTTCAAACAAAAAAAGAATTATCGAAATCGGTTCACCCAGTAAAAAGTTATGAGGTAACACATTAAAAAAATACAGTCGAATTGAATAACTCCTCCTGTTGAAGTCGGTAGAAAATACAAAACCAATACTTCAATTCAAAACTGATTATAACAATATTAAGATTTCTGTTTGAGAGAAATTTTTATTTGATTTCAACTTGAAAAAAATTACTTAACGCTAACTGAATAACTTCCTAATAATTTCAAAAACTTTATGGGTTTCTTAGCTCCCAAAATAACACAAAACAGTTGGTACTTTATACGGTATTTTTGTGCGAAAACGGATTTTAAAGTTGATACAGTCGAAAATAGTGAAATTTATTTCATGCATTTGAAATAACTTTTCTCACATTTTTCCGATTAATATGGTGAATAATTATGAATGTTGGATAAAAAGATTTAAAATAACGTATTTACATAAAATTTTACTCGCAAGTACAACTTTTATTGCAAGCACAATTTAGGTAAAAAATGAGATAGGGTCTCGGGCGCAGGTAAATGGTGCAAGGAAAGGTAGTGTAGAAAAAAGACAACAATAGTAATGACAAAAGCATGGCCTACGTTTCTCTCTCTAGGAACGCGCTTTTTTCTTTGTCATCGTCAGAGTCGTCAGACGTTTATCGCCTACTCTTGCGCTCGCTCGTACGTACTGTTAGGAGGCCGAACTCGTTTGACTTTTAAAAAAAACCACTAAGTAAACCTAAGGGTTTATTATAAAAAAAAAATTACACACACAATTAATATTAACCCTGACTTCCGAACCCTAATACGTCTCGGAATCTATGTCCGATCTACCCGGGGCTCTGAATCTAACTAACTTTAAAATGGAATAAAATTAATAGAAAAGAACAATGCAATTACTGATAGACGTCATATGAAGGAAAAGTACCGTGGGATTAAATAAATGCTTACTAAGATTTAACTGCGTTGTAAAAAGGGATATAACAGCTAAATTAAGATAAAGCGAAGTTTCGAAATAGAAAAATAATTAGAGGTCGGAAGGCATTACAAAATATAGAAATAGAAAATTAAAAGTTATAGTAAAATATAGCAAATTTATCTTATAACAATATAAAAACTTTCGAACTATTTGCTTTTACATAAAGATGAAATAGTATAATTTGTAACTAAGTTATATAAAAGAAACAGAGTAAAATCTAACAAATAATCAATATAAAATAGAACAAGGAAATTATTTAAAGGTGAAATAGTAAAATCTAGAATTAAAAGTATTTTAAATGAATTAGTAAAATTAGAAATTAATTTTTATGAAACAAAATAGTAGTTTCAATTACAATTAGATTGAATTAAAAATAGTAAAATGTAGCAATTACAAAGTATAAAATGACAAAGTAGAAATTGAAATTGTATGATAATAAAATTAATTATTTTGAAAACTAAAATTGAATAAAATTAGAAATTAAGATTTCTTCCGGAGGAAGAGTGAACTTTTTGTACATTTCTATAAGGTTCATAATTAGTACAATTTGGTAAAGATTTGGGTGAGTTATTATCTTATTCAGATGTTGACATATCAGTCATCTCAATTGAATTTGTAATTTTAGAATTATGTTTCGATGACTTTTATTATAGAATAAGGGTGACAAACGAGCACACAGTCCACCTGATGGTAAGTGGTTGCTGTGGCCCATAGACATCTACATCTATCTTCGTTTGCGAATTTGAATGCAGATGCGTTGTCAGCCGTGAGGACTATGATAGAATGCCTCTTTTCCAGTAAAAAGGGTCTCATTATTACATTGATTAAATAATTGTATACAATTTCCACTATTATTGTGTCGATTTCTGGAACATTTAAATAATTTGTAGGCGAAGTACAAAAATAGTAATACAATTAAAATATAAGTAAATGTGGAATAGTATGAACCGTATTTTATAAAATGTGATTCCTATATCCATCTATTATTTTTAATTTATGCCAAATATTGCTTTGGCCAAATAATAACTTGGCGTTACATTCAGAAGGTAAGGAAAGAGTTACTTCTGTTAATAATTTCGATTCACAATTAGGATTATTTATACTAGAAGTTATAGTAAATAGTTCACAAATAAAATAGTTATTATTAATAAATTTACAATCATCCAAGTGTTTAAAAGGGAAGTTCTTGAAGTACTTGAAGGAAATGGTTAATATGTATATTGCACACACACACACATACACACACACACACACGTGCGCCCGCGTACACGGACACACAGATCAGAGAGAGAGAGAGAGACGCACCGTTTTTAATTCTAAAATTAGCATGTTTTTGTGGCTCAAACTTATTGATTGTCGGTTGATTAATATAAGTTAAAAAATGTATAAAGTAGATCCGTTATTGGCTGTAAGTTTATTTCTTTAGTTCATTTACATTGTAATTAGTGCTGTGGATCTTGTAATAAATAAATAAAAATAAATAAATAAAATAAAATAAAACAAGTTATTAAACATAGTATAATGTATTCTATCGTCACTTAAAGCAATATAGGAATTAGAAGGTTGAATAATTGTAAACGTTTGTACAATACGGCCGACGTATCTTGGCGAGTCTGAATATAGGCTCTGCGAAGTTTAGCGCATGAACACTCGTGAAGAAAACTGTTATTGTCATTTTTTTATATATACCAATGTACAAATAAAATTTCCCTAATACAGTGACCAAAAATATCAAAACACTTTGGAGACATTATAAATTAAAGATTCAATTTTGATACCTCACCTTTCGATAGGGGCAGATTTTATCACAAACACATACAATATTATTTACATTTAATACTTTTTATTTATTTACACTTATTATTATTTAATCACTGTCGCTGAGGGGAAATTCCTAACATAAAGTCGTCGGCCCTTGTGTACCATGTGAGGTACTTGGCATAGGTTCATCTTCGTAATCGTCGCTCTCACTTTCAGACTCACTTTCTGAATCTGAAGCTGTATTAATGATGAATAATTGATCCGTCATTTCGTCAATAATATGGTCGCTCTTCCTATAGTCATGTTCGACCTCTTGCACTTTTCTGCATAAAGCACTCCATTCATTCTGACCCATTAAATTTACTTTTTCTTGTATGAGCTCCATTGTCCGGGTTACGTTCCAGTCGACGTTTTAGCGGCTACGTGCCCTTTAATGGCAGCCCACACCATCTCGATGGGGTTTAAATCAGGATGATATGGGGTAAACGAAGGACATCGTGGTTGTTTTGTTTAAACATTTCATCTATTACGTATTTTTATTCACGTCTTTGTTTTTTTATTAGATCGTAAAGTTGTGGTTTACGCATGTCCTTTTCATATGGTATACCCTTTCTAATAACCACGATTCCATTTTTGCCTTCTTGTCATTAGATGTAGGGGCAGGATCCATTAATTTGTTGTGGTACGGAGCATTATCGATAACCACCACCGAGTTAGGGCTCAAATTTGGAATCAGTTGGGTCCGTAACCATTTCTCATAATTTTGAAATTCATGTCATCATGATAGTCTCCGGTTTTGCTGCCAGATTTGAACATTAGTAGCGTTCGGAACAAACCCTGCTTCTGACCCAGCGTGTACCATCACTATCCGCTGACCTTTGATATCGGGCGCTTTAGTCCTTGAGCGGAACCATCTGACCACGCCTTACCTTTTGTATGTGATGAGGGCATACGACTCGTCAGTGAATACAATTGGTCGCCCTTCGTCCCTGTATTTTTCATTGCCTTCAAGTACAAGATCCTTTTCAGGCGAATGTCGGTCTTCTCTATAAGAACCATTCTATTGGTTTCGGTCTTCGCCACTTGAAACCCAAGTTTTGATAATTGTCTTTAAGCTCGTTTTACCACCTTGAAAATTTATATCCCGTTTGAGTTTCGCTAGTAATTTGTTTATCGTCGGCATTTCTTTTTCAGTTTTGTGGAAGTTGTGTATGCATCTTTTTACTACTCCCTGGTCAAAATTATCCATATCAGTAATAGGTTTTGATCTAGACCTTTTTTTACCAGGCGTGCGGAATACTGAAAGTAAGCCCGAAATATTGCCTTCAGTTGCGATCCGCTGTACTGTGCGTTGGGACACACCAGTTGCGTTAGCAACTCTTAAATAAACTTTATCGACATCTTTACGCCTTCTTCTTTTTCTTTTTTCATATATTGCGTTAAATCGTAAATAATTTTTCTCGCCTGGCGATTTAACACACTGTTATGTTTTGGTGGCATGTTTGGCGAATAATATAAGTGCTAACTGACACTTGCAAATAAAACAAATAAAACAAATAAAACAAATAAAACAAACAAAACAAACTTAACACTATTAATAAAAACAAACAACAATAACAACGAAAACTTTTGTAACCGACTGTGCTCAAGACAGAGATAGCGACACGAACACGACACCAATGCTAACGTGTGACTGAGAAATATTACCGTGTACCGAGCATTGCCGAATAAGCACGAAGCTTTACGAAGTAACCAGAAAGGATGTCAACACGCGTGCCTGAGGGTGTTGTTTAATCGATTTTATTCAAATCGATTAAAATTAAGACATAAAAATATATTTATTTGCAATTTATAAGGAGGTTCTAAATTTTCTCAAATAGTCGTTACTCAAGAAGACGTTAATAGATAATTGATATTTAAGTACATTATGTCTTTCAGCTGAGAAAATAATATGTTTTAGTTTTTTTTATTTAAGTCGAAATCTTGTTTATTATCAACAAAATTCACTATATTTGTAAATCTATTTCGTTTAATATCTTATATAAACAAAAATCAATAACTTCTAAATAAAACTAATCGATTGCGATATTTTATGACTAAAGGGTCGATTGTGTTTACTTATGGTCAATCTCTAGCCTAGACCACCGCCCCCCGTACGTCGCCTCATGCCACCATTTTGTTCCTTAAAAAAGCTATTGCGCAACCTTCTGCGCGAAGGTCGGACTCGCCAAGATACGTCGGCCGTATTGTATATGCGACTCCTCGTGAGGAGTCGGTAATGGGATATTTTTATAAACAATGAATTTATCAGGTGTTATTAGTGGAATCTGCAAGCTGAAAACAATCTTATTGTTATAATAATATGAACTAAGTTTCGAAACATCAATTAAAGAATGAATATTATGTATGTTCAATTGCACTGGAAAATCTAAACGTTTATTTATTTTATTAATATGCTTGGTTAATTAATTATAAAGACTTACTAAAACGCAACTTAAATCTGTCACTTTATTAAAGATCTACTATATTTAAGCATCACTCAAAGGAGTCAGTCGTTTTTGGGCCCACTAGAAATTTTAACGACCCTTAATGGTATTACATACAAAAAAAAGTTACCAATTTATTATAATAAATGGCCTATACATTTTATGAATATCTAAACGGAATCAAGAAATCTAAAAAAAATGAGTGGTTTTGATATTCCGTGTTCTGGTTAACGTAACATAAAATGCGTGTAATGAATCATTTTTGCAGTTTCTATTAAAAGAAAAATGTATTTTTTTACCAAGATAACTTATTATATACATATTATATTTGTACTTATTTGTATATTATATATTTATTACTAAAAAGGGATACCACTGAGATTTTTATCCTATTTCTAAAAGTGTTAGCTTATATAATATAACATGGTTCAAAGACACCGTGGAACGAAACGCTATTTTGTCATTGACTTCCGTGCTGGGTAAAAACCGACGGCCATATTATCATAATATAAGCATCATATCTATGTCTGTGCCGGCGACCGGGTATTACTTTACGGCATTGACATTCGTCAGGCTGCTGTTTTTTGTACTTACTTACTTATCTGGAAGATCAGCATACACTGAAAACAATTAAATAATATTTGTGGATTTCAACGCACTGTGCGAAGACAATAACTAGCCGAGACAGGAGCAGATGTGCGCCAACTTTTATATTTGTGGATTTCTCAAGAGGTGAGTATCTTGTCTTATGGAATGCGAAGAATTCAACTGTACAAAACCTACAATTGATTTAAAGTTTCAAACTTTTATGTGAAATATATCTTATTTTTGTCACTCTCGATGTTCTAGTCCAAAAATATTATACTACGGAAACGAAAACTACTTAGTTTCGTTTATAATGTATTACATTTTATTTTATTTTTACTGAATATTGAGATATGGTACGATTTTTTAGAAATAAAAATAAACGACCCACACCCACAGACACTTAACGATCTATACATGTTTTAGTACTTAATTATTTTAAGTTTGTAAAATACTAATAAATATCCTTCATATTACTAACAAATTAATATGTCAATATCTAATCAATGCAACAAGTGTTGGATTATATTATACAGGTTAGCCAAATATTCCACATTATGTATTTAATTCGCCAATGACATTCGAAAATGAAAACTGACGAGTTTAATTAAAAGTATATGTGAGTGTATAATACTAGAATTTTGGAAAATCTATAATTTATGTTGAATTACCTAAAACATATGACAAACACAATTTTATTGGTATGTTAAAAGTGTCAAAGTATTGAAGTGTTATGTTATTGGTAAAATCTAATTTAATTAATAGAGAAAATAAAATCACACAAAATATACACAAATCTATGTTAAAAGTGTCTGTCAGAGTAACTATATCCACAACTGTTACATCCTATCAAAAGCCCATTGCTGAACATAGACCTTCCTCAGATTTCCTCAAAGGAGGATACTTGCTATAGTAGCCATGCTTAGTAGACGAGTCGGCAACCACAGTTTTTATTGGTAGTTGTTAATAGGAAGACGTTGTTAAATTCAGAAGGAATGTACACACATTCCTTCTGAATTTAATATTTATAGATATAGATAACATAAAAATAAATGGATGTTATTAGGGAATACATATTAGTGTTAATATTTAATTAAATACATCTACTATTTATGTTTATTATATTTAAACTCCATCAGGGAAGCAAGAATTTTGTTTACATTATTTTTATGTTATTTTGTTGATTGTAGGTAATGTACATTCTTTCTGAATTTAATATTTTTTTACTTCTTTATTTTTTTATTTGCATTCCCAATTTTTTCAGTTACATCTACTTGATGCAGTTTGTTGTAACTGCCTAAGAAGTATTGAAGATGCAAGAAAGTATTGAAACTGCTCATTCCATTAGAAGATTTGTATTCCATGGATCTTCAATTTTAAGAGCTCATTTTAAGAACTCAGCAGAAAGAGATATTATTTTGCAGTGGATACCATCACACCAGGTACTTACTTTACTTTAACAGCCTGTAAGTGATCCCCTGCCTGAAATAGGCTTGCCGGAGGAGTTGGCATAATCGCTTTGGCTCACAGATTGATGTTTGTAGTATCATACACCTCGCACTACAAACAATTTGGCTATTCACCACCAGGTTATCTTTAACTTTACAGCCTATCAAAAGTCTACTGCTGAACATAGACCTCCCCACAGATTGCCTTATAGGGAGATATTCGATAACCACAGTTTTTTTCTTTAGTTGCTACTTCTTCCTTACCTTACCCCATATTTGTCTGCCTTTGTACTTAATACACAAGTAATATTTTTACCTTAAATGAAATTAATGTAAATGTAAAACGTCTAGGAACTTGTACTTAGTCAAATAATGTTATAATTCTAAAATAACTACTTCACTTGTTTACCTTTCTGATTTGATGTATTTTTATTTCTTTTACCTTAGTGGAATCTGGTTTACTACAAAAGTATTATGAAGGAAACGAGTACATGCTATTTATATATAATTTAAGAGACATTAAGACTGTTTATTAGTAATAAAGATTGAAATAAATAAAATATTAATAAATATCATTATTTAGGTGGAAGACACTGTAAAACTATAGTCTGTTCGGTTAGTTGATGAAAAAAAACACTTTTCAGGTGGATCATTTAGAATGAGTCTGCAATCTTGTCGGCCGAGAGCTTCTACAACTGTATGGAGACACAAATGATAACAGGGATATGGAATTACAATTCATGAATATTGAAGACATCGGTAACATCCAACAAACACCCTTATGCATGTAACTGTAACTCCTGCCATTTCCAGAGCGGCATCAACAATTACTATAATATGCAGACCTATTCTATCAAAAGTTTTAAATTATTTCTTAAGCAAAATTGTCTAGTAAGGGTTATTATACTACTAGAGAGTAAATGACTGATAATAACCCTGGGAATGAGGTGATCGCTACCATGCTGTTTCTAAATGTTTTCAAAACAATTGTATAAAAATTATATTGTAAATTGTGCTTTTTAAAAAAAGTCTCGCTGGGTTTCTTGCTGATTCTTCCCAGGACAGAGGTTTTTTATGCGAACCAGAAGTAAAAGTAAAAAATGACTTTTAATAAGTATTATGTATTGTAATTTATATTGAATAAAAATGATTCTATTCTATTCTGTGGCTAGTTATAAGCGTGCTGCTTCTACTTCCCGACACTGTATTTTTAAGTTATGTAATCATTTATCTAGATTCTTAATACCTAAACTAAAAAGAACTACTAACCTAAAAGAGAGATTGCTGATTGATAACTCATTTTATGTGCCACTGTGCGCTCGTATTTGTGAATACCACTTAAATGAACCTCACAATGATTGGAATAATTTATACACAAGTAGTAATGATTACTATATGGTAGTTTTTGCCACAGTTGCTACGCTTGTGGCAACCAAAGCTTTTTGTGGTATTCTATAGGGAGATGTTGCTGCTCATCTTCTGGTATCTTTATTTTACTCTGTTACGACTTTTACGACACCATACGGGACGAAACGCGATGGCAGTTGACGGAAGGGCTATACAATATTTTACATTATATATTTAATTTAGGGAAGACCTATGTTCAGCAGCGAATTGTTGTAATGATGACGAATAATAATCAATAAAACTTGTAATTATTGTTGCTTACTTGACCTGTTTCTACTATGTGCCTTATTATAAATAAAGCGCCTAATTTATAAATAAAAGCCGAGCAAATTGAATAGATGCTCTGGTACCTTTTCGTATCTCTTTCAATTGACAATTTCTTTTGTTTTTTTTATAGAATAAGTGACAAACGAGCGCACGGTCCACCTGATGGTAAGTAGATGCTGTGGCTCATAGACATCTACATTTATCCTCGTTTAAGAATCAAAATGCAGATGCATTGTCACCCCTGAGGACTAAGATGGAGTGCTTCGTTTTCAGTAAAAAAGGACTCCGGTTCTCTACACTCACCATACGAAACACAGGAGCATTAAGCTACTATTTTACGCTGGTAGCGTTTTCCGTGAGAGCGTGTCCTACCCCGGTCGAGCCGTATCCGTACACAACTAGTTTAAAACTTCTTCATCATTACAGCCTATAGCCCTAGGCCTATGTTCAGCAGTGGACAAGTCCAGTGCTAAACATAGGCCTCCCCCAAGGAATTATACAAAGCACGGTCCTGGTCGTCCAGGTCGTCACTCCAACTAGAGGGTAGCCGTCCCACACTGAGCTTACCGGTACGTGACTGCTACTCGAGAATTTTACATTTTAGCTTTAATTGCAGTTGGATGTAAACATGCTAATCAATGAACACATATTAAAAGAATGTCCTGGCACAGCACCTCGCGGCCTGTGATACTTATAATAGACTGCTTTAAGAATATGATGATTTTACAATAATAAACAATAAAAATGCAGTGACAATACAGTGTTTCTTTTTATCCTAACACAAATAGTTCAAAACACCTTACATGCTATTTATTTTTCGTGGTTAATATCGTAAAAATCGGATATGTTACTATCCAGTCATTTTGGTTTTAATGGTGCTTGGAATGTAAACATGTTATTCAATCAATACAAATTAATAACAATGTCCTGCCACAGCACCTGGTGGCATATGTCACTTTTAATACTGCTTTAAGAATGTGATGATTTTACAATAACAAATACAGTGACAATACAGAGTTTTTTTTATCCTTACACGACCAGTTCAAAACATCTTACGTGCTATTTATTTTCTCAATCGCTGTAGAGGTAAAACTCGCTAAACACCTTAATAGTTCACTGTTGGACGCACATGCACCTAAAACCGTGTTACTGGTTGCAAATGATATTAGATAAATAAGTACATGTGCTTGTTTCAATATTCATTAACTTTTTTCAGGTGGGTTGCTTAGAATAAATGTGTATGTCTTGTAGGCTGAAATCTTGCCGAGCTGCTCGTAAGCAGAGACAAAAAAGTATATGGATATTGAAGACAACAGTCTTATATCACATAAAATATCCTTATGATTCCTAACAATTTCATAAATGGACATGTTATTATCAAGATATTTTGAAAAAATCTTTTGGAATGATAATGACTGACAATAATAAATACAATTAAATTATACATGTGTTTTGTAATCCTTACACAACTAGTTTAAAACGTCTCACTTCATGTTTATCAACATAAATAAACATGATATTACCTAGTCATTTTGGCTTTAATGGTGTTTGGGGTATAATAACTAATCAGTTAATATATTTTAAAGCAAAGTTTACACACTGCACCTTTACTAACCAACAAAGATATGTCAAAACAAAGTCTTAACACCGCGCCTGTCTGTCTGTTCCACTATTAATAGACTACTTTTGAAATGATTACAGTAATAAATACAGTGGTATTTTACTTTGTGTTTTTATCCTTTTACAACCAGATTAAAACATCTTTCTTACTATATAGCATGTAAAGGTAATATTATAAATGAAAATATTATCTTTTATTCATTTTGGCTTTAATCATATTTATTTAATTACTGTAATGGTGTTTGTGATGTATATTCACTAATCAATCAATACATGTAAAAAATAGCCTCCACGCCATGTTTCTTGGTCAGTGTACTATTTTTGCCGGAACTACTAAAGGATTTTCCATCAGTCTAAAAGTACCTATAAATGTTAAATGTACCTGCAACTTTGTTTTATGCTATTAATTATTTAGCTGTCCTATTCTATTCTATATACACTATTCTAACTCACAATACTAATAGAAAACAACTTTTAGTTTAGGCTCAGAAGGGCTAGAACCCAGAGCCGTAAAGCCAGATTAAAAAAAATAGCGTTTAGTTTCTTTTTAGGTTATTGTGATATTCATATTTTAATTTCTCTGAATTCCCTTTAGATGCGATAAAACTAATATTAATTTTGCAATCTATAGATTATAAGGAATAAATCGACATACATTTCATTAAGTATCCCTAAAATTTGTAGTGGGCCCATTCTCCATACAAAAAGAAATTGTCTCCTTTAACTGAAATGCAGAAACATCACTCAAGTGATTTGAGGGCTTGATTAGTTGAGCAGCTCTCAAATGTTTACGTCATGGTAACATCTTAGAATAATAACACCTAGAGCCCGCGTCCGTAATGTGAGGCAACTCAAACTAAGCCAGAATGGCTTAGTTCAATACTCGGCCCGTTAGTGCTCAAAGTCGTGTCGTGTTGACAACAGCTCCCGAAATTTAAATTAAAAATGACGGTTTGTGCAGTAAACGGATGTCACAGTACATCAGATAAACACAAGAAACATAGTAACATTACATTTCACGTGTAAGTAATGCTTTTAAACTTATATTTTTACGTAAAACAAACATCAAAAATAAATATGAATTTTTAAAAACTGACACATAACATTACATGGAAATGTTGCCAAGCAGTACAAAAATTCTCCCACATTTTGTCGTTTAATTAAAAGTAAAACACGTCAATAGGAATTAAATACAGTGCGCAACGCAACTTGATAACTGTTTACTATCAGGGTTGTCAACATTGAAAACATACAATGCATTAATTTTATTTAAAAATTCAAACTGGATCTAACTGGTTCAGAATCATTTCGAAGACAAAAAAGAATTCTTGGACCAAGACGAAAATACAGTGGACTGGGAATTTTCAACAAAATTAAATGACTTGCTAGAAAAAGAAGGTATAAACATTGCTAATAAACTAACTCGTAAACATCTCGAGTTTAGGAACTCTATTATGAAAGTAAAATTAGCAGTTCAACTACTTAGCAGAAATATAGCAGTGCCACTCGAAAACATACCTATTTTTACATGTTCATATGCTTTAACTTGCATCAATAATACTTAATTTTCCGAAAGATTTGATGATGAAGAAAAATAATTAACTGAACACTTATTGAAAACACCGATTCCAAATGATGTCGGATTCGAAACTACATCTGGTAGCGATGATCCTAACTGCAGAAACCACATTGTGGGCTATATAGCTGGAAATGTAGCAAGACACCTCACAACCCGAGTAAAATGTAACTATTGCATTGATAACATGTATGCAAAAGATAAACTTTGGTTCCATAAATTGGTATGTGTGAGGGATAAAGGTGGATTAGTTTACGCCTCAAAAGAAGTTTATTATATTTGTAGTTTTGCTGAAACTGTTCTGAGACGTTATCTAAAAGAAAATGCAGGTAATATTTCCGAAAAAGAAATCACACTTCAAATTATGAGAAGATTCATAGGAGGAACTTGTATTTTTTCTATAGAACACCTTAACTCCTACTTCCATGACACGAATTTGACGAGACTTATTGTCGAGCGCTAATTAAGAATTATTCTATGAATCCAAAAAAGAAAACACTACGATTCGTATCATCAAAGCGACAGTTGTTCAGGATACAGTTGCAGTTACAAGACCACTGAAATAAATGATTTTAATTTTCATTTGTGTTTTTCTCATAAAGTTTTCTCAATCACTTTAAGCTGGAATGCATCTATTGTGTAAAACCTGCCAAAATTAAAATGTTCCCGTGTTTTTCGTATTGTAGCTTACATTATGCATGCAGTGATTATGCGATACACCATTACTCGACGATTATTAAAAACAAATTAGTTAAAAGCAAACTGAATAATGACTCGTGTGTAGGGCATCGGGTGGGTATGTATATCAAACTTGCATTAGTCATATAATTAATTATACCATCTCTGTACAGTTACAAAAAAAAAATATGATGCAATCACATTTCGATGGCTCATAAAAGTATCTCACTTGGCTAGACGGGCAAATACCCTATTCAAGAATATTTTGAACCTGGTGGGCTACTTATTTTCATATTTGTATCAGTCATACGTTGCGTCGTAACTATTAGTTCAATATTGTTTCAACTTCCCTATTTTTGGGGAAAATATTATGTATTGGCAACATTATTTTTTCACTTATGTGCGTTTCGTCTAGCGTAAACACAAGTTGCTTACGCACACATAGATTTTGTTCTTGCCTCACTTTTGAACGTCCGCTTTGTAGGGAACTATCGTCCTAGGTGTTATTATTCTAAGGGTAACATTAATTTATAAAACTTTGTTCTTCTTGACAATTTTACGATATTTGAATTTAAATACATTTTATGCAACATCATCTAAAAAGATTTAAATAATATTATGTTCAATTTGTTTTAAAATTATATTCAAAAATAATCTCCTAACAATACTTTCATTTAGAATGTGATTTCCACAATATTTTTAAAAAAACACATTTTTTTTTAAAAATATTGTGGATGAAAAGTACATATCAAAGTATACAATTTTTCGAAAATCGCTCTGTCTATCGTCCTAGAACGAATCGAGAATATTACTGTCATGTGCTGTCAGTGTCAGTTTCTTCGACCGCGTCCAGTGATTTTTAAATTTTCAAATTAATATTTAATATATTTTGCAAATTTCATTTAAAGGCTAACAACAAATTATAGTAAATATGGATGTTAAAAAGAGACGCGGATGCAATTACACAGTGTCTGAGAAAGATACTTTATTGGAATTGATAAAAAAGTAAGTAAATATTTAAATCGTCAAATGAAACATAAATTACATTAACCGAATAGAATGCCCTTTATTACATTGCGAATTAAATAAAAGTTGTTCATATTGTAACACGTGTTTCATATTATTTCAGATATCAACATATTATAGAAAATAAAGAGACGAATGCCCACATTATTTTGAAGAAACGACAATACACGCTGAATACAACGCTGTTGCTGTAAGCGGTGTCAGAACGTGGCAACAATTAAGACATCTTTATGAAAATCTAAAACAACGGTCTAAAAAGAATGTTGCCAAAGAAAATGTAATCTTTTAATTATCTTGGAGACCATAAATATTAGTAGTCACGATTTATTGTAGTCGTATTATTTCGTAATCATTTTGTTTTTAGAGACTACAGTACAATGAAAAAATTAAAGAGGTCAAAAAAAAGGCATCAATAGATCAGGTATATATGGCCATATATCTTGAAAATAATTGATTAAGTACCTATTAAGTGATTTAGTTTTTTTATATAGAAAGAAAGATAATAGATCTTTAATAAGAAATAAAATTAATTATTGTTTATCAGGTGACACAGAATTAATTTCTGAGAACATACTAACTATTTTAACAGTGAATGATGTAAACAAATAAAACAAAACTACAAAAAAACAAAAATATTATATTACTATATTTTTAGATACATTTTTGATTTTCATACTAATTTTTATTTTTAGATAACCATCAAACACTTTTGTCAAACGACTATATTGAGCAGAACAACAATAAACCTCATACAATAACATCTAATACAAAAGGTATTGACTTAATTTTACTTTTCATCAATGGTGCATTATGGAATAAATTATTAATATATATTATGTGACATTAAAGAGGTCGAGTAATATCTTGATAAAAAATTTAGTTTTGGTAATGAATAATATAAATTATGAAAATTCATACGAGTATATGATTTTTTAAAGACTTTGTTTTTTTTGTTAATAAAGTTGTAAATTAACCTTAGAAAAACATTTTTCAGCACACCAACACAATGTAACAAAACGGAAATCACACGAAACCATTAAACAACAATATTTTAATGCAAAACTAAGAAATGCTAAATTGTAAAATAAATATTTAATAAATAAAAACAAAATGGAGCTAAACAAATATAAATTAGAAATATAAAATAAAAATTAAATAGGTTACAAGCTTCCAGACAGAAAAAGAATTAGTTTATGTTATGAATATTTTATTTTATTACTGTAACATATTTAGATTTAAGACTTTGACATTGTATAATTTATTTTTACATTATGGTTGATTTCTGGATCTCGACAACAGTGCCATCCACTGGATCTAATTGTGAATTTAAACCATCCAGGGACTCAAACAAAAAAATCATCTAAATCGGTCCAGCCTTTTAGGAGTTAAACACACATACGGAAGAATTATATTAAGTTACTGTATTTTTATGAATCTACATTGTGATATAGCAACTTTTGGCTGATTATTGTTTATTATTCGTTATGTTGTAAAGAATTTATGTAAAATAAAAAAAAATTACCAGAAAAATATGTATTTATTAACGATGTTCTCACAATAAAGTTTTGATTTATTTCATTGCTGGGTTGTACTATAATTTCTTCCTCTACAATAGTTAAAGGATCATCCTCTTCAACTACTTCATCCTGCCTTGATATAGCAATATTGTAGAGTACTGCAAATGCCACAATAATAGGTGGAATATTGGTAGTCTTCAGACCTAACCCATAGTGGAGACAGAGAAATCTTTTAAGAACACCAAAGAGCCTTTCTATTGGATTTCTGGTTCTAATTTGTGAATGGTTATATGCTTCTTCAGCTGGTGTCCTTGGATTTAAAATTGGGGTTAACAAATAGGGGCGACATGGATAACCAGAAAACCGAGAAGTACCATAGGGATAAAATCTCCTCGCTCTATTTGGGCACACAATGGTGAGTCGTTAAAAATTGTAATATCATGTACAGAACCTGGCCATCTTGCAATGATATTTCTTATGCGCAATTTCGCATCGCATACCATTTGCACATTCAAGGAGAAGTAACCTTTTCTATTTCGGAAACTTTCAGATTGAGCTCCCCCTGCAAAGATATTTAATAACAATGAGTGTATGTATATAACATATATAATAATAGATATGATAATGTAGGAGTATAAATATAGCTCATGATTAGAATATATACCTGGAGAATTAATTTTAATGTGCGTACAGTCAATAGCACCCAATTAAATATACAGTCAATAGCACTCTTGGAAATCCAGCAATTGCATAAAAGTTATTTGCTACTTCTAGACGTTCCGCAACAGTTGGCATATTTATAAAAAGAGATCTCATATTCGCTATTTTTTCTGTAACTTTGTGCACGATTCAATGCACAGACGGTTGCTCAATGTGGAATATGTCCCCTATAACTCGTTGATAACTGCCTGTAGCGTAATACCGAAGGGTTATCAATATTTGATCCACGGGCTGTAAAGATCTATTTCTTTTCGTCAATGGTTTTATCGTGCTGCCGAATACAGAATCCAAATACAACACCGTTTCTTTGGAAACGCGGAACCGCGCACGAAATTCTTTGTCGTCATATTTTTCGAAAGCGTTAAGCTTGATGTCATTTCTTCGACTTCCTAAAGGCGTTTCGTTGTCCGAAAGAGAACATAACGACGAAACGGACATATTTAAAACTTGAAAAATACTTTTAACAGATTTGAGAGTCCTCGCTACCACACTCAATAATAACGAGTACTTAAATCAATTTTGACATTTGATTTGACAGCTAAAACGCGTTGAGTGATGTTTCAGTATACCATTTTTTAGGGAGAAGCACGGGAACCTTGAAACGTGATAGGCGCCTTTTTTAAACTAAATTTTAATTTTGTTTTGTTTAGTTAAAAGGCACTAAACTTTTATTGTTTTATTGTTACTGGGTTTCCTCATCATGGGGAAACGTAGAAAAAAAAAGTTTCTCCCGGCAACTTTTTTTTCGACGAATCGACTGAGGAGGAAGAAGTTGATATCAGTACTGAGGAAGATCCTGAGAAAGAGCAGCGCAAGTATAAGCCGTACTTTGTATCTGACTACAACAGGAGGTACCCTGAGGACTCTGTCTTCGTTGATTTTGTTGTCTTTGTCGAATCAAATGATGAAAGAAGGCCAATCGGCACGCGGGACATGATGTCTCTGTCCACACATATGAAGAGGTTCAATAAAGGCATTAAATATTTGTAATCTATGAATAAATACAAAATAGGCGTTCATTTTGAAAAGCCCTCTCTAGCGAATGCATTTTTAAATAATGTTACATTTCTTAATGAGTACAAAATGAAGGGATCTATACCAGCTGTAGGGACAGAAATCACAGGAGTCATAACTAATGTTCCCACTAATCTTTCTAATTCAAAAATTTTTGGTATGTTAACGACTTACAGGAAGATAATGTGTTAAAAGGATAATGAGGAAACATAAGAATGACGCAGGACGCAGTTTGCTGCAGCCGACGGGCACCGTGGCCATCACGTTCGTTTCTAATGTTTTGCCGGACCACGTCGATCTTCATGGTTGGCGGTTCGTGGTAAATCAGTATATTCCACCAGTGAAGCAGTGCTACAACTGTCTGAGGTATGGCCACTTAGCAAAGTACTGTAAAAATTTTGTGAAATGCTCAATTTGTACTGAAAATCACAGCTACAAAGATTGCCAAGTCTCTTCAGATAAAGCGATATGCATAAATTGCAAAGGAAACCATCTAAGCATTTCTGGACAGTGTCCTGTTAAGAAACAAAAGATAAAAGAAAATCAGGCTAAATTACACAAAACCCCGTTTGTAGACCTTTTTAATAAAAACGAATTCCCCGAATTAAACAAAAAAAAATCCTAAAGATGCTCTTATGTCACTGCTAAAGAATGATGACATTATTAATATAATTTTAAATACAGTCATTAAAGTATTAACTCTTAATAAATCAAATGAACAAACCACCATATCTTCTCAGCTTGTTAAAGATGTTCTCATAGATACAATGAAACCAAAATAGATATTTCATTATTTAACATTTAATATTTTATGGATCAGTTTAACATTTTACAATGGAATGCACAGAGTTTAATTAAAAATCGCTTTCAATTTACACAATTTTTATATGGGAACACTATAGATGTTGCTCTCATATGTGAAACTTGGCTTAAACCTAGGCACAATTTTAGAGTAAAAGGTTATAATATTATACGATTAGATTCAGGTAATGATCATAATGGAGTAGCAATACTTCTACATAACAAAATTGGATTTCGTGTTATCAATACATTCTCTGATGACTCATTACAAAATATAGCTGTAAAAATACAATATAATGATAAATTATTAACTTAAGTTAGTGTTTACTGTCCCCCTAATTCACCAATTAATTATAATAAATCCAAATTAGATAATTTAATCCAAAGTTTGCCACAGCCAGTCTTTATAGCTGGTGATTTCAACGCCCATCACACGTTATGGGGATGTACTGAATTAGATTCACGAGTTAGGGACGTTCTTGCAAGTATAGATGACAACAATCTTGTAATCTTGAATGATGGTCAGATGACTACAGTAGGATCGTTTTTGGGGCATCTTTAGGATCCATCTTTATCTGGTGGAAACCGCTAGCAAGATCAAGGGTTGTGAAATATTTGGAATGGCCTAATTGGTCTAGGATATCAGTGATAAGAGGCAGGGGATAGCTTTCGGAAACCGTGATGTCATTAAGACGGCGATAGTCAATGACTATTCTCCACTTTCTTTGGCCAGAAGCGTCTAATTTTTTCGGGACTACTCATACAGGGGCGCTCCAAGGCGAAACAGAGGGACGAATTACGTTCTGATTTAGCATTTTGTGAATTTGTATCGACTTCTGCCTTGTGACACTCGGGGAAGCGATATGATTTTACGTGAACTAGGCCCGCGTTACCCGTATCTATGGAATGTTGGATGCCATTCGTACACGCCATTCACCTTCGAGGTGAAAGATATCCGTATAATCGGAACAGCAATTTAAAAGTGCTTTCTTTTCTTCATCGTTGAGATGAGAGCAACGTAAAAGACTTAATACTCGATCTATTCGATTAGATTTAGAAGTAGAAATAGAATACAAAGATTTACTGGATATTGAATTTTCGCAGTAAATAGAATTATTATAGTCGAGCGGTGTTAAATCTACGAAATAATCTTTAATTTCTAGGTCTGTGTCAGTCGTGTTTAAAACGGTGATGTTAACTTTTTTGTTTGGTTTTATTGATACAATACAATTCGCGACGTAAATACCCTTGCTTAAGTTATGATCTAGAACTAAGCCTTCATTATTGTGATAAAAGTAATTTGATATAGCGCATTCAATGTCGGCTTCTGAGCGTGCCGGATCGATGTACGTCGGCGGATGAAATATAATGGGAACTTGGTAACCGCACAGAGTCATTTATTATCTTCGAGCTATAATCTATATTAGCATTAAAATATTTAACAAAATCTGTACCAATAATACAGTCGTAATTAAGATTTATATTATCGTTAATAACATAAAATTTATACTCGTAAGTTTCATTACTTAATAAAAATTGTAAGTAGATTGAGCCTAGCGTTTCGCAATATGTATCCGCATCATTTATACCTTTGATTCTTATTTTGTCCTTAAGAAGTTCATGTTTCATTTTAAACATGAGTGTTTAATGACACAGACGCTCGCACCGGTATCGATAAGAAGTTTGAGACACTTAGGAGTATATTCTGTAAATAGATTTGTATATGGTAACGAAACCTTGCATGTATTTATGCTCGTTTCAAAAATAGGAATAGAATTGGAATAAGATTCATTAACACTCGGCTTAACTTCTTTGGGTTGCTGAGATGAAGATGTAGTAAACGAATTTGTGGGACTCGGTTGAACTTTTTTGGTCAACTGAGATGCATAAAAACTAGCAAGACTCAGCTTCACCTCTTTGGGTTGCTGAGATGTAGATATAGTAAACGATTTAGTAAGACTCGGTTTTACCTTTTTGGTCAACTGAGATGTAATAGACTTAGAACGACTCAGTTCCTCTATGGGTAACTGAGATGTAAATTAATTAGAATGGCTCGGTTGCTTGCTAAAGCATTGCCGAGATGAATTAGAATTAGAATAAGATTTAGCATAAGGATTTTTATAAGATTTAGTAGAAATAGTATTATTAATTGTTTTCGTGTCGTTACAATAGTACGATTTCGGCAGACACGCATCCGAAATCTTATTCAGTTTAAAGAGTTAGAATTATCGACAGCGTCGTCTTTATCGCATGTCATGTGCATAGGCACAGAGTTAGAACTAGAATTAGGAATAGGGTTACGGCTTACAAAATTAGAATTATTATTTGAGCTACGATTTGTATAATTAGAATTAGTATTAGAGTTATGATTAAGGTATTTATTAAAATTTTGACGTTGTTGCATATTATATTGTCGCTTTCTACATTGATCAATAGTGTGTCCTATATTTTTGCAATAGTTACACATTAATTTACCAGAATTAGACCTAGATAAATGAGAAATTTGTTTATTATGATTATAATTAGAATGTTTTTTATTTTTAAAACAAAAAACATTTGAGTAGCAACATGGCCTACTTTATTACATATACTACACTGTTTTATTGAATTTTTTGAACACGTTTGGAGATTTTGTAATTTTTCTTCTTCTATCGCTAATTGAACAGCTTCATTTAGAGTTTGAGGGTTCCTACATCTAACAATAGTAGAAATAGCAGGGTTTAACCCTAATAAAAATGTATTTGGTCCTCCATGGCGGCTGTTCTACCTGGAAGCTCATCAGCGTTTTTGCAACTTTAGTGTATATCTGACTCAATTTTTGTTAAAATTTGTTCTAATTTTTAAGAAAACTTAGTGACGTCCTCGGATGACTGTTTACAGTTTTGCAAGTCTGATAGTAAACGTGTCGCGTGTTTTTTCTCCCCAAAAGTAGAACGGAGAAATGATTTTATTTGGTTCCATGTTTCAAAAGTTTTTTAACTACATGCAACTTGTGCTTTTCCCTCATGTTGTGAGATGATGAATTTGCATAGAATAGGCTGTTGTTCTGGTGTAGCTAACGACATTGCATTGTCGCAGTTTGTGAGAAAAGCGGGTAGCGACTCTTTCTCCCCATTATAAGATTTTATAAATTTCATCAAGAACGAAGTGTGATTTTTTTCGAATTAAAGTTTAAATTTAAACTTATATAAAATAATCACAATAAAAACAACGTAAAAAGTTGGCAATAAAACTAAAACAGTGTAAAATAAAAGTAAATTTTAAATTTAAGCAGCAGAAAACAAAACGAATTACAGAAAGGTAGTAATTTCTATACGTAGCATTTAAGCGTCGTAACAATAACTCGGTGAAACGTTACACTCGTGGCGGCTGGCACGCGGAATCGCTGACGCGGTGACTCCGTCACGTCGTGGGAAACAGCAGGAATAGAAAGATGTAGAAAGTTCTTCAAATATATTGCTGGTGAGTTAGATCCAGCTGGTGCGGGCTTCTGGTGGAGACTTATCGTCGGCCAGACGGGAGATTTCAGGACCAGGTGTGAGTGGAACGAACTCACGCTTCAGAGCGGAGGCTGATCGTCGTCCAAAATTGTGGTAGGTGCAGTCTTAGGCACGGCTAAGGCTTAATGTCGACCTTGATGATTTCGGGGACCTCGGATTCGAATACCAATGTCTTCTATGACCTTCTGTTTGGCATCCCACTTCTGACACCAATTTGTTAGGAGGCAGATCCCGTTTGTCTTTAAAAAAAAACCACAAAGTAAACCTAAGGGCTTATTATAAAAAAAAGTTTACACACACAATTAATATTAACCCTGACTTCCGAACTCTAATACGTCTCGGAATCTATGTCCGATCTACACGGGCTCTGAATCTAACTAACTTTAAAATGGAATAAAATTAATAGAAAAGAACAATGCAATTACTGATTGACGTCATATGAAGGAAAAGTACCGTGGGATTAAATCAATGCTTACTAAGATTTAACTGCGTTGTAAAAAGGGATATAACAGTAAGTTACGGTGTATTATTGGATTTTGTGTACTTGGCTTGTGTTTTGGACTTTGATTGCATACTGAATTGGACATTTTAATTCCCTGGAACAACAACTCGGCACGTTTACTGGACTTTGATATTGTGCATTATTATTATGGCGTACTCCCAACGGGATTATACAGAAATGCATTATTATTACGGCTACGCACGAGGAAATGCCGGACTTGCTGCGAGATTATACCGGGACATGTTGATACGCAGAGAGGGCGCCAACCAGCCACTTATCCAGACCGACATCTTTTTCTTCGCGTGAACAATTCCTACATGGAAGGGCGCTTACCAGGATTGATCGGTCGACAATCTTGTGAAGGTGAACCGATAGCTCCTGACCGCGTTGACGTTGTTTTAGAAGAACTTACAAGAGATTCCTCTAAGAGTACGAGAGCAATTCAACGACGTACAGGTAAATAATAATAATTGTTTAAATGGTCTTTATGTGTTGGCTTCGGCCCCACGCATGCCTAATTGGCCTAACATTATTGCCCTAGACTTCGAAATGTAGACAACAACAATAATAATAAAAAAATATTTGTGTGTGTTACATTTTTGTCCTTCTTTCATAGGAATCTCTCGCTAGTGCGAGAGTCACGGTAGTCCGTGCAATGAGAGACATCACCCGTATCACATACGGAAAGTGCAAGATTTAATTGAACCGGACTACCAACGCCGACTTGAATTTTGTGAAGAGATGTTAAGAAGAAACAACGAAGACTCCGACTTTTTCGACCGAATTTTATGGACAGACGAATCGATATTCACCCGCAACGGAATATTTAATATGCACAATTACCATTCCTGGGCGACCGAATTTAGTGTGAATTTGTGGACGGGCGTTGCTGGCAGAGAACTGATTGGCCCAAAAGAACTCCCAACGAGATTAAATGGTGAAAATTATTCAAATTTAAAAAAAAATGATTTTGTGTAGGCCATGGCAGATTCGGATGTCACTTTATTAACACGCCAGAACATGATATTTCAGTGCGACGGTGCCCATTGCCACTATGCAAGACAGGTTAGAGGTTATTTGAACCAGCATTTCCCAGAGAGGTGGATTGGCCGTAATGCACAAACGCCTGGCCTCCAAGATCCCCAGACCTGAACCCCATAGATTTTTTATCTGGGGATGCTATAAGAAATTAGTGTACCATCGCGAATTCTCGAGTTTGTAGGAGTTAAAAACTAAATTAAATGAAGCTCAAGAAATAATAAGACAAAACACCCAAGCCTTCCGAGATTTACGCGGTAATTTTTTGAACATTTATTGTGAAAACAGTAATAAATAAATTATTTATTAAAATTATTTCTGTTGTTTTATTTAGCAAAATGTGAAAAAATAATTTTCATTTGACTTTAATTGCGCTGTTTTTAATCTTTTTATCTAACATTCATTATTATTCACCATATTAATCGGAAAAATGTGAGAACCTGTACCCTGCATCCTGTATATATAGATATATATACCGGGTGTTAGTTAAACGCTCCCGAAAACGAAGACAGACTATAGTACTAACGATACCTTTGATGATGGGTCAGAAAGAAAATCGATTCCGAGGAAAAAAAAATCTTTTCACAACGTTTTATTAGCTTTATTCACGCTCCATCATGTTAGTACAGCTAAATGAAACGATAATTTCATTAAAAAGATCATGAAAATACTTAAAATAAAATCAGCTGACAATAGGGTCAATATTCTCGCGGACGCCGAACTCTTATCTAGCTCAGTACGAAACAATGCATTAGGTATTACTACTACTCAGCGTCTTTCCATTGTATACATTGCAGCCATAGGCAACTTTTTAAATCTGTTATTACAATACATACACGAATTTTGCGTACTGATCGTGTTTAGTTTGTATCGTAGATGCTTGCGTCTTCGGTCCCGACTATACTACACCACTTATTTACACTTGACAAGAGTGTTAAAAGTCTAGTTTTATTGATTTAGTAAAATATGGAATTATATTTAAACTTTATTTTATTTTATTAAATACATAACAATGACTTATAACCATAATTATTTTTATTAAAAAAAGTACTTTTCAACGAGCATTATTAATATTATGCGAGACGTTAAACGCTAGGTCGTTTCCTTTTTCTATTTTTTTTGCGGTGGGTACTGAAGCTGAAGGTCGGCCTGCTTGTATTCTATTTTTTGTTCCCTTGTTCTTCATGGTTCGTCTTGATACAGACGTCGGCTGTACACGTATCTTGCGGAACAGTCCCTTTTTTAAAGTTGTTGAAAATAAAATTTTGGGCCTGTTGGTCTGTAGTGACATGTTTTAGAGAATTATTGAAAATAAGACATACATACATACATACATAAACACTCACGCCTGTCACCCAGAGGGGTAGGCAGAGACTATGGACTTCCATTTGGCACGATCCTGACACACCTCTCAAATTTGCTTGTCACTCTTTCCTCATTCATTCTTTCTACATGAACAAACCACCGAAGCATTCCTTTCTTAATCCTGGTCACAACATCATCTTGCAGACCACACTCTTCTCTTATCACACAATTTCTCACTCTGTCATTTAGATTCAGCCCTAACATACTCCTTAATGACCGCATTTCTACAGCATTTATTCTACTCTCGTGCTTCTTCTGCCACACCCAACTTTCATTACCATACATTAAAGTAGGGACTAACACAGCATTGTGAATTGCCATACGTGCCTTTTGGGACACATTCTGACTTTCCACAATAGAGTGTAGAGCCCCATTTACTCTATTTCCTGCGTTCACTCGTCGTTGAAAATATGAATGGCTTTTGAATTTGATGATGATGGATGTGCTTCTAAAATAGATGTGAATTTGTTGAAACTTTCTTTCATTTCAGTCACTGCTTCATTATAAGTGATAGGAAAAACGAGATCATCATCATTGTTGCATTATAAATTGGTTGGGGACTCTTCTGATGTTGTCATGTCAATGGGAGCATCGGAAACTTGAATGATGTTAGCGTAATTTTCAACGATAATATCGGTATTATCCATATTTTGGTAAAACTCATCAGGAAGTGGGTCATTGGAGGCGAGTTTTGCGCATGTCACTCTGTCTGTGCTAGATATTTTTGGAGAAGCCTGTAAAATAAGTCAATACGTTAATTCAACAGCACACAGATGCTTGCAGAAGGCACCACCTTGACCTTCAATACAATTGCAACAAGCTGCTGAAATATCAACGGCGTATGTTAAATTTCTGTCTGAAGTAGACTCTACCAGAAATTTAGTATGGTTGATACGTGTAATCTTGGCCACATCCTTAGATCGCCTGCAAAACTTCAGGTAAGCGGAACTGTTTCTTCCCGACTCTGCCGTTCACCTCTGCCACATAAATTTGCTTTGTCACTCTTTCCTCATTCATTCTTTCTACATGACCAAACCACCGAAGCATTCCTTTCTTAATCCTGGTCTCAACATCATCTTTCAAATCACACTCTTCTTATCACACAATTTCTCACTCTGTCATTCAGATTCAGCCCTAACATACTCCTTAATGACCGCATTTCTACAGCATTTATTCTACTCTCGTGCTTCTTCTGCCACACCCAACTTTCATTACCATACATTAAAGTAGGGACTAACACAATATTGTGAATTGCCATACGTGCCTTTTTGGACACATTCTGAGTTTCCACAACAGAGTGTAGAGCCCCATTTACTTTATTTCCTGCGTTCACTCGTCGTTCTATATCCTTATCATATCTACCATCCCTGCTAAATACACATCCCAAATACACAAACTCATCTACTTGCTCGACCAATTCCCCTTCTATTCTTATTTCACATATCGTTTTACATTCTTCTCTTTCAAAAACCATAACTTTCGTCTTACTTGCGTTCACTTTCATTCCCCTTTCTTTTAATGAACTGTTCATTAATGTAACCATCATTTGCAACTCGGCCGCCGACGACGCGAGTATGACTTGATCATCGGCGTACAAAAGGCATTTGACGGTTAACTCACCCATTCTTAACCAGCATTCTTCAACTTTCAAATTTTCCAAACAACTGTCCATAAATAGGTTGAACAGCCACGGGGAAGCCACACAGCCCTGTCTGACCCCTTTATGGATGCCAAACCAGTCCGAGTAGGCCCCTTTGATTCTGACACAAGCACTGGAGTCCCTATACAGAGACTTCAATGCCTGTATCAACCCAGCACTCAACCTAAATGAGTTCAGTGTTTGCCATAACACATCCCTGTCCACTCTGTCATAAGCTTTTTCCAAGTCCACGAACGCACAAAAAACCTTTTGGTTTTTGCCAAAAACTACTCCGCGATCATGCGCATGGAAAAGACCTCCCATACATCCCATTCCCAAAGTATTGATCGGATTAAATACGGAAAGTCAATTAAATAAAATAAAAGAATTATTTTTTAGATTAATTCTGATAGATTACTTAACTGTCGATCATAATTGCAATTGATTTAAACTATTAAATTATTCAGTACCATTCGTTTCTATTTTCTTGTACAAAATCAAAGATAACGATGAAATAGTGTTTATAATTGTGTAAGTGAGTACTGAGTACCCAATCAGGTACGTTTATTAATTTCAATATCATTTTTGTAGTAAAGAACTGCTTGTTGCGTCAGGGTACAATTGATTGTGTAATTGTATTTTAAAATATTACAACCATAAGTTCTAAATTCCATATGAAGACTAGTCGTAGGGATAACTAAACTTATAAATAAAATAAACGTTGGCAATGTCGTAACGGTTTCACGATCTTTTGGAAATGATCAAAGTGCTTACCGCAAGGACGTTACGACGCACGGAATATATTTATGTTCCGTGTTATGACACACGAGGCATTTGTTTTGGCGGGATTATTAATTTTAGTTTTTGAGACAGTTCCGTGTTGACTATCACGTGCGCGTGAACGACAGTCCAATCGTTTTGTTCATTAAATTCTTGTTGTTATTACTTGTTGTTACGTTTTGTGTTTCTTGTTTTGTTTTAATAATGCCTAACGCGTAGGTACGTTTATAGTGCCCGTGAATACGGCAACATGTTAATGTGCCTTGGAGAATCTCATAAGGCGACGGAGGATTTAGATCGGTAAGCTGTTTCATACCTAATTTTTTTTAAATAAATTAGTACTGAACTGATGTGAATAGGCACATAACTGAATACATCAGAATAATAAACATACCTACACGATGGATAAAAAAGCATGACTCTAGCCTTGTTAACATTTCATTAAATGGCTTATGATAAATGCAAACACATAACATATACTAGGAACAAAAATGTAGTACACGCGGACTTTTACTTAGGTGGTCACAAAATCGTTTCAGAATCTAGTATACGCGATCTTGGAGTATATTTAGATACCAAACTCACACTAGATAGGCACATCGAAGAAATATTGAATAAATCCTACCGAATGATAGGCTTCGTTACATGTATAACAAAATAATTTAAACACAAAGATACTCTTACCTGCCTTTACCAGTCATTGGTTAGATCTCATCTAGAATATGTGTCCTCCGTTTGGAATCCATTCTACTCGATTTATGAAGATAAAATAGAAAAGGTCCAAAAGTAATTCTTACGCATTGTTAACTATCGAATGCATTCACCTCGCGATTCGTATGAAAATTTCTTAACAAAATATCAAATGCTATCATTGAAAGACCGACGCTATTTAATCGACGCCACCACTTTTAGAAATGTCTGTGTTGGTGAGATTAAGTGTTCACAGTTATTGTCCGAGGAAAAAATTTCGAATGCCACCCAAAAATACACGATCAAAAAATTTATTTGATATACCAAAAACCAGGACCAATATTGGTAAAAGAGCAACAGTACACAGAATGTGTGTCCTCCCTAAAATGCTTAACGACATCGATATGTTCTCTATCTCCCGTTCAGCTTTCAAAACTAAATTAACCTTCCAACGGTCGCGCGCGGTCTCTGAGTCCGCAACGTACTTATTTTAGTCAATTTACTAAAACTATAAACAATAGACGCTTGCGCTTCCGTGATATCCTCGGGAAGGTGAGGTAGCACCCCTCAGTAGCCCTGTGACATTCGTCGCATGCACACGTGCTTTCTTATTTGTGTTTGCGGTCTCAGATTCAGCGCGCGACCGATTGTGTTCCAGAACAATCCAGTGCAATTAAAGTGAAACCGGGGTAAATATTTCATATTTTTTGTATTTTATTATTAATTTTTATATTTTATATTATAATATTATAAAAGTATAGTTTTAAAAAATGTATTTTTGTTGTAGACAATGAATTACGAAGACTTAGAACGTCGAATATCTCGCATGCTAGAGTAGGTGGAATCAGAAGATGAGGTCTTTGATGACATTTCGGACCAAGAAGACAACGTACTAAAAACTTCGGACCAAAAAGTAAAAATGTTGCCAGCACATGATGAGTGTGTTCAATCGGATGTTGAGGTTAGTGACAGCGATGACGATAACGTTCCTTTGTCATTATATCGTCAATTTTTAGACCAGCAAGGAAGTACGTATACTGGAAAAGACGGGACTGTTTGGAGTGCAAATCCCCCAGTTTCAATGAGAACTAGATCTGTCAATATAATTAGAGAACAATTCCCTAAAGTTTTGCCACCTCTTCTTGTTTCAAGATCACCTACGGAATGTCATTCCTACTTCATCAGTGATGAGTTGTTGACGATGATTGTGAATAACACCAATAAATTTATAAGAAATATACAGCCCAACTATTCTCGAGAAAGAGATGCTCGAGAAGTGACACTAACAGAAATAAAGGGATCGATTGGATTAACGCCCATGACTTGTATAACAAGAATGGTTCATCTATGGAGATCGCCAGACTACTTATGAGTGAGCGTAGATTCTTATTTATCCTACGTTCTATGCGATTTGACGACAAAGACACTAGGACTGAGAGAATACAGTACGATAAACTTGCACCAATCAGGGAGTTTTGGAACGAAATTGTCAAAAAATGCAAAGAGGATTATGCTCCATCCCCTTTTGTGACAGTTGATGAAATGTTACCAGCGTTTCGTGGAAAATGCAATTTTCGACAATACATACCAAGTAAGCCAAACAAGTATGGTATCAAAATACAAGCGGCGGCTGACGCAAAAACGTTTTACACGTTTAATATGGAGGTATATGTTGGTACTCAACCAGATGGTTCATTTTATTGCAGCAACAAGCCCACTGATGTTGTAATTCGTCTCTTTGAACCTATTTCAGGATCAGGGCGAAACGTAACAACAGATAATTGGTACTCTAGTTGCCCATTGACTACAAATCTTTTGAATGAACACAACTTGACGTCTGTGGGTACTTTAAGAAAAAATAAGACTCAAATACCACCTTTATTCTGTGTAACGAAAGGACGTCAAGAAAAATCGAGTGTGTTTGGATTTCAAAACCTATGTATCAAAGAGGGGTAAACTTGTTTTATTGCTTTCTAGTATGCATCTATCGACGAATTGGCAGGAAAATCTGATATTGTACTAGACTACAATACTACAAAATCTGGAGTCGACGTAGTAGATAAACTTTGCAGCGTTTAAAACACCCAAAGAAACACAAGAAGGTGGCTAATGGTATTTTTTTATACTTTGATCAATATTGCAACTGTAAATGCACAAGTGATTTTTGAACACAACAAGGAAAAAACTGTTGTAAGACGAAAATGTATTGAAGAAATTTCTTATTCATTCATGGAAAATCAACTGAGGTACAGGTATACTTCTTCCACTATAATAATAAGGACGAATAGTTCATTATAGTTTTGCTAAAATAATAATTAGTAGCTTTTAGGTATGTTTTTTATTTTATTTTATTATAATTTAGATTATAACTAGAATTATACATAGAATAATCTAAAAATAAATGTAATTTTAGAGTTCCTTTTACACAGTGCCATTGACAATGAATGTGATTTATTTCTAAGATAATTATAGTCAAGTTTATAAGTTGTAAGTAGTAAAAAACAAAAGAAAAAGACAATTTCATTTTGTTTTGTTTTTGTTGATTTATAACGGTGATTTTCACTCAGAGACAAAAATTCTGAGTTTTTATAGACCTTTGTTCTATTAAGTACAAATAAAAAAATAACGAATAAATAAACTTATAGATATTTTATTTTACATGTATAAGACCTCTTTTTAATCAACTGTTATACAATAAGTCGAAATATTCATTTGTTTTCCCAAACAAGACACTTAAAGGAGACAGTTTCTTTTTGTATGGAAAATGGGCCCACCAAAAACTGTGATGACTCGTAATGAAATGTATGTAGACTAAGGCCCGCCGCTGATTGCAATTTTTTGTCACCGTGACTTTTTGTCACTTAGTCAAGTGTCAATGAAGTCAATGAAAACTATATTGAATGCGCTCATTATGGTGACGTGATAATACGGTGACAAATAGTTGTAGCGGCAGGCAACACCGGAGTGACGTGACTGTCACTCGCCCTGTACATTACTATGGGAGTCCGCTCACTGGTGACTTTTTGTCACTTGGCCGGCGCCGCGCGTTCGGAGTAGACGTATGATATTGATATTTAAAGTGTAGCTGTGTTTTGTTTTTAAAGATGTCGTCTTCTTTGCAAGAGGAAGACATTGACAATGAATTATTAATAGAGGAGGTAGAGAAGAGGCCAGCATTATATGCAAAAAATTTAAAGGAATATTCCGATATAATTTTAAAAAGAAGATTATGCGATGAAATAGTATTACACTTGTTTCCAACAAGAATTTTATCACAGGAACAAAAAGAAAATGCAGGTAATTGTATTAATTAGCGTTTATTATACTTTACTACGTTGCTTATTTATAATTATTAGATTAAATTAGGGCGATAGGCAATTACAGTTCTTGCATAGGTTAGGTATAGGTATCACTAGAGCGTTGCGGAATTATTATTTACCCACATTGACATAAGATTGAAATTTAAATGAATTATTGCGTATGCACTTGTGAATTGTGACTATTATTATCTTAAGTTGTAACTTATGGCAATATGAAAAAATATAACTAAACATGTATGTTTAGTTATATTTTTTTATATTGCCACGGTACGGATCCTTGTGGTGAAATAAAATAAGAAGTAAAATAATTTCTTATATTGACACAGGACATATTTCGATGCCACTGATGTGTAGACGTATTGCTGAGCGTACATTCGTACGCGGTATCTGTGAATTGAATTCCATCTCTAACGCGTACATAGTTATGTAATATACAGCAAGCCATTACAATCTTATCACAAAATTCTATGTTAACATCGATAGGTCTGTAGAATTCTCCATTTATTACACAGTATTCCAAATGTGCATTCCACCATTCGACGTGCTCTTGTATGTCGATAATTAAAGATTCTTTTGGCAACTGTAAGTCCTCTCTTAGAAAACGGTCGTAAGATATTTTCGACAGACCAAAGGCTTCATCACCTACAATGCAAAAGGCATTATTTTTCCATTTTCATCATTAGGTAGAATTCGTCCAATCGGAATATTTAATAAATTCTTTTGTTGCCTTCGCCAGTATTCGAATTTTTAAAAATCGTCGAGTCGCTTGCGCTTCCTTGTGATCCGACATCAATGTAGATGAATTTATAATCTGCGTCTACCCATGCCATCAAAACCATAGAGAAATATTTTTTATAGTTAAAATAATCGGACCCACTGTGCTTTGGATTCGTTATTCTAACATGTTTACCATCGACGGCGCCGATAATATTAGGAAAGTTAGTACGCTCGTAAAACTGATCAGCAACTTTATACCAGTCTTCTTCATTTTTTTCTGCCATGTACAGAGGTTGCAATGCTTCCCATATAGATTGGCACGTTGAATTTACAATATTACGAAGTGTTGTGGCCCCAATTAGGTATTCAAAAGATAATGCATTGAAACTTGCACCAGTTGCTAAATACCTGTAAATAAAAGAATGTTATTTTTAGAGTTAAAGTGATACAACGTCGTTGGAAAAATTTAAGAGCATGTTTTTCGAGGGAGCTTCGTTGTCAAAAAGACGTAAAATCAGGGCAAGCTGCACCTAAACGAAAACGATACGTGTACTTTGATAAGTTACTGTTTTTGGTACCTTCTATGGAGCCAGGGAGAGAAACCTCAAGTAACGTGACATCGTTTGACGAAGAAGCAATAAGTGAGAACGATTCTTCTACACCAGCAATAACACGACCAACAAAAGAAAAGAAGAAGAATAAAAGTTACGAAGAATCTTTATGCGATATCTTAGGATTTAAATAAAAGGTGTCTTCCTCGTAACGGCTTTAATGGCGGACTGAGCGGTGACGTTACATAAATTGACAAATACCTTACACCTCCAGCCTTAAATATCTACATAATTATATTGAAATGAACTTAATAACTAATTTTAAACTTATAATTTAACTTAACTATACTATTATACTAACATTGAAATTTAATTACGGGTCGTCGGATTCGCCTGGAACGGGTCACCGGCCGCGACGGTGGCGGTGGTTGTGGAGGAGTGGCGGGATCTGGTACAGTCTCGCTGGGACATTGCGTATCTGCTATGGCGTTATCGTTGCTATCAACGTGCTCGGTTTCCACGTCATCTTTTCCAGCAGAAACCGCAACTTCCGTTTGCAACTCTGAAGACGCATCTGCAAACTCATCCTCAAGCCCACTTCGATCCTTTTCATCGACCTCATTAGTGATATCTGGACAGGTAACATCGGATAAGCGCGACCTACGTCTTATTTGATCGATGTGTCTTTTAATAAGTCGACCGTCACCATTGTCGAGAACGTATCTTCGCGAACCTTCTTTCTGGGCTACCGTGCCCTTGACCCATTTATCCCGGGTGCCGTAGTCCCTAGTCCAGATGGTGTCTCCTAAAGAGAAATTACGCGGAACACCACCCGCATACTTGACTTGACGCTGTTGAGCATCGAACACACGCTCTTGCACCACATACTCACCGCGAAGTAAATCCAACCGTGAACGCAAGGAACGTCGCTGCAGCAGCATCGCTGGGCTCTCACCCGTGGTGCTTTGCTTACTGTTGCGATAGTTTAGTAAAAAAGTTTGTAAGGCGGTATCAATATCCACGTCATCCCTATAAGCTTTTTTTATTGCCCTCTTACACAGCTTAACGGCATTTTCCGCTGCCCCATTAGATGCAGGGTGGTACGCCGGTGAAAACCTTTGCTGAATGCCATTATTTTTCAAAAAACTTTTAAATTCGAAACTTGTGAAAGGCGGTCCCTGGTCCGACACTAGTTCTAAGGGCAAACCGAACCTTGCAAATATTGACCTCAGCACCTTAATAATGGAAGTCGCATTCGTTCGCGCTACTTCATTAATTTCAAGCCATTTCGAGCTCGAATCTATTAAAACTAAATAAGTTTTACCTTTATACGGCCCTAGGAAGTCTATGTGAACTCTAGACCAGGGAGGCAAGTAGGGCCAGGGCTGTGGAGGCGCACGCGGCGGGGCGTCCGCCTCGGAGGCGCAGGTCTCGCAGCTTCGGCATAGCGCTTCCACATCCGCATCGATGTTCGGCCACACACATAGCTGCGTGCCAACCCCTAGTTTTCACGATGCCCATGTGGCTGCTGTGTAATTGTTTTAAAATAATTGGACGTAAATATGAAGGTATTACCATTCTATACCCCACATAATCGATCCGTTATCTAAATATAGTTCATTGCGCCTAACAAAATAAGGCTTAACCTCTTCACTAGGGCAAACTGTCGGCCAACCCGATTTGATATAGGCGAAAATTCTACTTAGTATAATATCCTTTGAGGTCGCCTTCGTAACATCCTCGTTAGTAACCGGAAAATTTTTTCCACAAAGTTAATATAAGTAATTTCTCTATTCATTGTTTTTTTATTACTAGAAGAAATTGGTAACCTTGATAAACCGTCGGCGCAATTTTTATTAGACGTCACGTATTCGATATTGTAGTCGTAACCAGATAAAAGTACGGCCCAACGTTGGATACGCGAAGCGGCCATAACCGGTATTCCCGTTTTTTTACCAAATATGTGTGTTAATGGTTTATGGTCCGTACGCAATATGAATTTTCGCCCATACAAATACTGATGATATTTTCTTACACCGAACACAATAGCGAGCGCCTCCCGATCGATCTGCGAATAGGCTCGCTCTGCAGCCGAGAGCGAGCGCGACGCATACGCCACCGGCCGCTCGCCCTCCGGCGTCAGGTGCGAGATGACCGCACCTACACCCACGCTGCTCGCATCACACGTCAGCACAATAGGCAAATCGCTAGAGTAATGCATTAGAATTTTACTAGAACTTAATAGTACTTTTACCTTTTTAAAGGCTCTTTCACAATCGTCAGACCAATCAAATTTTATTCCCGTACGTAATAAATTATATAAGGTGCGAGAATAGTGCTGATATTTTCACGAATTTTGCATAATACATTATCATTCCTATATAGGCCCTTAACTCAGACACGTTCGTAGGAGCGGGAGTGTCTACTATTGCCTAATCTTATCCGGACAAGTGTGAATACCATCCTTACTAATTACATAACCTAAGTAATTGACTGATTCAGCGAAAATACACACTTTTCCTTTTCAGGTCCGTACGACTGCAAACGGTCAAATACTTTATGCAAATTACTAATATGTTCCTCTGTGTTGCGCCCTGTAATAATTATATCGTCCAAAATACGCCTACATACGGTAGATTAAATAATTGCTCTAAATGTTTTTGAAAATGCCAGGACTTGATGATAAGCCGTATACTAAGCGATTATATCTAAACAAACCCTTGTGGGTGTTGATAACCGTATATTTGGCGGATTCGTCAAGTACAAATTGTGCGTAAGCCTGTGAAAGGTCAATTTTACTGAACCGCTGCCCCCCTTGTAAACGTACCAGTAAGTCTTCTACTCTAGGCAAAGGATAACGGTCGACTTCTATAACTTTATTTAAAGTTAACTTATAATCGGCGCAAATCCTAATGTTACCGTCTTTTTTCACTACGGGCACAATGGGGGTCGCCCAGTCGGAGCGGTCGACGGGCGTGAGGATACCGTCCGCCACCAGCTGCTCGAGTGCGCGCTCCACAGGTACACGCAACGCATAAGCCAGTGGACGCGCTCGCATGAACACGGGTTGCGCTCCCTCCCGCACACGGATGCTCACCGGCGGCCCAGTGAACCGTCCCAGGCCGTCCGCGAACACCTTACAATATCTGGAACTGAAATCGTTCAAGTTAAAAACATCATTCGATAAACAGTTTAAGCTTCCAAAAGGGGGTAACTGTATATTGAGTTCTGCCAACCATTGTCTGCCTAACAATATACTTTTACCATTTTTAATAACATATAAATCGAGATGCTTTTCCTTATCTTTGTACCTTACTAAAGGCCTTATTACACCTACAGGTCTCACTTGTTCACCCGTATAGTACCTTAGCAACAAAGGACACATATTCATTTTTAGGTTACTAAATTGTTGTTTATATAACTCGTAGCTAATACATGAAACGGCACTGCCTGTATCGCACTCCATTTGAACGTGCCTACCGTGTACTATTAATGATATGCACAATGGTTTGTAATGACTAACGCTTAATTGATTAATGCAAACCATTACCTCGTCACTTCCTTCGCTGTTTAGTAAACTGTCATTCTCACTCTGCACTACGTTGACGCTGTGTTGTCCTGCTAAATAAGGACACATCCTTTGTAAATGTCCTTGTTTATTGCACACTCGACACACGTAGCGAGCAAACTTGCAGGTCACTACATCATGTGCTTTACCGCACGCACGACACTCTCGCTGGCGTCGTCGTCGGTCATCCAGCACCGATGTCGATACACTCGGCCCGGTGGGCGTTGCTGCTGCTACCCCGGATGCTCCGCCGCGCATCCTGACCTCGCCCTTACTGCCCGCGCGCCGCTCGCCGTCACAACCGATCACGCGCCCGGTCCGTCTTGCACTGACAATCGCGTGGCAGTTTGTGAATGCGCTCGAGTCTCCAGGTATCTTCGGATGCACATCGACGCTGGCTGCATCCTTCTCCGCCGCCTCCATACTCACGGCTAATTGATAAGCCTTGCCAAAGTCTAATTTGCTTTCGGCAAATAACCTCTGCCGAATTGTTTCACTGCTGATACCGCAAACCAATTGATCGCGCAAACTTTCTTGCAACCAGCTACCAAACTCGCAAGTTTTCGACATCTTCTTTAGGTCCGTTACATATTCCGATATACTTTCACCGTCCCTTTGTTTCCTTTGTCGGAATTTAAATCTTTCAGCCAGCTCGCTGGGTTTTGGTTGAAGGTAATTTTCCAAAATTTTTGTTAACTCCAAAAACGTTTTTGATGTGGGCTTTTCCGGGGTACACAAACTCACGAGTAGTTCATAACTCTCCGCCCCCATTACCGTGATTAATGTAGGTACATGTAGCTCACTAGGAATTTTGTTCACAACGAAGTATTGTTCGAGCCTTTCCACGTAAAGTCTCCAATTATCTGTAGGCACTTTAAATTCCGATATTTTTCCAATCGACATGGTTTAGGCCGGTAAGCTTACACACACGCGAACTATTACGATTTTGTTTTTTTTTTCTCGTCGCCAATGCGATATCTTAGGATTTAAATAAAAGGTGTCTTCCTCGTAACGGCTTTAATGGCGGACTGAGCGGTGACGTTACATAAATTGACAAATACCTTACACTTTATTAGAAATATTAAGAGATAAAACCAACCACCAAGACATCCAGACACCACCAGACCCAGACAACTATTTCGCGTTATCATTGGTTCCATTATTAAAGTCAATTCCACCAGATCAGAAAATTGATGCACAGATTGCGATTTTGAACACCCTAAAATTATACACAATCTTCTAGTAACTATAATAATTATAATTCTACTGCTGCAACATACATTCTTCCTCAACCACAACAACGTCGTATAATTTCGCAACAAATAATATCCCCAGCCCAACCAGCACCAGCTCGTATACTTCCTCCGCCAATGATGTCTACAACCCAACCACAATCTCAACCACCACCACCACCACCTCGTGTACTTTCACAACAATATTTCAATCCCTATTGAGTAGATGTAGAGGGTGCACCTCTACATCTACTCAATCTTTTTATGATAATATGTCTCCCCCGCGGTCGAACGAAACTGTACAATCATATGTGTCAAATTACTCTGTAGATGATTGTGATATTGCATATTTTTATGCCTCTGATTAAAGATTTTTGTTTAAATAAGTAATTGATGTAGTTTTGTTACTTACCTCAAAGTTACCGTTAACCTTTCTTCTGCTGGAATAGCTTTATGAAATGTTGTATCTTGAAATGTAATCACAGGACCTACCAAAGCCAGCAACTCATCGAAAGAGTTTATAGACATACGAAGATAATTAAAAAACTTTGGTGGATACTGACGTATTTCAGAATATATAGTGTAGAATTTTCCTTTAAATAATCTTTCCGTGTATATAGGATGCACCCAGTAGCGTTTTTTCCGTTTCATTTTTCTTCTACGTATTTCAAGAGCACAAATCACGGCAACCTCGTTGAAGTCCATTACAAAAATGAACGAGATTTGTTACCCAAGAACAGATTCAGTGAGCGCATCGTGGGTGACAGCAGGTGACAGTAATAATAAGTCACGGTGACAAAAAATTGCAATCAGCGGCGGGCCTTATTCCTTATAATGTCTAGATTACTATAGTAATATTAGTTGTACCATATATAAAGGGAATACTGAGAAAATAACAATCAAACGGCAATCTCATTATAACCTAAAATGCCATACGGGCGACGGTCTAATACCTAGTTTTTTATTGATATCCTATATTAGAATAGTGCACTGTGAATAATAAACAGTATAAAAAAGTTGTAGGTTCTTCGAATTCTTAAGTACTACTTGGTGATGTATTGATTCTTAACTGTATTTATTATTTATTGTGGTGTATTGAATACTAAGCCCAGAATAAATTACAAATGTATTCAAGTGAAGCAAAAAGTTAGCCAAAACTATGCTCAACTAATTCTAAAAACAAGCACACATGTACTTATTTATCTAATATCATTTGCAACCAGTAACACGGTTTTAGGTGCATGTGTGCGTCCAACAGTGAACTTTTAATGGGTGTTTTGCGAGTTTTACCTCTACAGCGATTGAGAAAATAAATAGCACGTAAGACGTTTTGAACTGGTCGTGTTTGGATAAAAAAAATCTGTTTCGTCACTGTATTTGTTATTGTAAAATCATCACATTCATAAAGCAGTATTAAAAGTGACACATGCCACCAGGTGCAGTGTCAGGACATTGTTATTAATATGTATTGATTGAATAACATGTTTACATTCCAAGCACCATTAAAACCAAAATGACTGGATAGTAACATATCCGATTTTTACGATATTGACCACGAAAAATAAATAGCATGTAAGGTGTTTTGAACTATTTGTGTTAGGATAAAAAGAAACACTGTATTGTCACTGCATTTTTATTGTTTATTATTGTAAAATCATCATATTCTTAAAGTAGTCTATTAAAAGTATCACAGGCCGCGAGGTGCAGTGCCAGGACATTTTTTTAATATGTGTTGATTGATTAGCATGTTTACATCCAACCACAATTGAAGCTAAAATGTAAAATTCTCGAGTAGCAGTCTCGTACCGGTAAGCTCAGTGTGGGGCGGATACCCTCTAGATGGAGTGACGACCTGGTAAGAAATTCAAAAAGTCGATGGATGCAGGTGGCTCAGGACCGTGCTTTGTATAATTCCTTGGGGGAGGCCTATGTTCAGCAGTGGACTTGTGTAGGGCTGTAATGATGAAGAAGTTTTAAACTAGTTGTGTACGGATACGGCTCGACCGGGGTAGGACACGCTCTCACGGAAAACGCTACCAGCGTAAAATAGTAGCTTAATGCTCCTGTGTTTCGTATGATGAGTGTAGAGAACCGGAGTCCTTTTTTACTGGAAACGAAGTACTCCATCTTAGTCTTCAGGGGTGACAATACATCTGCATTTTGATTCTTAAACGAGGATAAATGTAGATGTCTATGAGCCACAGCATCTACTTACCATCAGGTGGACCGTGCGCTCGTTTGTCACACTTATTCTATAAAAAAAAAAACAAAAGGAGATTGTCAATTGAAAGAAGTATGAAAAGGTACCAGAGCATCTATTCAACTTGCTCGGCGTTTATTTATAAATTAGGCGCTTTATTTATAATAAGGCACATAGTAAAAACAGGTCAAGTAAGCAACAATAATTACAAGTTTTATTGATCATTATTCGTCATCATTACAACAATTCACTGCTGAACATAGGTCTTCCCTAAATTAAATATATAATGTAAAATATTGTATAGCCCTTCCGTCAACTGCCATCGCGTTTCGTCCCGTATGGTGTCGTAAAAGTCGTAACAGAGTAAAATAGATACCAGGAGATGAGCAGCAACATCTCCCTATAGAATGCCACAAAAAGCTTTGGTTGCCACAAGCGTAGCAACTGTGGCAAAAACTACCATATAGTAATGATGCATATTTATATTACTATATAAATATGCATCATTACTACTTGTGTATAAATTATTCCAATCATTATGAGGTTCATTTAAGTGGTATTCACAAATACGAGCGCACAGTAGCACATAAAATGAGTTATCAATCGGCAATCTCTCTTTTAGTAGTTTAGGTATTAAGAATCTAGATAAATGATTACATAACTTAAAAATACAGTGACGGAAAGTAGAAGCAGCACGCTTATGACTAGCCACAGAATAGATAGAATCATTTTTATTCAATACAATACATAATACTTATTAAAAGTCATTTTTTACTTTTACCACTGGTTCGCAAAAAAACCTCTGTCCTGGAAATAACCAGCAAGAAACCCAGCGAGACATTTTTTAAAAAAAAAGCACATTTTACAATATAATATTTTATACAATTGTTTTGAAAACATTTAGAAGTTTTTATCAGTCATGTACTCTCTAGTAGTATAATAACCCTTACTAGAAAATTTTTGCTTAAGAAATAATTTAAACCTTTTGATAGAAAAGGTCTGCATATTATTATAGTAATTGTTGATGCCACTCTGGAAATGGCAGGAGTTACAGTTACAGGCATAAGGGGTGGTAGTGGGATGTTACCGATATCTTCAATATTCATGGATTGTGTAATTCCATATCCCTGTTATCATTTGTGTCTCCATACAGTTGTAGAAGCTCTCGTCCGACAAGATTGCAGACTCATTCTAAATGATCCACCTGAAAAGTGTTTTTTTTCATCAACTAACCGAACAGACTATAGTTTTACAGTGTCTACCACCTAAATAATAATATTTATTTATATTTATATTATAATATTTATTAATATTTTGTTTATTTCAATCTTTATTACTAATAAACAGTTTTAATGCCTCTTAAATTATATATAAATAGCATGTACTTGTTTCCCTTCATAATACTTTTGTAGTAAACCAGATTCCACTAAGATAAAAAGAAATAAAAATACATCAAATCAGAAAGGTAAATAAGTGAAGTAGTTATTTTAGTATTATAACATTTTTTGACTAACAAGTTCTTAGACGTTTTATTTACACTAATTTCATTTAAGGTAAAAAATATTACTTGTGTATTAAGTACAAAGGCATACAAATATGTGGTAAGGTAAGGAAGAAGTAGCATCTATCTAATAACAACTAAAGAAAAAAAAACTGTGGTTATCGAATGTCTCCCCTATAAGGCAATCTGTGGGGGAGGTCTATGTTCAGCAGTAGACTTTTGATAGGCTGTAAAGTTAAAGATAACCTGGTGGTGAATAGCCAAATTATTTGTAGTGCAAGGTGTATGATACTACAAACATCAATCTGTGTGCCAAAGCGATTATGCCAACTCCTCCGAGCAAGCCTATTTCATGCAGGGGATCACTTACAGGCTGTTAAAGTAAAGTAAGTACCTAGTGTGATGGTATCCACTGCAAAATAATATCTCTTTCTGCTGATTTAATTGGCACAGCCCGTGTGTGGTGTGCTCTTAAAATTGAAGATCCCCATGGAATACAAATCTTCTAATGGAATGAGCAGTTTCAATACTTTCTTGCAATATTCTTAGGCAGTTACAACAAACTGCATCAAGTAGGTGTAACTGAAAAAATTGGGAATGTAAATAAAAAATAAAGAAGTAAAGAAATATTAAATTCAGAAAGAATGTACATTATCTACAATCAACAAAATAATGTAAACAAAAAAATTCTTGCTTCCCTGATGGAGTTTAAATATAATAAACATAAATAGTAGATGTATTTAATCAAATATTAACACCAATATGTATTCCCTAATAACATCCATTTATTTTTATGTTATCTATATCTATAAATATTAAATTCAGAAGGAATGTATACATTCCTTCTGAATTTAAGCAGCGTCTTCCTATTAACAACTACCAATAAAAAAACTGTGGTTGCCGACTCGTCTACTAAGCATGGCAACTATAGCAAGTATCCTCCTTTGAGGAAATCTGAGGGAAGGTCTATGTTCAGCAATGGGCTTTTGATAGGATGTAACGGTTGTGGATATAGTTACTCTGACAGACACTTTTAACATAGATTTGTGTATATTTTGTGTGATTTTATTTTATCTATTAATTAAATTAGATTTTACCAATAACATAACACTTCAATACTTTGACACTTTTAACCTTTTAACATACTAATAAGAATTGTGTTTGTCATTTGTTTTAGGTAATTCAACATAAATTATAGATTTTCCAAAATTCTAGGAGCAAAAGTAAACTTGTATTATACACTCACATATACTTTTAATTAAACTCGTCAGTTTTCATTTTCGAATGTCATTGGCGAATTAAATACATAATGTGGAATATTTGGCTAACCTGTATAATATAATCCAACACTTGTTGCATTGATTAGACATTGACATATGAATTTGTTAGTAATATGAAGGGATATTTATTAGTATATTTACAAACTTAAAATAATTAAGTACTAAAACATGTATAGATCGTTAAGTGTCTGTGGGTCGTTTATTATTATTTCTAAAAAATCGTACCATATCTCAATATTCAGTAAAAATAAAATAAAATGTAATACATTATAAACGAAAATTAGTAGTTTCCGTAGTATAATATTTTTATACTAGAACTTCGAGAGTAACAAAAATAAGATAATTTCACATAAAAGTTTGAAACTTTATATCAATTGTAGCATAGAATTGTAGGTTTTGTACAGTTGAATTCTTCGCATTCCATAAGATAAGATACTCACCTCTTGAGAAATCCACAAATATAAAAGTTGGCGCACATCTGCTCCTGTCTCGGCTAGTTATTGTCTTCGCACAGTGCGATGAAATCCACAAATAAGTACAAAATACAGCAGCGTGACGAATGTCAATGCCGTAAAGTAATACCCGGCCGCCGGCACAGACATAGATATGATGCTTATATTGTGATAATATGGCCGTCGGTTATTACCCAGCACGGAAGTCAATGACAAAATAGCGTTTCGTTCCACGGTGTCTTTGAACCATGTTATATGATATAAGCTAACACTTTTAGAAATAGGATAAAAATCTCAGTGGTATCCCTTTTTAGTAATAAATATATAATAAACAAATAAGTATAAATATAATATGTATATAATAAGTTATCTTTGTAAAAAAAAAAACATATTTCTTTTAATAGAAACTGCAAAAATGATTCATTACACGCATTTTTTCCCATATTACATTAACCAGAACACGGAATGTCAAAACCACTCATTTTTGTTTTAGATTTCTTGCTTCCGTTTAGATATACATAAAATCTATAGGCCATTTATTATAATAAATTGGTAACTTATTTTTGTATGTAATACCATTAAGGGTCATTAAAATTTCTAGTGGGCCCAAAAACGACTGACTCCTTTGCGGAATCACAGACCGCGCGCGACTGCTTAAGTTAGGCGCAAGGGTGCGAACGTTGGAAGGTTAAAAAAGTATTTTAGTAACAATTATGAATTAGATATATAAGGATATTTAGTATTGTACATTTTAGTTTTCAGATGATTGTTTTCTTTTTATTTAAGTATAGACTTGTTAATCTGCTTGTTGTGCAGACGATACCAATTACGATCTGCTTCATAATATAGATATGTATGTTTTCAGTGAGACAGTTTGTAGGGAACAATTGTCCGATTTTATGCAAAATGGAACCACATGACAAATTTCGTTTTTTACTTTTTTGAAGAATATTAATTTAAAAGTGGTCTAAATTCTTATTCAAAAAAGAACCACATGATTTTTCCCTTGGAAACAAGGTATACTAAAAGCAGAAAAGAACCAACAGCAAAAACAAACATTACATATTAAGCAAAGCCGAACCACAGCACAACGGGACTCGATAGTTCAAACAAATAAACGATATTACTACCATGTCATTTTATACAAAACAGATCCACACATACTTGGTACCGTAACTTTAACCTAAAAATTAACCTTAACTTGGCAACATTTTTTTTAATACACCAAATAGAATCAAGTTTCTGTGGTATCTTTATGCGTAAAATAAATTCATAATTTAATTGCTAAATTTTTTTTTGCAAAATGGAACCACAAGCATTCGGTTCTATCATGTATTAATAAATATGGTAAAACAGTAGAACCATTATGCGTATAACGTTATGAAACCCATCATCACTCAAAGGTACCAAATGACATGACTTGTTACAAAGACAACAACGAAATATTTACTTTATTCCATTGCATACGAGTATATGGTTCAAAGTGCAATGACTCGAAGTTTTAAAGTAAAACGTCAAAAATCTGTCAAAATCGGTGTCGATCATTGAAATAGTTCAAATGCGTGACGACCGTTTTTTTTTTTCTCCGCGAAGAAAGTTCTATTGTTTTTGTTAATTTCTTTAGAATTTGAATAATTAGAAGTGAGCGCGAGACGGAATATCTTATGCCAGACATGACTTTGGACAAGATGTACGATTTATAATGAACATATAGAAGATGAGGAGGTCAGTAAGGCAATGTATACAAAGTTATTTTATAAATACTTCAATCTTAAAGGAACGCCTCTTAAAAATATACTTGTAACGAGTGTGACACATTACAAGCGAAATTAACTCGTTGCAAAACTGCTGAGGAGAAAACAGCCATAGATACAGAACGCGAAGAACATTGCCGAAAATGGGATGAGGCTCAAAATAAAATGAAGTCTGACTTTATTCTGGCTACTCAATGTAAGGAAATAGAATGTCTCACGTTTGATCTCCAAAAAACATTGCGGTAAACGACAGCTTTGGCTTTGTACAATATGGGAATTTTCTGCAAAGACTAACTTGAGTGAGTGCTTTATCTGGATAGAAAGAATGGCTGGTAAAGGTGCCTAGGAAGTCGGTTCTTGTCTATTAAAATACTTAGACGAGCATATTTTTGAAGATGTCGAGGAATTAATTTTATGGAGCGATTCATGTGGAGGACAGAATCGTAACATAAAGATAGTATTGACATTGGCTAAAAGATAATAATTTAATGTTTAATTTCAGAAATCACCAGGTGGTAAGTTCCTTCAATAGAGAAAAAAGTTTACGTGGTGGCTCCTTAATATTAGCAGATAAATCATTATATAAAGAACGTAAGGATATTGTGAGCCTCTCTGTTGAGCGAACTGTAGAAATAGCTTGTGTCGAGCTCGAGCACCTCATTATATATACTTACGTATATTTTGAAAAGATTGTGGAAGAAGTTTTGCTCAAACTTAGTAAACAGAACAAGTCTGTTGTAATATGTGGAGACTTTAACATTAATCTCCTTGAAACTTCTTCCATTAGTATTAAGTTTAGCTCATTATTTAAATCCTATAATCATGTTAATTTATTTTCAGAACCGACACGTATTGCTGGGCCTAGTGCGACCTGTATAGATAACATTTTTACAGATGTTAAGTCCTTGCATAAATCAATCATTCAAAATTTAAGTTCAGATCACTGTGGACTCTATCTCTATCTCCCATTGTCGCCGATATATTCATGGAAGACTTTGAGGAGAAAGCCCTACTTACTTCTCCCGTAAATCCAAGATTCTACAAGCGGTACGTAGACGACACTTTCACAATTATACCTTTAGATAAAGTAACTGCATTTTTAGACCATCTTAACTCCATAAATTCTAAAATTCAGTTCAATGGAGTTAGAGGCAAACAACTCTTTAGCTTTTCTAGATGTGATAGTAATTCGGAATCCTGATAACACCTTGAGCCACACTGTGTATAGAAAAAAGACCCATACACATAGATGACTCTCATCACCATCCTTCACAGTTAGCTACCGTGGGTAAATCTTTGTTTCAGAGAGCACGAGGGATCTGTGACAGTAAACACCTGGCCGCCGAGCTCCAACACGTCAAGCAAGTTTTGCACGACAATAAGCTTCGGGTCCCGCGCCTACGTCACAGTGAACGAGTGAAGCCGGCCACAGTCGAGCGAGTGCCTGCTGTACTGCCATATGTCAGAGGTGTCACTGACAAGATTGGCTACATCCTGAAGCGTGCTTCTATTAAAACATATTTCAAGCCGCCGAAGAAGATTAGTACGTTTTTACCATCAGTTAAGTGTAATGTCCCTCTGCAAGATGCAGAGGTGTCACTGACAAGATTGGCTACATCCTGAAGCGTGCTTCTATTAAAACATATTTCAAGCCGCCGAAGAAGATTAGTCAGTTTTTACCATCAGTTATGTAATGTCCCTCTGCAAGATGCAGGAGTGTACAAGCTTGATTGTGAATGTGGTCTCTCTTATATAGGACAAACTAAAAGATCAATAAAAACCCGCGTTAAAGAACACATAGCTGATGTGAAGAATCGACGCTCCGGGAAGTCTGCAGTCTGTGAACATGTACAGGATCGCCCCCGTCACTACATTAGATTTGATAGACCACAAATCCTCGCTAAAGAACACCGATTCCTTCCAAGGATGATTCGCGAGGCTATTGAAATCAAAAACATCCTAATTTCAATAGAGAAGATGGCTGTGTGCTACCATCTGCTTGGGATCCTATAATTAATAAAATTAAATCCCAACCCAAGCATACAACTGCAAGACTTCAAGATACTGTAAGTTCATACTGCGTAGATCGGAACAAAAATTAATAATTTTTAATCTGGAGGTGACCGTGGTTAACTATGACATTGGGACGTCAAATATCTCAGTCCCCCCCGTGACCATGGTTGCTGTAAAGTACTCGAAACGTCGGGAATATAAAATAAGTTAATATACGCGATAAAATCCGTAAAACTAGTTTTATTTAAATGTGTAGTGTTCGCGTAAATATAAGAAATCATTAGTTACGTCTCTGTTGATAATAGTTGCGTGGTCCTTTATTTTATTAGATTAGAATAATTTAAACTAATTAGTATAATTTTGTATTATAGTCAATTATTATTGTTTTTTATGACTATGAATATATATATATATATATATATATATATATATATATATATATATATATATATATATATATAATGTTGACATTGATAGTAACTGTTATACTTATGTTAAAATTCAAATTATAAAGGTATTTCTTTCTTAATCACAGTATACTAGTTTCTTTATTTAGCAATTTAATTTTCATAGGGTCATAACTCAGTTGCTGCAAAGGTACAAGTCCCCATACCAACACAAATTACACCTAATCACAATCACCATACAGGATGTTTGCTAGCGGCAACCCGCCCAAAATTCAAACCAGGCACTCACATTCTCTTGGGGACTTTCCAGATAACAAAAAAATTATTATAATCAACGAAAACATCCGTACCGCAATCAACAGCAGCAGCAACAACAACAGTTGCTTTGATTGTGTATCACAGTGCAGCTGTACTGGCATGTATATAGTTAAACAATTTTTTCACATGCACCCACAATGCAAACGCTTTCAAAATTTCACTGAAATACCGGATCCAAGCATTAATAAGACACTACGATTTTATTTCAAAAAATATGATGCACGGGCCATGCGGACCAGTTAATCCCCAGTGCCCTTGCATGAAAGATGGGAAATGCACAAAAATTTCTACGACATTTACTCAAAGAAACTGTTCATAATGAAAACGGATACGCGCTGTATCGTAGAAGAGCACCAAGACCAACTAGACAGAGGTCGAATGGCATCTATGAAACTTTGAAATAGGAGTAACGTCTCTGTTGATAATAGTAGCGTGGTCCTTTATTTTATTAGATTAGAATAATTCAAACTAATTAGTGTAATTTTGTACTATAGTCAATTATTATTGTTTTTTATGACTATGAATTAAATATATATTGTTGACATTGATAGTAACTGTTATACTTATGTTAAAATTAGTTGATTTGTTAAAATGCATTTTTTTGTGTTTCTCTTATATTTCTTCTTTCGCTTGACCATTTATAAGAGCTTATATATGAGCCTATGTGTTTAAAAAAAATAGTAGTTAACCTTGATGAGAAATTAAATTTCAAATTATAAAGGTGTTTCTTTCTTAATCACAGAATACTGGTTTCTTTATTTAGTAATTTTATTTTTCATAGGGTCATAACTCAGTTGCTGCAAAGGTACAAGTCCCTATACCACAACAAATTACACCTAATCACAGTCACCATACAGGATTTTTGCTAGCGGTATCCCGCCCAAAATTCAAACCAGGCACTCACATTCTCTTGGGGACTTCCCAGGTAACAAAACAATTATTATAATCAACGAAAACATCCGTATCGCAATCAACAGCAGCAGCAACAACAACAGTTGCTTTGATTTTGTATCACAGTGCAGCTGTACTGGCATGTTTATAGTTAAACAATTTTTGTACATGAACCCACAATGTAAACGCTTTCAAAATTTCACTGAAATACCGGATCCAAGCAGTAATAAGACACTACGATATTATTTCAAAAAATATGATGCACGGGCCATGCGGACCAGTTAATCCCCAGTGCCCTTGCATGAAAGATGGAAAATGCACAAAAATTTTCCACGCCATTTACTCAAAGAGTCTGTTCATAATGAAAACGGAAACGCGCTGTATCGTAGAAGAGCACCAAGACCAACTAGACAGAGGTCGAATGGCATCTATGAAACTTTGAAATAGGAATTATGTCTCTGTTGATAATAGTTGCGTGGTCCTTTATTTTATTAGATTAGAATAATTCAAACTAATTAGTGTAATTTTGTATTATAGTCAATTATTATTGTTTTTTTTGACTATAAATTATATATATAATGTTGACATTGATAGTAACTGTTATACTTATGTTAACCTTCCTCGGTTCTTCGGGTCATATTGACCCGAAACTTAAATTTAACTGTCAATAAAAGTCGTACTTATTAATATAATTTACTAAGACTTTATGACAATTATTAATTATGCATTCACTATATATTATTATTGTAAAATTATGGTGAAGTCTCTTATCTTAAGAAAATTAAGTTTTTTCCGTCTTAGGTTCCTCGGGTCAATAATACCCGAGTATGAAAAAGGTCCTCGGGTCAGAAAAGCCCGTGTTTTGCAAACAATAATGCTTTGTTGCATTCTAAGAATACACTTACAATTTATAAATGTTAGTAATATCTTAATTACTTAGCGTATTATTGTTGAAGGTACTATGAGAATAATTGTTTATTTACATTAGTATGCCGGTAGATTACATTATTTACGTGTGACAGTTACTTTTATTTGATTCATTGGTTGTTTGGACTTGATGTGTTTCGTTGGTGTTTGAAATGGCTCACAATTTGACTGATTCTGCGATTTCGCAAATCGTAAACTACGATATAAATTCAGAAGATGAAATAATTAGTGAAACGGAGAATAGTTTGGATGAAAATCCTACCGACAATATTCAACCCAGTTTATACAGTGAAAGCAGTAGTGACGAAACAAATAGCGATGAGGACCCTCTTTCAAGATACATTACCAATACCAGTGCTAATGAAAACCAAATGCTATCAAAAAATGGTGAATTGGTATGGTCAAGAACCCCATTAGAAGTCAGAGGTCGTTTGAGTAGTGCAAACCTAATAAAACTTACACCAGGCATTACCAGGTATGCTTCTAATCGCATAAATACATTTAGAAGTTCTTTTGATTTATTTCTAAATAAGCGTATAAAATCTATAATTTTGAAACAAACAAATATAGAAGGTTCTTCACGTTTCGGAAATGGATGGGAAGCGTTAGATGAAACGGAGTTAGATGCATATCTAGGTATTCTTATTTTTGCTGGAGTTTTCAAGTCTAACGATGAAAGTTTAGAAAGCTTATGGTCCGAAACTTATGGAAGACCTATATTTCGGGCAACAATGTCCCTGAAACGTTTCAAACAAATTTCTGCGATTTTGCGTTTTGATAAACGTTCTGACCGAGAAGCAAGAAAACAGAGTGATAAATTAGCAGCTGTGAGAGATATGTGGGATGAATGGGTGAAGCTGTTGCCTATGTTTTATAATCCAAATATAAATATCACAATTGACGAACAGTTACTTTCATTTAGAGGTCGATGTCCTTTCCGACAATATATGCCAAGCAAACCAAGTAAATATGGCATAAAATTTTGGATATTGTGTGACAGTGAAACAGGATACGTTCGTTCAATTCAGTGTTATACTGGAAAACTCAAGAAGTGCTCGGAAAAAATCAAGGAATGCTTGTAGTTTTGGATCTGACAGAAGGTTTACAGGGCTACAACCTTACATGTGATAATTTTTTTACATCTTATGAATTAGATGAAAAACTTTTAGATCGTAAACTTACCATTCTTGGAACCTTACGGAAAAATAAGCGACAGATACCCGTAGATCTTTTAGATACGAAGAAACCTGTGTTTTCATCTACTTTTGCGTTCAATTCAAAAATGGTTCTTGTCTCATACATTCCGAAAAAAAAAACAAAATGTAATTTTGTTGAGCACAAATCACAACAAAATAGAAATACATGAATCAGAGCAGAAGAAACCAAAAATGATCATGGACTATAATGCAACAAAGGGTGCTGTTGATTTTCTAGACAAAATGGTTTCGGCCTATAGTTGTAAAGGAATGACTAGAAGGTGGCCAATAGCCATATTTCATAATATGATTGATATTTCATGTTTCAATGCTTATGTATTATACTGACACCCACCCAGACTGGAAACAGAAGAGAACAGTACAAAGACGGTTGTTTCTAGAGAAATTAGCCATGGGATTGGTAAATGATCACATAGAGCGTAGGAAAACTCTTCCTCGGACAAATGCTTCACTGGAATTAGTACTACGTGTGCAGTCAGGTGTTATTGAGACAACGAATACTTCCACTACTCAGAGCTCTAATAAAAGAAAAAGGTGTAGTGTATGTCCATATTCAAAAAATGTAAAAACTTCAAAAATCTGTAAAAAATGTAAGAAACATATATGTCCGAAACATTCTGAAATTTTATGCCTTTTGTGTTGCCAAGAAAATGAGTAATATACAAATATAGTCGTTTATTGTATCCTTATTTTTATTAAATAAATGTGTTTTAGAAATAATTACATTTTGTATTTAATTTAAAACAATTGCTCCATATTTTTGAAATCGGGTCAACATGACCCGAAAGCCTCACGTGTACACGTGTAAATAGTATTTAAAGAACCAAGGAAGGTTAAAATTTGTTGATTTGTTAAAAAGCATTTTTTTGTGTTTCTCTTACATTTCTTCTTTCGCTTGACCATTCATAAGAGCTTATATATGAGCCTATGTCAATAAAAAAAAAAAAAAAATAGTGGTTAACTTTGATCAGAAATTAAATTTCAAATTATAAAGGTGTTTCTTTCTTAATCATAGAATACTAGTTTCTTTATTTAGCAATTTTATTTTTCATAGGGTCATAACTCAGTTGCTGCAAAGGTACAAGTCCCCATACCACAACAAATTACACCTAATCACAGTCACCATACAGGATTTTTGCAAGCGGTATCCCGCCCAAAATTCAAACCAGGCACTCATATTGTCTTGGGGCTTCCCAGATAACAAAACAATTATTATAATCAACGAAAACATCCGTATCGTAATCAACAGTAGCAGCAACAACAACAGTTGCTTTGATTGTGTATCACAGTGCAGCTGTACTGGCAGGTTTATAGTTAAACAATTTTTGTACATGCACCCACAATTTAAACGCTTTCAAAATTTCACTGAAATACCGGATCCAAGCAGTAATAAGACACTACGATATTATTTCAAAAAATATGATGCACGGGCCATGCGGACCTGTTAATCCCCAGTGCCCTTGTAAGAAAGATGGGAAATGCACAATAAATTTCCACGCCATTTACTCAAAGAGTCTGTTCATAATGAAAACGGATACGCGCTGTATCGTAGAAGAGCACCAAGACCAACTAGACAGAGGTCGAATGGCATCTATGAAACTTTGAAATAGGAGTTACGTCTCTGTTGATAATAGTTGCGTGGTCCTTTATTTTATTAGATTAGAATAATGTAAACTAATTAGTGTAATTTTGAATTATAGTCAATTATTATTGTTTTTTATGACTATGAATTATACAATGTGTCCGGTTACCGGTGTCGGAGCTTTTAATGCTATAAAATATAATAAATTTCATCGACAAATCATGTCTCAAATCTCATTTAGACCTAGCTGTATTTAAATGGCAGCCATTTAAATTTTTCAGTGTCACCACCTCGACCCCGCGCATTAAAATTACAATATTCACCGATGTAGAAGTCCTACATTCTTAAAAGATATCTCATTGGGTAGATAAAGATACGCATAATAAAATAAAAGCAAACTTTTAACTGCAAAATTGTATTAAGATCCTAAAAAGACTAAGAAAAGAAAAAAATGTAAAAAACATTCGGTTATTTCTTCACATTTTCGACTTTAATGAAAAAAGTAGGTCATTTACCTATCAATTTTGTACATTTATTAGATAGAGCAAGATATTTCCTTAACATAAACGTTAAAATCTTAATTGTAAATTAAATAGTTTAAGAATTGTACTTTATCAAACACGACCTCTTAAAAGCGCAAGCTGCACGTGCAGGATCATTTATGATAGTTCAAGATCAGGTAGAAAAACCCAAAGTCCATCGTTTGATGTTCTAAACAAGTGTACTTGGGACAACAAAAACAGTCGTCCCTCGCCACGCGTTGTGATTACACTACTTTTGCCCCTCTAAGATCGCTTGTTGTAGTTATTGTTAAAAAAAAACGTTTTGTGGAACTTTTTAAGTTTGTGGTGAAGTTTCTAGTTATTTTGATATTTTCAAAAATGGCAGATGGTGAATACTCAAACCAGCATGTCGCTGATATCCACTTTGTGTATGGATTGTGCAACGGCAACGCAAACAGAGCTGTCACAGAGTACGCCAGAATGTTTCCCAACAGGCCTACACAAATGCTCGCACTTTTGTAAGGATACATTTGCGGATAGCTGAACTTGGGATCAGAACACCCGCTAAAGAAAGATTTCGGCTTGTGGCACCTGAGGAGGAAGAAGAGATATTACGTTTAATTACACAAGATCCCAGACTCAGTGTAAGACGAATAAGCAATATGCTTAATTTAACAAAATGGTCAGTGTGGAGAGTTTTAAAGAGGAAGGTTTGCATCCTTACCATTTTCGGCGGTACAAGACAATCGCGAACCTGATTATGCTATAAGGGCAGTTTTTTGTTTGTGGATCAATAGAAGAACAAGACAAGATGCAGATTTTTTAAAAAGAATTTTGTGGACTTACGAAGCCACTTTCACGAGATCGGGTTATACAAATCACCGTAACGAGCATCTGTGGCTTCAAGAAACCCTCATGCTGTTAGAGAAAGTACTTTCCAACATGAAATTCAGTGAACGTTTGGGCTGGAATAAAGACGATATTTTAATTGGGCCGATAATTTTACCAGAAACTATGAATGGCCCAAGATTTTTAGAGTTTTGCAAACACAGTTTTGGAAGAATTAATGGAGCTTCCATTAACTCACAGAGCAAGGATGATTCTCCAACTTGACGGTGCACCTGCACATTTTGCAGTAAATGTGCGAAATTATTTAAATGAGCGCTATTCGCCGTGGATTTGTCGCGGTGGAGGGATCGCTTGGCCTCCGCGTTCACCGGATTTAACTCCCTTAGACTTTTTTCTATGGGGCACTATGAAGCAAAGAGTTTATGCGAACGTGCCAAACTCACGAGAAGAGTTGATTAATAAAATTATCGAAATTGGAAATGAATTGCGACAAGATCGGGAGATGATCAGACGTGCAATTCAACATGTGGCAATAAGGGCTACAACATGTCTCCAACATCGCGGAGGTCATTTCGAACAGTTTTTATAAATAACTTTTTAGTTACGTGCATTTTGAAATGTTGTGTTTCATTCTTCTCATCATTTCTGTTTCATTGTCTGTCTGCAACCAGGGCGACAATTTTTTCAAAGGTCATATTCAAACAGTTATAATACTAATTTTTTTTTTGGTTACAATTAAGATTTTTATGTTTTTGGTTAGGAAATATTCTGATCTATCTGATTAATGTAAAAAATCATTAGGTAAATGACTTACTTTTTTCATTAAAGTCGAAAATGTGAAAAAATAACCGATTTTTTTACATTTTTTTTCTTTTATTAGTCTTTTTAGGATCTAAATACAATTTTGCAGTTAAAAGTTTACTTTTATTTTATTACGCGTATCTTTATCTATCCAATGAGACATCTTTTAAGAATGTAGGACTTCTACATCGGTGAATATTGTAATTTTAATGCGCGGGGTCGAGGTGGTGACACTGAAAAATTTAAATGGCTGCCATTTAAATACAGCTAGGTCTAAATGAGATTTGAGACATGATTTGTCGATGAAATTGATTATTTTTTATAGCATTAAAAGCTCCGACACCGGTAACCGGACACATGGTATATATAATGTTGACATTGATAGTAACTGTTATACTTATGTTAAAATTAGTTGATTTGTTAAAATGTATTTCTTTGTGTTTCTCTTATATTTCATTATTTCTTCTTTTTTTTTTGATGGCAACCCCGAGAATTAGTTTGTGAAATATTAGCTCTCAATAAAATTTAAGTTTATTTATTATAAATCATTAATATCCACCTCAATTTTGTATTGCAATTGTTAATTGTGTTCAAATTATACTGTGTATTAAGTAAAACGTAAGTTACATACCTAAAAATATTATATTTAAACGTTCGGATTTTAAGTGACAGGTAACGTACATATTGTTTGAATATTACATATTGTAATTCTTGTTATCCCTTCTTACAACATAGTTGTTCAGTTCGGTTTTACATTTTTAAATTCTTAAGCGTTTCATTTAAGATCTACAAAAATATAACCTAACACTTTAACTTCTTGACTTTATTTACACTGATACTTTTGTATTCAGTGGTTCTAGTTTTAACATTTTTAACTAATAAATACATAGCAAAATGAATATTCGTAATACCAAGACGCGCCAGCTTGAGACCCAGCTCCAGCTTGCGCTTCAGGAACTAAATTTGTGCAAGGAGCAGTGTGAAATATTACTAAAAGAAAGGGATGACAATGAAAAAGAAATAGTTGAAATAATTAAAAAGAACACACAATTAAAGTGTGACATGGCAATGTTACACACAGATTATCTAAATGTATTAAAGGAAAGGGACCATCTTCAGGGAACGGTCAATGAGTTTGATCAATGCAGCAAGGAATATAAGGAAGCTCTCAAATTCATTGCTGCATTGCAATTACAATTGAATGAAGCCCAAGGGCAAAATTTACAATTAAACAAAAATTTAGACAACTTAACAGGGGTCGGCTTTAGTAATCTGCGGCACGATTTAAGTGTTCATTTTAGCTTTAGTTGACAGGCAATGATGCTATCGATTACCATCTAGCTGCTTTTTATGCCGGAAATCTTTAGTTTTCGAGATATCGATAATAATAATTTTGAGGTTATATCCATTTAAAATGATACGAAAACGAAACAACAATATAATTATTAGAAAGAGATAGCAATAGAGCATGGTCTGTATCTGTTTTAAAAAATAACACGCAACAACAATATAACAATTAGAAAGATCCTTTTATGGAATTAATAAAAGCAATTAAACATGTTTATAAATAAATGTTTTAATAATATTATATTTGGTCGTTTCTTTTGATCAAACCCTAGTACCAGAAGGTATAAATCACAAAACCGAATCTGTCAACCCCGTCTTCCGTGGTCTTTCCTCTCTTACCCTAGAGTGTATATGAAACCCGGAAGCGCGGAGGAAAGCAGCCCTCGCCCGCTGTAACTAAGCGCAGGCAGCATACGAGCCGTAGCGGCTGGGCTGGTCGCCGAGGCGACCAAACAGCCGGCTGCGCAGGTGAGCTAGGTGCCTGTGGATTACTGCAGAACGACAGGCTACTTCCCACAGCGCTGGACAGAAGCAAATCAAAATAGTGTTGATTCGCACGGTTTTCCCTCAAAATCAATTTTGCCTCAATAGGTCACAAAACTTTAAAAATCATTAAAAAAGGGGTTTCCGGCACTTAACTCTTTTGAGAGGTTCCCCCCTCCCACCCTCCCCGCCCACTCGGCGACCATATATTCATGCCGCAGATTACTAGCCTCAATAGGTCACAAAACTTTAAAAATCATTTAAAAAGGGGGTTCCGGCACTTAATTCTTTTAGGGGGAGGTTCCACCTCCCCCCTCCCACCCTCGACGACCATATATTCATGCCGCAGATTACTAAAAATACCCTTAACAGCCTCCAAAACTCAGAGTCTGTTCCATGAACTTGTAGAATGCACAACCTCTCAAGCATCTTTAAAATTGTTACAAACATCATCAACAGTGGATTTGACAGGTGAAGATGCTTTCATATCGAGAGCAGCAGGAAGAATCGCTTGCAGTAACAATAAATTAAAGAAATACATTAAAATTAATAAATACATTAATAAATTGCAAAAAAACATAAAAAATAAAATAAGTTTTAAAAATCATGTTAAGTTATGTAAAGAAAAACAAGAATTAATTAGTAAGGTCAAAATATATTCAATTGAGGTGGATAGCATTAGGAAAAGTTATGAGACTGTCATGGAGTATCTTAATTCAGAAATTTCTTCACTTCATAATGCATTACAAGTTATGACAAATAAATATAAATCAGCTCAAAATGAAATAAAGGAACATATACTGGCCATGGACGAGCTGGTGACACTGTGTAAATATAATGAGGAACATTTTGAGTCATTAGTAAAACAACAGTGTGATGTCAGCTCTCATTACCGGTTACTTCAGGGACAGTATGTGTTAATAATATGGACAAAAGAACCCTCTCCTACTTATAAACTCCATGACAGTTCCAGAACAATAAATAATTTGAATAACTTAAATGTTAGCAAAAATAATATTGTTGTGTACAGTGATGATATAGGTAAAAACTTAGGTTTAGTATTAAATAACTGTCTAAAGGAACAACAAATTACTAATTATTGTATGCCTGGAGCAACATTGCCAAATTATAAATAAAATTCTAATAAGTAGCCATAGTCCTAATAGTATATTGATACTTTTTATTGGGAGAAGAGGCAATGTGAATAAAAACAATTACTGGATTATATTGAAATTCTAAATAATTTAAATGTTCACAAGATTGTTTTGTTTACATTGCTTATACTTATGGTCTGCCACAAGAATAAATTAAGACATGACTTAAATATCCAAATGAATAATTTAATATGCAACAATAATGTAAAACTGACATATAATTGTAATAATTATAAATTTCATTTAATTGACTTAAATAATTTAATTAAGAAGTTTTTGACAAGAGATAGGTATTATTATCTATCAAAGTATAGTTTAAGACTGGTAGCAAATGCGCTATCTTATTATTTATATTTTAACTCAGCCAATGATTTGGCTACCTTGACACCTGCTTTTATTGAGCAACAAAATAATATTACATTTGATTTGGAACCAGTTCCAAGTAATTTAAATTAGATAATAAGACAATAGAGGTAATCTCTAGCAAAGATAATTTAAATAGCTTAGAATACAACTTACCAATACATAATTGTGTAATTTCACAAAATAGCAATAATAAAAACTGTATCAACCTGGTGCATCAAAATATACAAGGTAAAGAATTAGAAATTGAATTATTTTTAAATAGTCACAATATACATATTTTATGTATGTTACATATATGTATGAACATTGGTTGAAAGATTACAATTCCATATTTAATTTCAGTAATCACCAGGTGGTCAGTTCGTTCAATAGAGATACTAAATTACGTGGTGGCTCCTTAATATTAGCTAATAAATCCTTATCATGTAAAGAACGTAAAGACATTGTAAGACTCTGGAGCGTACTGTAGAAATGGCACGTGTTGAGCTTGAGCACCTTATTGTTGTCAGTGTTTACAGACCCCATGTTCAGGTTATGATGCCTTTGAAAAAATTATGGAAGAAGTTTTAGTTAAGCTTAATAAACAGAATAAATGTCTTGTAGTGTGTGGAGACTTTAATATCAATCTCCTGGAAACTTTTTCCATCAGTATTAAATTTTGCTCTTTGTTCAAATCCTATAATCTTGATAATTTATTCTTTGAAGCTACACGTATTGCAGGATGGAGTGCAACTTGTATTGATAATATTTTTACAGGTGTTATACCAATCAATAATTCAAAAACTTAGTTCAGATCACTGTGGACAACTGGTTTCATTAGCTTATATGCACAAAAACAGGTAATTGAGAAAATTGTGTTTGTTCCTATTAATGCAAAACGCCTAGAGATATTTAAAGTAATATGGTAAAAAACCTTCCATCACTTTCTTATAAGAACAATGCAGACTATTTATATGAAGAATTATTTACCCTTATAAGCAATGAATTTAATAAAACATTTACTTCTAAAACATTCTCCAGAAACAGTCGCAAGGCATTTAATGAGTGGGCGACAGTAGGAATTCATAAAAGCAGACGAAGGCTATATGACCTTTACCACGAAAGATCATATAATCTTTCCGATGCTTTTAAAGAATATGTCAAAAATTATTCTAAAATGTTTAAAAGAGTTTGCTCCACAGCCAAATCTTTACATATTAGCAACAAAATTAAGACTGCTAAGAATAAAATTAAAATGACGTGGAGTATAATCAACTGCGAAACCGGTAAAGACAAACCTCGTAACTCAAACTATCAATTAAAAATTAACAATGAATTGATTAAATCAAATCAAGAAGTCGCAGCGGTGTTTGAGAAATATTTCACTGAAATTCCTATCTTGACAACAGAGTCATTGAATACTTCTCCTACTATCGCCGAGTCATTACTCAAACAGAATGTTAATACCCGTTTAAAAGAATTTAGATTTGAAAAAGTACTACCGCAAGATATTGTAAAATACTTCAAAACCATTGATGTTAAGAAAACCGCAGATTTGTGGGGGATTTCCATTACAGTTATTGCGTTCATAATAGATTTAATTGCACCTTATCTTGCTATTATTTTTAATACTTGTATCGATTCTGGTGTGTTTCCTGATTTAATGAAATATAGTAAAGTAATACCTTTATTTAAATCTGGTAGTACATTGGACCCTGCTAATTTTAGACCTATTTCTGTACTACCAACTCTCAGTAAAATTTTTGAAAAAATAATTTTGGATCAATTGTTAATTTTTTAATACAAATAAATTACTTCATAAAAACCAATTTGGTTTTACAAGGGGTCGCTCGACGTCTAACGTCGGTGTTGAGCTTATGAAATATATTTTTAATGCCTGGGAGAATTCACAGGATGCTTTAGGTATTTTTGTGATCTTTCCAGGCTTTTGATTGTGTTCATCATGAGTCATTAATCAGGAAAATACAACATTACGGTGTAAACATTTTGGCGCTTAGACTTATTACTTCATATTTAAGTAACAGAACTCAAAAAGTCGTGATCAATGGTAAAGGTTCCTCCGGATCGGTAGTATCAATGGGCGTTCCTCAGGGCTCGATTCTTGGCCCATTCCTGTTCTTAATCTATATTAATGACTTACCTTATCTTGTAGGGGACAATCACGATAAAGTATTATTTGCTGATGATACTTCTTTAATTTTCAAACTCAAACGGCAGTCAATTATTTATGACGATGTAAATAATGCTCTATCGAAATTAGTACATTGGTTTAACGCCAACAATTTGCTCTTAAACGGCAATAAGACAAAATGTATTAAATTTACAATACCTAATGTAAAACATTCGAATACCAATGTGCTCTTAAATGGGGAGGAGTTGAGTCTTGTGGATACCACTGTTTTTCTTGGTATCACTATTGACGCTAAACTTCAATGGGGCCCCCATATATCTAAATTAGCAAGTAGACTTAATTCTGCAGCATATGCTGTAAGAAAGATTAGAAGTCTCACAGATGTTGAGACAGCTAGATTAGTGTATTTTAGTTACTTTCATAGCGTAATGTCTTATGGAATTTTGCTATGGGGTAATGCGACTGATATTGAAGCCATATTTATTTTGCAAAGAGCCGTACGAGCGATTTATAACCTAAATTGTAAAGAGCCAGATTTAAAGAAATAAACATATTAACTTTGGCATCGCAATATATTTATGAAAATGTAATTTATGTACATAAAAACATAAATAGCTTTAATAAGAATAAGGATGTTCATACTATAAACACTAGGAACAAACATAAGCTTGTAATGCCAGTTACTAGACTCCACAGAATCAGTAATTCATTTATGGGGCAATGTATACGCTTTTACAACAAAATCCCAGAACATGTTCAAAGTTTGTCAGTAAACAAGTTTAAAAGTTTTATTAAACAAAAACTGTACAAAAAGGGTTATTATAATATCAAGGAATACATGCATGAAAATAAACCCTGGGAATAGGGTGTTCGCCACCATGGTGGTTCTATGAAAATTCATTTAAAAATTGTATAAACAAAATTATTGTTAAGTGAAATATGTTTAAAAAAAATCCCGCTGAGTTTCTTGCTGGTTCTTCCCAGGACAGAGGTATTTTTCGAACCAGTGGTAAATTAAAAATGACTTTCATTAAGTATTATTATGTGATCAATATTGAATAAAAATCATTCATTCATTCATTCGCTTGACCATTCATAAGAGCTTATATATGAGCCTATGTGTTTTAAAAAAATAGTAGTTAACCTTGATGAGAAATTAAATTTCAAATTATAAAGGTGTATCTTTCTTAATCACAGAATACTAGTTTCTTTATTTAGCAATTTTATTTGTAAACATCCGTATCGCAATCAACAGCAGCAGCAACAACAACAGTTGCTTTGATTGTGTATCACAGTGCAGCTGTACTGGCATGTTTATAGTTAAACAATTTTTGTACATGCACCCACAATGTAAACACTTTCAAAATTTCACTGAAATACCGGATCCAAGCAGTAATAAGACACTACGATATTATTTCAAAAAATATGATGCACGGGCCATGCGGACCAGTTAATCCCCAGTGCCTTTGCATGAAAGATGGGAAATGCACAAAAATTTTCCACGCCATTTACTCAAAGAGTCTGTTCATAATGAAAACGGAAACGCGCTGTATCGTAGAAGAGCACCAAGACCACCTAGACAGAGGTCGAATGGCATCTATGAAACTTTGAAATAGGAGTTACGTCTCTGTTGATAATAGTTGCGTGGTCCTTTATTTTATTAGATTAGAATAATTCAAACTAATTAGTGTAATTTTGTATTATAGTCAATTATTATTGTTTTTTATGACTATAAATTATATATATAATGTTGACATTGATAGTAACTGTTATACTTATGTTAAAATTAGTTGATTTGTTAAAATGCATTTTTTTGTGTTTCTATTATATTTCTTCTTTCGCTTGACCATTCATAAGAGCTTATATATGAACCTGTGTTTAAAAAAAATAGTAGTTAACCTTGATGAGAAATTAAATTTCAAATTATAAAGGTGTTTCTTTCTTAATCACAGAATACTAGTTTCTTTATTTAGCAATTTTATTTTTCATAGGGTCTTAACTCAGTTGCTGCAAAGGTACAAGTCCCCATACCACAACAAATTACACCTAATCACAGTCACCATACAGGATGTTTGCTAGCGATATCACCCAAAATTCAGACCAGGCACTCACATTCTCTTGGGACTTCCCAGATAACAAAACAATTATTATAATCAAAAAACATCCGTATCGCAATCAACAGCAGCAGCAACAACAACAGTTGCTTTGATTTTGTATCACAGTGCAGCTGTACTGGCATGTTTATAGTTAAACAATTTTGTTCATGAACCCACAATGTAAACGCAAAATTTCACTGAAATACCGGATCCAAGCAGTAATAAGACACTACGATATTATTTCAAAAATATGATGCACGGCCATGCGGACCAGTTAATCCCCAGTGCCCTTGAAAAGATGGAACAAAATTTTCCACGCCATTTACTCAAAAGTCTGTTCATAATGAACGGAAACGCGCTGTATCGTAGAAAGCACCAAGACCAACTAGACAGAGGTCAAATGGCATCTATGAAACTTTGAAATAGGAGTTACGTCTCTGTTGATAATAGTTGCGTGGTTCTTTATTTTATTAGATTTGAATAATTCAAACTAATTAGTGTAATTTTGTATCATAGTCAATTATTATTGTTTTTTGACTATGAATTATATATACAGTGTGAGTCTTTATAAAGTGCACATATCAAAACCAGAAACTACATATAATTGTCGATCGATGAATTATTAAAAAAAATATAAAATTTTTTTTTTTTTTGAATATTTTAAATAAAATTGCAGCTGCTAACCCTATTTAAATAAATTGTTATAACTTTTAAACTGAATGTCCTATCAAAGTGGAATAAATTTTTAAATGATTGTTAATAATAAGCCATGCCAATAAATTAAATAATTCCAAAAAAACGCCATGAAACTAGAATAAAGAAATTATTTGAAAATCAGTACATTTTTTTCGTCTTTTTACAATAACTTTAAAATTTCTCGAAAATCGTCCTCTTAATCCTACTTTTTTAATCTTATGTTGTTCTACATTGTATTAGCTTTCAATGGTTTCTTACTCAAATTCGTTTATTACTCAAATGCAACCATTTTATGAGTGTTTAAAAAGCCCTTGCGTTTGCGCATCGTTCAGCTACGCACCCGCCGTTGTTTATCAGGCAGGTGAGACCTTTTTTAGATGTCATTTATTGTAGAGGCAGGCGGGCTGTAACTGTAAGACACGTGTCAGTCGAAGTCGAAGGACAAATAGTAATAAATTTTAGTCGCTCAGAACTATTCGCCGCTGCTATTCGTGTTCTCCTGCCAAAAGTCGTTATCGCGCGCGTGTTCGCTTTTTGGTCGCGATGCCGCACATAACTGATTTCTCTCCGGCACACATCGCCGATATCCATTATTACTATGGAATGTACGGGGTGCTAGAGCTGCTCGCACAGCTTATCTAGCTACGTTTCCAAATCGACGCCCTTGCCATCAGCCCGAAATTTCAAGAGTCCATAGAAGACTGGCTAACACTGGACTTGGTTTTGCTCGAGATCGCCGCGAACCAGGTGTTATATTAAGTGCTGCTAGGGAAGCCATTTTGAATGATTTGTTTGCTGAACCGACTACTAGTACTAGACGTTTGGCACGTCATGGTGTGTCCCAAAAATCAGTATGGCGCATCTTGAGGAAAGAAGGCTTGCATCCTTACCATTATCAAAGGTGCAGCACTTACATGAAGATGTGGTTGGCGTCCAAGGTGCGTTATGTCCACATGGATTTTAAGAAACAAGGACAATCCGAATACTCTAAAACGTTTTGTGGATGGATGACTCATTTCGAGACCGAATCGTAAACTGTCGTAATTTACATAAGTGGTGTCCAAAATTTGAAAACCCTAAGCTGAAAAGGGCTTCAACATATCAAGTTAAATTCTTATTAAATGTGTGGGCCGCACTAATTGACAACATTTTGATTGGTCCAATGCTCCCGGGACCCTAACTGGAGAGATTCTCTTTAAGGGACGAATTGCCGTTGCTGTTGAGTATGTGCTGCTGCTAACGCGTCGGAGAATGATGCTGCAATGGACGGATGCCCTGCCCATTACTCCCGGAATTGTCAGACATTTTTGAACGAAAATTATCCGCGCCGCTGATCGGCCGACAAGGACCTATTGTGGCCGGCGCGTTCCCTGATCTGACGCCGCTCGACTATTTTTTATGGGGGACAATGAAACAAAGGGTGTATAACAGTCCATAAACAGCGAAGCGGAACTCGAAGAAAGAGTTTTTTGCGTGTTGCTAATGAATTCGAAATGACCCTGAAATGATACGTAGAGCCAGAGCAAATTTTGCTTGCGCCACAATGTGTTTGCAACAACGGGTCTTATTTTGAACATTTGCTTCACTAGGCTTTTTGTTTTCAAATTTTAATAATAAATGATTTATGTAGATAAAATTAGTTTATTCCTAAAAATGTAAAGTTCTTCACCTGCTACGGTGCTTAACTGAGTGTGTGCTTTAAATCTGATTAATAAAGTTATCTGTGTAATAAACGCATTTCATTGAAAGCTAATACGATGTAGAACAAACATAAGATTGAAAAAGTAGGATTAAGAGGAAGATTTTCGAGAATTAAAAGTTATTGTAAAAAGATGAAAATACCAGATTTTCATCAAATATTCTTTATTCTAATTTATGGCGTTTCTTTTTTTGGAATTATTTACTTTATTGGCATGACTTATTAATAATAATCATTTAAAATTTATTTCACTTGATAGACATTCAGTTTAAAAGTTATAACAATTTATTTAAATAGGTTAGCAGTTGCAATTTCAAATTTTAAAATATTCATAAAAATAAATAATTTTTATTTTTTTTTTAATAATTTTTCCAATGATGAAATATGTAGTTTTGTTTGATATGTGCACTATAAAGACTCACACGGCATGTTATTACTGATAGTAACTGTTATACTTATGTTAAAATTAGTTGATTTGTTAAATGCATTTTTTTGTGTTTCATATATTTCTTCTTTCGCTTGACCATTCATAAGAGCTTATATATGAGCCTATGTGTTTTAAAAAAATAGTAGTTAACAATGATGAGAAATTAAATTTCAAATTATAAAGGTGTTTCTTTTTAATCACAGAATACTAGTTTTATTTAGCAATTTTATGTTTCATAGGTCAACTCAGTTGCTGCAAAGGTACAAGTCCCCATACCACAACAAATTACACCTAATCACAGTCACCATACAGGATGTTTATAGCGATATTCCACCCAAAATTTAGACCAGGCACTCACATTCTCTTGGGGACTTCAGATAACAAAACAATTATTATAATCAACGAAAACATCCGTATCGCAATCAACAGCAGCAGCAACAACAACAGTTGCTTTGATTGTGTATCACAGTGCAGCTGTACTGGCATGTTTATAGTTAAACATTTTTGTACATGCACCCACAATGTAAACGCTTTCAAAATTTCACTGAATACCGGATCCAAGTGAATAAGACACTACGATATTATTTCAAAAAATATGATGCACGGGCCATGCGGATCAGTTAATCCCCAGTGCCCTTGTAAGAAAGATGGGAAATGCACAAAAAATTTCCACGCTATTTACTCAAAGAATCTGTTCATAATGAAAAGGATACGGCTGTATCAGAAGTGCACCAAGACCAACTAGACAGATGTCAAATGGCATCTATGAAACTTTGCAGGAGTTACGTCTCTGTTGATAATAGTTGCGTGGTCCTTTATTTTATTAGATTTGAATAATTCAAACTAATTAGTGTAATTTTGTATTATAGTCAATTATTATTGTTTTTTATGACTATAAATTATATATATAATGTTGACATTGATAGTAACTGTTATACTTATGTTAAAATTAGTTGATTTGTTAAAATGCATTTTTTTGTGTTTATCTTATATTTCTTCTTTCGCTTGACCATTTATAAGAGCTTATATATGAACCTGTGTTTAAAAAAAATAGTAGTTAACCTTGATGAGAAATTAAATTTCAAATTATAAAGGTGTTTCTTTCTTAATCACAGAATACTGGTTTCTTTATTTAGCAATTTTATGTTTCATGGGGTCATAACTCAGTTGCTGCAAAGGTACAAGTCCCCATACCACAACAAATTACACCTAATCACAGTCACCATACAGGATGTTTGCTAGCGATATCCCACCCAAAATTCACCGGCACTCACATTCTTGGGACTTCCCAGATAACAAAACAATTATTATAATCAACGAAAACATCCGTATCGCAATCAACAGCAGCAGCAACAACAACAGTTGCTTTCATTGTGTATCAGAGTGCAGCTGTACTGGCATGTTTATAGTTAAACATTTTTTGTACATGCACCCACAATGTAAACGCTTTCAAAATTTCACTGAAATACCGGATCCAAGCAGTAATAAGACACTACGATATTATTTCAAAAAATATGATGCACGGGCCATGCGGATCAGTTAATCCCCAGTGCCCTTGTAAGAAAGATGGGAAATGCACAAAAAATTTCCACGCCATTTACTCAAAGAATCTGTTCATAATGAAAACGGATACGCGCTGTATCGTAGAAGAGCACCAAGACCAACTAGACAGATGTCGAATGGCATCTATGAAACTTTGAAATAGGAGTTACGTCTCTGTTGATAATAGTTGCGTGGTCCTTTATTTTATTAGATTTGAATTATTCAAACTAATTAGTGTAATTTGTATTATAGTCAATTATTATTGTTTTATGACTATAATTATATATATAATGTTGACATTGATAGTAACTGTTATACTTATGTTAAAATTAGTTGATTTGTTAAATGCTTTTTTTTGTGTTTCTTTATATTTCTTCTTTCGCTTGACCATTCATTAAGAGCTATGTATGAACCTGTGTTTAAAAAAAGTAGTTAACCTTGATGAGAAATTAAATTTCAAATTATAAAGGTGTTTCTTTCTTAATCACAGAATACTGGTTTCTTTATTTAGTAATTTTATTTTCATAGGGTCATAACTCAGTTAATGCAAAGGTACAAGTCCCCATACCACAACAAATTACACCTAATCACAGTCACCACAGGATTTTTGAAGCGGTATCCCGCCCAAAATTCAAACCAGGCACTCACATTCTCTTGGGGACTTCCCAGGTAACAAAACAATTATTATAATCAACGAAAACATCCGTATCGCAATCAACAGCAGCAGCAACAACAACAGTTGCTTTGATTGTGTATCAGAGTGCAGCTGAACTGGCATGTTTATAGTTAAACAATTTTGTACATGCAACCACAATTTAAACGCTTTCTAATTTCACTGAAATACTGGATCCAAGCAGTAATAAGACACTACGATATTATTTTCAAAAATATGATGCACGGGCCATGTGACCAGTTAATCCCCAGTGCCTTTGTATGAAAGATGGAAATGCACAAATTTTCCACGCCATTTACTCAAAGAGTCTGTTCATAATGAAAACGGAAACGCTGTATGTAGAAGAGCACCAAGACCACTCTAGACAGAGGTCGAATGGCATCTATGAAACTTTGAAATAGGAGCGTCTCTGTTGATAATAGTTGCGTGGTCCTTTATTTTATTAGATTAGAATAATTAAACTAATTAGTGTAATTTGTATTATAGTCAAATTATTGTTATGACTATAAATTATATATATAATGTTGACATTGATAGTAACTGTTATACTTATGTTAAAATTAGTTGATTTGTTAAAATGCATTTTTGTGTTTCTATTATATTTCTTCTTTCGCTTGACCATTCATAAGAGCTTATATGAGCCTATGTGTTTTAAAAATAGTAGTTAACCTTGATGAGAAATTAAATTTCAAATTATAAAGGTGTTTCTTAATTACAGAATACTGGTTTTATTTAGTAATTTTATGTTTCATAGGGTCATAACTCAGTTGCTGCAAAGGTACAAGTCCCATACCACAACAAATTACACCTAATCACAGTCACCATACAGGATTTTTGCTATGGTATCCCCCAAAATTCAAACCAGGCACTCACATTCTCTTGGGGACTTCCCAGGTAACAAAACAATTATTATAATCAACGAAAACATCCGTATCGCAATCAACAGCAGCAGCAACAACAACAGTTGCTTTGATTGTATCAGAGTGCAGCTGAACTGGCATGTTTATAGTTAAACAATTTTTGTACATGCAACCACAATTTAAACGCTTTCAATTTCACTGAAATACCGGATCCAGCAGTAATAAGACACTACGATATTATTTCAAAAATATGATGCACGGGCCATGGACCAGTTAATCCCAGTGCCTTTGCATGAAAGATGGGAAATGCACAAAAATTTTCCACGCCATTTACTCAAAGAGTCTGTTCATAATGAAAACGGAAACGCGCTGTATCGTAGAAGAGCACCAAGACCACCTAGACAGAGGTCGAATGGCATCTATGAAACTTTGAAATAGGAGTTACGTCTCTGTTGATAATAGTTGCGTGGTCCTTTATTTTATTAGATTAGAATAATTCAAACTAATTAGTGTAATTTTGTATTATAGTCAATTATTATTGTTTTTTATGACTATAAATTATATATATAATGTTGACATTGATAGTAACTGTTATACTTATGTTAAAATTAGTTGATTTGTTAAAATGCATTTTTTTGTGTTTCTATTATATTTCTTCTTTCGCTTGACCATTCATAAGAGCTTATATATGAACCTGTGTTTAAAAAAAATAGTAGTTTACCTTGATGAGAAATTAAATTTCAAATTATAAAGGTGTTTCTTTCTTAATTACAGAATACTGGTTTCTTTATTTAGTAATTTTATGTTTCATAGGGTCATAACTCAGTTGCTGTAAAGTCCCCATACCACAACAAATTACACCTAATCACAGTCACCACAGGATGTTTGCTTGCGATATCCCACCCAAAATTCAGACCAGGCACTCACATTCTCTTGGGGACTTCCCAGATAACAAAACAATTATTATAATCAACGAAAACATCCATATCGCAATCAACAGCAGCAGCAACAACAACAGTTGCTTTGATTGTATCAGTGCAGCTACTGGCATGTTTATAGTTAAACAATTTTGTACATGCACCCACAATTTAAACGTCAAAATTTCACTGAAATACCGGATCCAAGCAGTAATAAGACACTACGATATTATTTCAAAAATATGATGCACGGGCCATGCGGACCAGTTAACCCAGTGCCCTTGTAAGAAAAATGGAAATGCCAAAAATTTCCACGCCATTTACTCAAAGAATCTGTTCATAATGAAAACGGATACGCGCTGTATCGTAGAGAGCACCAAGACCAACTAGACAGATGTCGAATGGCATCTATGAAACTTTGAAATAGGAGTTACGTCTCTGTTGATAATAGTTGCGTGGTCCTTTATTTTATTAGATTACAATAATTTAAACTAATTAGTGTAATTTTGTATTATAGTCAATTATTATTGTTTTTTATGACTATGAATTATATATATAATGTTGACATTGATAGTAACTGTTATACATGTTAAAATTAGTTGTTAATGTATTTCTTTGTGTTTCTCATTTCTTCTTTCGCTTGACCATTCATAAGAGCTATACATGTGTTTAAAAATAGTAGTTAACCTTGATGAGAAATTAAATTTCAAATTATAAAGGTGTTTTTCTTAATCACAGAATACTAGTTTCTTTATTTAGCAATTTTATTTTCATAGGGTCATAACTCAGTTGCTGCAAAGGTACAAGTCCCCATACCACAACAAATTACACCTAATCACAGTCACCATACAGGATGTTTGCTAGCGATATCCCACCCAAAATTCAGACCAGGCACTCACATTCTCTGGGGACTTCCAGATAACAAAACAATTATTATAATCAACGAAAACATCCGTATCGCAATCAACAGCAGCAACAACAACAGTTGCTTTGATTGTGTATCACAGTGCAGCTGTACTGGCATGTTTATAGTTAAACATTTTTTGTACATGCACCCACAATGTAAACGCTTTCAAAATTTCACTGAAATACCGGATCCAAGCAGTAATAAGACACTACGATATTATTTCAAAAAATATGATGCACGGGCCATGCGGATCAGTTAATCCCCAGTGCCCTTGTAAGAAAGATGGGAAATGCACAAAAAATTTCCACGCCATTTACTCAAAGAATCTGTTCATAATGAAAACGGATACGCGCTATCGTAGAAGAGCACCAAGACCAACTAGACAGATGTCGAATGGCATCTATGAAACTTTGAAATAGGAGTTACGTCTCTGTTGATAATAGTTGCGTGGTCCTTTATTTTATTAGATTTGAATAATTCAAACTAATTAGTGTAATTTTGTATTATAGTCAATTATTATTGTTTTTTATGACTATAAATTATATATATAATGTTGACATTGATAGTAACTGTTATACTTATGTTAAAATTAGTTGATTTGTTAAATGCATTTTTGTGTTTATCTTATATTTCTTCTTTCGCTTGACCATTTATAAGAGCTTATATATGAACCTGTGTTTAAAAAAAATAGTAGTTAACCTTGATGAGAAATTAAATTTCAAATTATAAAGGTGTTTCTTTCTTAATCACAGAATACTGGTTTTTATTTAGTAATTATGTTTCATGGGTCATAACTCAGTTGCTGCAAAGGTACAAGTCCCCATACCACAACAAATTACACCTAATCACAGTCACCATACAGGATGTTTGCTAGCGATATCCCACCCAAAATTCAGACCAGGCACTCACATTCTCTTGGGGACTTCCCAGATAACAAAACAATTATTATAATCAACGAAAACATCCGTATCGCAATCAACAGCAGCAGCAACAACAACAGTTGCTTTGATTGTGTATCAGAGTGCAGCTGAACTGGCATGTTTATAGTTAAACAATTTTTGTACATGCACCACAATTAAACGCTTTCTAATTTCACTGAAATACCGGATCCAAGCAGTAATAAGACACTACGATATTATTTCAAAAATATGATGCACGGGCCATGCGGACCAGTTAATCCCCAGTGCCTTTGTAAAAGATGGAAATGCACAAAATTTTCCACGCCATTTACTCAAAGAGTCTGTTCATAATGAAAACGGAAACGCGTGTATGTAGAAGAGCACCAAGACCACCTAGACAGATGTCGAATGGCATCTATGAAACTTTGAAATAGGAGTTACGTCTCTGTTGATAATAGTTGCGTGGTCCTTTATTTTATTAGATTAGAATAATTCAAACTAATTAGTGTAATTTTGTATTATAGTCAATTATTGTTTTTATGACTATAAATTATATATATAATGTTGACATTGATAGTAACTGTTATACTTATGTTAAAATTGATTTGTTAAAATGCATTTTTTGTGTTTCTATTATATTTCTTCTTTCGCTTGACCATTCATAAGAGCTTATATATGAACCTGTGTTTAAATAGTAGTTAACCTTGATGAGAAATTAAATTTCAAATTATAAAGGTGTTTCTTTCTTAATCACAGAATACTGTTTCTTTATTTAGTAATTTATGTTTCATAGGGTCATAACTCAGTTGCTGCAAAGGTACAAGTCCCCATACCACAACAAATTACACCTAATCACAGTCACCACAGGATGTTTGCTGGCGTATCCCACCCAAAATTCAGACCAGGCACTCACATTCTCTTGGGGACTTCCCAGATAACAAAACAATTATTATAATCAACGAAAACATCCATATCGCAATCAACAGCAGCAGCAACAACAACAGTTGCTTTGATTGTGTATCAGAGTGCAGCTGTACTGGCATGTTTATAGTTAAACAATTTTTGTACATGCACCCACAATTTAAACGCTTTCAAAATTTCACTGAAATACCGGATCCAAGCAGTAATAAGACACTACGATATTATTTCAAAAAATATGATGCACGGGCCATGCGGACCAGTTAATCCCCAGTGCCCTTGTAAGAAAAATGGGAAATGCACAAAAATTTCCACGCCATTTACTCAAAGAGTCTGTTCATAATGAAAACGGATACGCGCTGTATCGTAGAAGAGCACCAAGACCAACTAGACAGAGGTCGAATGGCATCTATGAAACTTTGAAATAGGAGTTACGTCTCTGTTGATAATAGTTGCGTGGTCCTTTATTTTATTAGATTAGAATAATTTAAACTAATAAGTGTAATTTTTGTAATATCAATTATTATTGTTTTTATGACGATGAATTATATATATAATGTTGACATTGATAGTAACTGTTATACTTATGTTAAAATTAGTTAATTTGTTAAAATGTATTTCTTTTGTGTTTCTCTTATATTTTTCTTTCGCTTGACCATTCATAGAGCTTATATATGAGCCATGTGTTTTAAAAAAAATAGTAGTTAACAATGATGAGAAATTAAATTTCAAATTATAAAGGTGTTTCTTTCTTAATCACAGAATACTAGTTTCTTTATTTAGCAATTTTATGTTTCATAGGGTCATAACTCAGTTGCTGCAAAGGTACAAGTCCCCATACCACAACAAATTACACCTAATCACAGTCACCATACAGGATGTTTGCTAGCGATATCCCACCCAAAATTCAGACCAGGCACTCACATTCTCTTGGGGACTTCCCAGATAACAAAACAATTATTATAATCAACGAAAACATCCGTATCGCAATCAACAGCAGCAGTAACAACAACAGTTGCTTTGATTGTGTATCACAGTGCAGCTGTACTGGCATGTTTATAGTTAAACATTTTTTGTACATGCACCCACAATGTAAACGCTTTCAAAATTTCACTGAAATACCGGATCCAAGCAGTAATAAGACACTACGATATTATTTCAAAAAATATGATGCACGGGCCATGCGGATCAGTTAATCCCCAGTGCCCTTGTAAGAAAGATGGGAAATGCACAAAAAAATTCCACGCTATTTACTCAAAGAATCTGTTCAAAATGAAAAGGGATACGCGCTGTATCGTAGAAGAGCACCAAGACCAAATAGACAGATGTCAAATGGCATCTATGAAACTTTGAAATAGGAGTTACGTCTCTGTTGATAATAGTTGCGTGGTCCTTTATTTTATTAGATTTGAATAATTCAAACTAATTAGTGTAATTTTGTATTATAGTCAATTATTATTGTTTTTTATGACTATAAATTATATATATAATGTTGACATTGATAGTAACTGTTATACTTATGTTAAAATTAGTTGATTTGTTAAAATGCTTTTTTTGTGTTTTCATTTTCTTTCGCTTGACCATTCATTAGAGCTTATATATGAACCTGTGTTTAAAAAAAAAGTAGTTAACCTTGATGAGAAATTAAATTTCAAATTATAAAGGTGTTTCTTTCTTAATTACAGAATACTGGTTTCTTTATTTAGTAATTTTATGTTTCATAGGGTCATAACTCAGTTGCTGCAAAGGTACAAGTCCCCATACCACAACAAATTACACCTAATCACAGTCACCATACAGGATGTTTGCTGGCGATATCCCACCCAAAATTCAGACCAGGCACTCATATTCTCTTGGGGCTTCCCAGATAACAAAACAATTATTATTATCAACGAAAACATCCATATCGCAATCAACAGCAGCAGCAACAACAACAGTTGCTTTGATTGTGTATCAGAGTGCAGCTGTACTGGCATGTTTATAGTTAAACAATTTTTGTACATGCACCCACAATTTAAACGCTTTCAAAATTTCACTGAAATACCGGATCCAAGCAGTAATAAGACACTACGATATTATTTCAAAAAATATGATGCACGGGCCATGCGGACCAGTTAATCCCCAGTGCCCTTGTAAGAAAAATGGGAAATGCACAAAAATTTCCACGCCATTTACTCAAAGAGTCTGTTCATAATGAAAACGGATACGCGCTGTATCGTAGAAGAGCACCAAGACCAACTAGACAGAGGTCGAATGGCATCTATGAAACTTTGAAATAGGAGTTACGTCTCTGTTGATAATAGTTGCGTGGTCCTTTATTTTATTAGATTAGAATAATTTAAACTAATAAGTGTAATTTTGTATTATAGTCAATTATTATTGTTTTTTATGACTATAAATTATATATATAATGTTGACATTGATAGTAACTGTTATACTTATGTTAAAATTAGTTGATTTGTTAAAATGCATTTTTTTGTGTTTATCTTATATTTCTTCTTTCGCTTGACCATTCATAACCTCTCGTCTGTGAGGCGACCGGGTCCCGGTTACTGACAGAATATGCGCGTCTGTGAAGCGACCGGGAGCCGGATCCAATAAGTGGTCATTCGTCTTGCTTATTTTAAGGGTTATCGCATATATCTTTCTCTTTTTAACTTATTACGAAAGCATAATGCTTAAGCATGTTAGCTATTGGACCGCCTTTTTGCCGGATTACGTCATGTAAAAGTCAAATATTATGAGAAGAAGTTCGCCGGTCACGTACGTCTAACCACCTTGTTTAATTGTGTTAAAAAAGGTAAACAGCTGTTAAATAAGTTGATAAAGAGGAAAATACGATGGAAAGGTGTTATGTTGAATTTCTATGAATAATATTAAAACTGTACTTTAGTTTTTGTAAGTTTTGGCCTTTTTTCAAACCTACTCTATGTCACTATAAACATGATTTTGATTTGTTTTATTTTATTAAAACACGTCTAACATATTTACTTAATATCATGCACTAGTCGCCCAATTAATGTATATAGCTTAGATTTAGTGTGAAACATGTATTAATACCTAAAAGTTATTATTTCTTAAAATAGTTGTACTGTACTTCCAAACCGGAATCGGTCTCACCACAGACAGTGTTTGACAGATCCTATTTAGGACTAAGCATAGTATGGATATCCCTGGTGTGTTAGAATTTTTCAACCGACTTTACAAAGAAGTAGGAAGTTTCAATTTGACTGTTTTTTTTACGTTTGTTACCCGATTTTACTTTTTATTGATGTTTATTTTTGAAAAATATTCTTCGCCCAATGGGATGAAATTAAAGTCGGTTGTTAGTTTTGCTGATGTACTACATGTTTTTAATTTTCATAATGTTTTAAAGTTATATAGGATCTTTTATTTCCATGAATTTTCTGTTTGGATTTTAATGCTTCCATTTAGTGTTTTATTTGCTTTTTTTTTTTTGAGTGCTTACTTGCTTTTTCGATGTATAAGATCAACAAGAGGCGGACAGAGAGAGGAGGCGTAGGTGACGGGCACGCAGGGCCTCTGGTCCACGTACGCGTGGTGGCGGCCTGATGGAGGTGGCGGCTTACAAAGGCCTTCATCTGACTCTGTAATAGCGGCTTTTATTAACACAAAATAATTATTATGCAATTTATACCTACCTATATATAATGTTCAAAATATATTTTAGGATATTCAGTGGCACCTCAATGATATCTCAGAGACCCAGGCTCTGAGAGACCCATGACCTCTAAACGACCACGAATTCTTCCTGAACCAAGAGCATCATCGACGACGTAAATATTTACTAATTATGTCCGTTTTATTAATGTATGTAGTAATGCGTCGATTTGTGATAATGATTTGGTTTTTAGAACACAACGTTTATGGTCGTCCCTGGAGGTGATTACATGCGGCTCAGCTTCAGAACCGATCACATTGCCTGAGAGCCCCACGCCTGCCACACTGCCTGATTCCACTACGCCTGCCACACTGTGTGTGTGTTTGCCCCTCTTCACCTGCTCTGTAATTATTGACATTTTATGTATTTATTTTACATAACAATTTTTTGTTAAACTAAATATAAAAACAATTACAGGCACATTGAATGGCGTTAGCGGGCCTCTACGCCAAATTCAATCGTAATCGGTGCAGCAAAACTACAGGTTAGTTTTAGTATTGTAGGTTAGAAGTAGTATTAGTAAAAAGAAACTAAAATTGGCATATACTAAAAGAATATGGCTACTCTAAACCTATCAACATTATCTTTATTATTTTTTTATGACTTTACTATTTATATATTCAGAGATACTGAGGACTCTGCCGGATCACAAAGGCGACGGTGTTTAAGATGCATAAATAAATACGTATTAAGATCGAATTGTTCTCAGTTGTAAGAGATTTGATCTATATATTTTTACTCATCTTCATCATCCCATCGCCCAAGACAGCCTCTTAAGGATGATGATAAGCACAATGCTAAACTATGGTACGTGAAATTTTTCTTATTACACCATGTGACGGAATTCTATCAATAATTTTAATGATATAGTAATTAAGATGTTTTTTTTCAGGCAGTGAAGGACCCTGAGCATGAGGGAGAACGATGACCTTACCACCATGTCAATGGTGCCAAGAGCGCACGATTTTATTTTCAAGACGAGGACGAAAATGTTGTAACTGATGCGATATTGTCGTTTCAATGGCCACCTAGTCGCAGCAGCCGCAGCAGCTCGAGACCATACTGCCGATTTCTAATATCCCGATCCCGAACCCACAACCAATCCCGAACCCACAATTGAGTTACAACCGTCATCAAAATTTGTGTTCAACTGGAGAGCGTTCGCAACCTCAAATTCCACCTGAATTGAGAAGAGAACCTTTCTCCAACATTAATTGCGGTCCCACTGTTTCATTAGCGACCATATGAAGCATTTACTGCTATTTGGGATCGACAATAATGGAACACATTGCTAGTAAACAAATAAATATGCCCAACTGGCAACGGACATGCTGGAGGGAGGTTCCATATGCCCAACAGCCATTACCAAGTGGCAGCCCACCGACGTCGATGAACTATACGTGTATTTGGCTATAATTTTGGCCACTGGAATTATAGTCAAATCACGTCTCGAGGAGTACTGGAATAAGACTGAGGACATTTTCAGTTCACCCGGGTTCTCAGCGTCGATGAAATATGACCGTTTCGTGCTGTTGAGCAAATGTCTCCACTTTCATAATGATAGTTGTAACTCGGAATTGATGACGCGTTCGAGGCCAAATTGTTTAAAATTAAACCTATAATAGACCACCTTAATTCCAGATTCCCACAACTATATAATATGTCCCAAAATGTAGCTTTGGACGAGAGTCTAACTATGTGGAAGGGCTGGTTAGACATAAATCAGTTTATAAAAAATAAGGCTGCTTCAGTAGGAATAAAAACCTACGAAGTATGTGAATCCCAGACTGGTTACTTGTGTTTGAAGTCCACGGGCAAGACGATTCCTCGAATCCACAAGAAGGTCCAATTTCTGGAATTATCCTCCCTAGTGATCAGGCTTTAAATGGTCTTGAACATAAAGGCCATACTATCTGGATGGATAATTTTACAATTCCCCAGCTCTTGCGCGAGAATTGAAAGTTGGGCTTTGATGCGCGGGAACGCTTCGAACAAATCGTCAGTATGTTCCCACAGAAATTGCTAATTTAAAAAGTGACATGTCGATTGGTCAATAGTGTGTTGCACCTCGCAGGATGTGGTTGTGGTGTGAGATACCGCGTAGCTCTTATTTCGACATACCATGGTTTAGCATCTGTTAGGTGTGGTGACACTCTAAAGCCCTCGATCATATCGGATTATAATATCTGTATGGGGTTGACCGAAAGGACCAAATGATCGCCATATTCCCGATTGAACGAAAGCGCACCGGGGTGGTACAAAAATTTTCAGACGCCTAATGAATGTGAGCGTTCTAAACGCTTACACATTACTAAAATCACAACATTAAATTACCCACCGAAATTCGTAAAATTTGGTCAATTGATAACATCACACAACTGCACAAATAGTTGTGGCTCCTTTGGTTTTAGGCATTTTCCACAATACGAGTTTGTTGCCGGCAAACAGCATGAGCGGTTGCGACGTTTGTGCGTTGTGTGCAAAAAGAGAACTACTGCTTATTGCAAAGCGTGCAATGTCCCCTATGTGTATTTACCTGCTTTGAGCCACACCACACACCACATTAAAAGTAAAGTAAAAAGTAAAGCAGCCTATTAAAGTCCACTGCTGAACATAGGCCTCTCATTTCTGAGAGGGTTTTAGGCAGGAAATGTCCGCCGCGCTGCCCCAATGCGTGTTGGCGAACTTTACGCTTCGAAATTTTTTTCTATTTCTCAGACATGCAGGTTTCCTCACGATGTTTTCCTTTACCGCCGAGCACGTGGTAAATCAGCACTTAAAATTGCAATTAACAATTTCATCATGCCTTCCAATTTTTTTTCATTTCAGACATGCAGGTTTCGCGATGTTTTCCTTCACCGCCGAGCACGTGGTAAATCAGCACTTAAAATAGCAATTAACAATTTCATTGGTGCCGGCGGGATCGAACCCGGGTTTCTCGCGTACTGTGAAATTTACAGCGAGTGCTAACCATCTGAGCTACCACATTAAAATTAAACAAAACAGAAACAATGTGAGAATATAACAATGGGAATCTGGAATAATAAAACAATGTAATCTAGAATTTAGATAAGCAGATAATGTTTCTTCCAGCATCGTTGAGGATTATAATTTGTTTGTTGTTATTGTTTATTTACAAAGTTTATTGTTGCGTTTATTTTATATAACATAATTTTGCACTTATTATTTTTATTTAAATTTTATTTTTATATGAAATGTATGAATATGTCTTGTATATGTATATGTGTGTATATCCTAAATGTATATACGTACATACGAAATTTATGAGACACCGAAATATTTTAATTTATAAAAGTAAATAATTATAAAATATATTTCATGATGTGTATAGTTTCGGTGAATAAATGTTTCTTTCTTTCTTTCAAAACACTATCCTAAAACACAGAAAAGTTATTTCAAAGTATTACACAACAGAAAATAAAGAGCCATATCCATATTTTTCTAACCTCACTGTGACTAAAGTGGTTGTTTTTCACATTTTTATCAACATTGTTCTTAAAATATTTCTAAGAAGCAAACTTATTTTCTGTTTGAATTTGATACCTTCTATGTAAATCTTGGTAATATAACACCTTTTGATAGCATGTACTGAAAACCAAAGAAAAGTTTTAAATGAGCACTGTGTTTGTGCCCATTTAAGTACAATATTTGTTTAACTCTTACTCAAGTTATATTTATCTTAGAACTATGTTGTTATTTTGCTTGTAGCTGATATGCTCAACTTACTGCAAACATAAAATGTTTGACCCTAATACAATAAGTCTTTTAAATTATTGAGAAATATGAAGGCCCTTGAGATACCAAACAGAGGGTTGATGTTAGTGCCTTTATAAAAAACGAGTGGTGTGTAAAATAATGTATGATGATGTGATGTTTGTATTATTTTTTTGTTTAGTATTTTATTCTGTTAAAAAATAATATATAAAAGCTATTAATTGTTTTATTTACAATAAATAATAAAACAATCAAATTTAGAGGAACCTACATTATGGGCTATATTTAACGTGCAATTTAGTACTAATAATAAATAAATTGAATAAAATTTGTAGAATCATCTTAGAGTCATAATTTACTGATAAATATCCATAATTATAATTACAATTAGAGATATTTCAGTTAGAATGAAATAATTGCCTCCACAAACCCTGACTGTGTTGCGACCGGAGCCGGTTGCACACACGACAAATGCGGTCTTTGACAGTACACAGTTGTAAGGATAAGAGTTTATATATGAGCCTATGTGTTTAAAAATAGTAGTTAACCTTGATGAGAAATTAAATTTCAAATTATAAAGGTGTTTTTTCAATCACAGAATACTAGTTTCTTTATTTAGCAATTTTTAATTTTTCATAGGGTCTTAACTCAGTTGCTGCAAAGGTACAAGTCCCCATACCACAACAAATTACACCTAATCACAGTCACCATACAGGATGTTTGCTAGCGATATCCCACCCAAAATTCAGACCAGGCACTCACATTCTCTTGGGACTTCCCAGATAACAAAACAATTATTATAATCAACGAAAACATCCGTATCGCAATCAACAGCAGCAGCAACAACAACAGTTGCTTTGATTGTGTATCACAGTGCAGCTGTACTGGCATGTTTATAGTTAAACATTTTTTGTACATGCACCCACAATAAACGCTTTCAAAATTTCACTGAAATACCGGATCCAAGCAGTAATAAGACACTACGATATTATTTCAAAAATATGATGCACGGCCATGCGGATCAGTTAATCCCCAGTGCCCTTTGTAAGAGATGGAAATGCACAAAAATTTCCACGCCATTTACTCAAAGAATCTATTCATAATGAAAACGGATACGCGCTGTATCGTAGAGCACCAAGACCAACTAGACAGATGTCGAATGGCATCTATGAAACTTTGAAATAGGAGTTACGTCTCTGTTGATAATAGTTGCGTGGTCCTTTATTTTATTAGATTAGAATAATTCAAACTAATTAGTGTAATTTTGTATTATAGTCAATTATTGTTTTTTATGACGATAAATTATATATATAATGTTGACATTGATAGTAACTGTTATACTTATGTTAAAATTAGTTAATTTGTTAAAATGTATTTTTTGTTTTCTTTATATTTCTTCTTTCGCTTGACCATTCATAAGAGCTTATATGAGCCTATGTTTTAAAAAAAAATAGAGTTAACAATGATGAGAAATTAAATTTCAAATTATAAAGGTGTTTCTTTCTTAATCACAGAATACTAGTTTCTTTATTTAGCAATTTTATATTTCAGGGTCATAACTCAGTTGCTGCAAAGGTACAAGTCCCCATACCACAACAAATTACACCTAATCACAGTCACCATACAGGATGTTTGCTAGCGATATCCCACCCAAAATTCAGACCAGGCACTCACATTCTCTTGGGACTTCCCAGATAACAAAACAATTATTATAATCAACGAAAACATCCGTATCGCAATCAACAGCAGCAGCAACAACAGTTGCTTTGATTGTGTATCACAGTGCAGCTGTACTGGCATGTTTATAGTTAAACATTTTTGTACATGCACCCACAATAAACGCTTTCAAAATTTCACTGAAATACCGGATCCAAGCAGTAATAAGACACTACGATATTATTTCAAAATATGATGCACGGGCCATGGATCAGTTAATCCCCAGTGCCCTTGTAAGAAAGATGGAAATGCACAAAAAATTCCACGCTATTTACTCAAAGAATCTGTTCAAAATGAAAAGGATACGCGCTGTATCGTAGAAGAGCACCAAGACCAATAGACAGATGTCAAATGGCATCTATGAAACTTTGAAATAGGAGTTACGTCTCTGTTGATAATAGTTGTGTGGTTTTTTATTAGATTAGAATAATTTAAACTAATTAGTGTAATTTTGTATTCTAATCAATTATTGTTTTTATGATATAAATATATATAATGTTGACATTGATAGTAACTGTTATACTTATGTTAAAATTAGTTGATTTGTTAAAATGTATTTTGTGTTTCTCTTATATTTCTTCTTTCGCTTGACCATTCATAAGAGCTTATATATGAACCTGTGTTTAAAAAAAAAAGTAGTTAACCTTGATGAGAAATTAAATTTCAAATTATAAAGGTGTTTTCTTAATCACAGAATACTGGTTTCTTTATTTAGTAATTTTATTTTCATAGGGTCATAACTCAGTTGCTGCAAAGGTACAAGTCCCTACCACAACAAATTACACCTAATCACAGTCATACAGGATTTTTGTTAGCGATATCCCACCCAAAATTCAAACCAGGCACTCACATTCTCTTGGGGACTTCCCAGGTAACAAAACAATTATTATAATCAACGAAAACATCCGTATCGCAATCAACAGCAGCAGCAACAACAACAGTTGCTTTGATTGTGTATCAGAGTGCAGCTGAACTGGCATGTTTATAGTTAAACAATTTTTGTACATGCACCCACAATTTAAACGCTTTCATAATTTCACTGAAATACCGGATCCAAGCAGTAATAAGACACTACGATATTATTTCAAAAAATATGATGCACGGGCCATGCGGACCAGTTAATCCTCAGTGCCTTTGCATGAAAGATGGGAAATGCACAAAAATTTTCCACGCCATTTACTCAAAGAGTCTATTCATAATGAAAACGGAAACGCGCTGTATCGTAGAAGAGCACCAAGACCACCTAGACAGAGGTCGAATGGCATCTATGAAACTTTGAAATAGGAGTTACGTCTCTGTTGATAATAGTTGCGTGGTCCTTTATTTTATTAGATTAGAATAATTCAAACTAATTAGTGTAATTTTGTATTATAGTCAATTATTATTGTTTTTTATGACTATAAATTATATATATAATGTTGACATTGATAGTAACTGTTATACTTATGTTAAAATTAGTTGATTTGTTAAAATGCATTTTTTTGTGTTTATCTTATATTTCTTCTTTCGCTTGACCATTCATAACCTCTCGTTGTGAGGCGACCGGGTCCCGGTTACTGACAGAATATGCGTCTGTGAAGACCGGGAGCCGGATCCAATAAGTGGTCATTCGTCTTGCTTATTTTAAGGGTTATCGCATATCTTTCTCTTTTAACTTACGAAAGCATAATGCTTAAGCATGTTAGCTATTGGACCGCCTTTTGCCGGATTACGTCATAAAAAGTCAAATATTATGAGAAGAAGTTCGCCGGTCACGTACGTCTAACCAATTTTTTGTGTTAAAAAGGTAAACAGCTGTTAAATAAGTTGATAAAGAGGAAAATACGATGGAAAGGTAAGTTATGTTGAATTTCTATGAATAATATTAAAACTGTACTTTAGTTTTTTGTAAGTTTTGGCCTTTTTTTCAAACCTACTCTATGTCGAACTATAAACATGATTTTGATTTGTTTTATTTTTATTAAAACACGTCTAACATATTTACTTAATATCATGCACTAGTCGCCCAATTAATGTATATAGCTTAGATTTAGTGTGAAACATATTAATACCTAAAAGTTATTATTTAAAATAGTTGTACTGTACTTCCAAACCGGGAATCGGTCTCACCACAGACAGTGTTTGACAGATCCTATTTAGGACTAAGCATAGTATGGATATCCCCTGGGTGTTAGAATTTTTCAACCGACTTTACAAAGAAGTAGGAAGTTCTCAATTTGACTGATTTTTTTACGTTTGTTACCCGATTTTACTTTATTGATGTTTATTTTGAAAATATTCTTCGCCAATGGGATGAAATTAAAGTCGGTTGTTAGTTTTTGCTGATGTACTACAGGTTTTTAATTTTTCATAATGTTTTGAAAAGTTATATAGGATCGTTTTTATTTCCATGAATTTTCTGTTTGGATTTTTTAATGCTATTTCCATTTAGTGTTTTATTTGCTTTTTTTTGTTTTGAGTGCTTACTTGCTTTTTCGATGTATAAGATCAACAACAAGTGGACAGAGGAGTGGTGGACGCGGGCACGCAGGGCCTCTGGTCCACGTACGCGTGGTGGGCGGCCTGGTGGAGGTGGTGGCGGCCAAAGGCCTTCATCTGACTCGTAATAGCGGCTTTTATTAACACAATAATTATTATGCAATTTATACCACCTATATATAATGTTCAAAATATATTTTAGGATATTCAGTGGCACCCTCAATGATATCTCAGAGACCCAGGCTCTGAGACCCATGACCCTAAACGACCACGAATTCTTCCTGAACCAAGAGCATCAACATCGACGACGTAAATATTTACTAATTATGTCCGTTTTATTAATGTATGTAGAAAGTAATGCGTCGATTTGTGATAATGATTTGGTTTTAGAACACAACGTTTATGGTCGTCCCTGAGGTGATTACATGCGGCTCAGCTTCAGAACCGATCACATTGCCTGAGAGCCCCCTACGCCTGCCACACTGCCTGAGATTCCACTACGCCTCCACACTGTGTGTGTGTTTGGCCTCTTCACCTGCTCTGTAATTATTGACATTTTATGTATTTATTTTACATAACAATTTTTGTTAAACTAAATATAAAAACAATTACAGGCACATTGAATGGCGTTAGGGCCTCTACGCCAAATTCAATCGTAATCGGTGGCAACTACCAGGTTAGTTTTAGTATTGTAGGGTTAGTAGTATTAGTAAAAGAAACTAAAATTGGCATATACTAAAAGAATATGGGCTACTCTAAACCTATCAACATTATCTTTATTATTTTTTATGACTTTACTATTTATATATTCAGAGATACTGAGGACCCCTGCCGGATCACAAAGGCGACGGTGTTTATGAGTACATGCATAAATAAATACGTATTAAGATCGAATTGTTCTCAGTTGTGATTTGATCTATATTTTTATTTCATCTTCATCATCCCATCGCCCAAGACAGCCTTAAGGATGATGATATAAGCACAATGCTAAACTATGGTACGTGAAATTTTTCTTATTACACCATGTGACGGAATTCTATCAATAATTTTAATGATATAGTAATTAAGATGTTTTTTTCAGGCAGTGAAGAGGACCTGAGCATGAGGGGAGAACGATGACCTTACCACCATGTCAATGGTGCCAAGAGCTGCACGATTTTATTTTCAAGACGAGGACAATGTTGTAACTGATGCGATATTGTCGTTTCAATGGCCACCCAGTCGCAGCAGCCGCAGCAGCTCGAGACCATACTGCCGATTTCTAATATCCCTGATCCCGAACCCACAACCAATCCCGAACCCACAATTGAGTTACAACGTCATCAAAATTTGTGTTCAACTGGAGAGCTTCTCGCAACCTCAAATTCCACCTGAATTGAGAAGAACCTTCTCCAACATTAATTGCGGTCCCACTGTTTATTAGCGACCCCATATGAAGCATTTACTGCTATTTGGGATCGACAAATAATGGAACACATTGCTAGTGAAACAAATAAATATGCCCAACAACTGGCAACGGACATGCTGGAGGAGGTTCCATATGCCCTAACAGCCGTATTACCAAGTGGCAGCCCACCGACGTCGATGAACTATACGTGTATTTGGCTATAATTTTGGCCACTGGAATTATAGTCAAATCACGTCTCGAGGAGTACTGAATAAGACTGAGGACATTTTCAGTTCACCCGGGTTCTCAGCGTCGATGAAATATGACCGTTTCGTGCTGTTGAGCAAATGTCTCCACTTTCAAGATAATGATAGTTGTAACTCGGAATTGATGACGCGTTCCGAGGCCAAATTGTTTAAAATTAAACCTATAATAGACCTTAATTCCAGATTCCCACAACTATATAATATGTCCCAAATGTAGCTTTGGACGAGAGTCTAACTATGTGGAAGGGCTGGTTAGACATAAATCAGTTTATAAAAAATAAGGCTGCTTCAGTAGGAATAAAAACCTACGAAGTATGTGAATCCCAGACTGGTTACTTGTGGCGTTTTGAAGTCCACGCAGCAAGACGATTCCTCGAATCCACAAGAAGGTCCAATTTCTGGAATTATCCTCCCTAGTGATCAGGCTTTTAAATGGTCTTGAACATAAAGGCCATACTATCTGGATGGATAATTTTACAATTCCAGCTCTTGCGCGAGAATTGAAAGTTCGGGCTTTGACTGCGCGGGAACGCTTCGAACAAATCGTCAGTATGTTCCCACAGAAATTGCTAATTTAAAAAAGTGACATGTCGATTGGTCAATAGTGTGGTTGCACTCGCAGGATGGATATTGTGGTGTGAGAGATGAACCGCGTAGCTCTTATTTCGACATACCATGGTTTAGCATCTGTTAGGTGTGGTGACACTTAAAGCCCTCGATCATATCGGATTATAATATCTATGGGGTTGACCGAAAGGACCAAATGATCGCCATATTCTGATTGAACGCGCACTCGGTGTGGTACAAAAATTTTTCAGACGCCTAATGAATGTGAGCGTTCTAAACGCTTACACATACTAAAATCACAACATTAAATTACCCACCGAAATGTAAAATTTTGTGGGTCAATTGATAACATCACACAACTGCACAAATAGTTGTGGCCTTTATTTTAGGGGCATTTTCCAGCACAATACGAGTTTGTTGCCGGCAAACAGCATGAGCGGTTGCGACGTTTGTGCGTTGTGTGCAAAAGAGAACTACTGCTTATTGCAAAGCGTGCAATGTCCCCTATGTGTATTTACCTGCTTTGAGCCACACCACACACATTAAAAGTAAAGTAAAAAGTAAAGTTACAGCCTATTAAAGTCCACTGCTGAACATAGCCTCCTCTCATTTCAGAGGGTTTTAGGGCAAGGAAATGTCCGCCGCGCTGCCCCAATGCGTGTTGGCGAACTTTACATGCCTTCGAAATTTTTTTTCTATTTCAGACATGCAGGTTTCCTCACGATGTTTTCCTTTACCGCCGAGCATGGTAAATCAGCACAAAATTGCATTAATATTTCATCATGCCTTCCAATTTTTTTCTATTTTGACATGCAGGTTTTCGCGATGTTTTCCTTCACCGCCGAGCACGTAAATCAGCACTTAAAATAGCAATTAACAATTTCATTGGTGCCGGCGGGGATCGAACCCGGGTTTCGCGTACTGTGAAATTTACAGCGAGTTAACCATCTGAGCTACCATTAAAACTATACTAAAACAAACAGAAACAATGTGAGAATATAACAATGTGGGAATCTGGAATAATAAAACAATGTGGAATCTAGAATTTAGATAAGCAGATAATGTTTCTTCCAGCATCGTTGAGGATTATAATTTGTTTGTTGTTATTGTTTATTTACAAAGTTTATTGTTGCGTTTATTTTATATAAATAATTTTGCACTTATTATTTTTATTTAAATTTTTATTTTATATGAAATGTATGAATATGTCTTGTATATGTATATGTGTGTATATCCCTAAATGTATACAGGTATACGAGAATTTATGAGACACCGAAATATTTTAATTTATAAAAGTAAATAATTATAAAATATATTTCATGATGTGTATAGTTTCGGTGAATAAATGTCTTTTCTTTCTTCAAAACACTATCCTAAAACACAGAAAAGTTATTTCAAAGTATTATACAACAGAAAATAAAGAGCCATATCCATATTTTTCTAACCTCACTGTGACCAGTGGTTGTTTTTTTCAATTTTTATCAACATTGTTCTTAAAATATTTAAGAAGCAAACTTATTTTCTGTTTGAATTTGATACCTTGTTCTATGTAAATCTTGGTAAATATAACACTTTTGATAGCATGTACTGAAAACCAAAGAAAAAGTTTTAAATGAGCACTGTGTTTTGTGCCCATTTTAAGTACAATATTTGTTTAACTCTACTCAAGTTATATTTATCTTAGAACTATGTTGTTATTTTGCTTGTAGCTGATATGCTCAACTTACTGCAAACATAAAATGTTTGACCCTAATACAATAAGTCTTTTAAATTATTGAGAAATATGAAGGCCACTTGAGATACCAAACAGAGTGGTTGATGTTAGTGCTTTTATAAAAACGAGTGGTGTGTAAAATAAATGTATGATGACATGTGATGTTTGTATTATTTTTTTGTTTTAAGTATTTTATTCTGTTAAAAAATAATATATAAAAGCTATTAATTGTTTTATTTTACAATAAATAATAAAACAATCAAATTTAGAGGAACCTACATTATGGGCTATATTTAACCGTGCAATTTAGTACTAATAATAAATAAATTGAATAAAATTTGTAGAATCATTATCTTAGAGTCATAATTTACTGATAAATATCCATAATTATAATTACAATTAGAGATATTTCAGTTAGAATGAAATAATTGCCTCCACAAACCCTGACTGTTGCGACCGGGAGCCGTTGCACACACGTGACAAATGCGGTCTTTGACAGTACACAGTTGTAAGGATAAGAGTTTATATATGACCATGTGTTTTAAAAATAGTAGTTAACCTTGATGAGAAATTAAATTTCAAATTATAAAGGTGTTTTTTCTTAATCACAGAATACTAGTTTCTTTATTTAGCAATTTTATTTTTCATAGGGTCTTAACTCTTGCTGCAAAGGTACAAGTCCCCATACCACAACAAATTACACCTAATCACAGTCACCATACAGGATGTTTGCTAGCGATATCCCACCCAAAATTCAGACCAGGCACTCACATTCTCTTGGGGACTTCCCAGATAACAAAACAATTATTATAATCAACGAAAACATCCGTATCGCAATCAACAGCAGCAGCAACAACAACAGCTTTGCTTTGTGTGTATCACAGCAGCTACTGGCATGTTTATAGTTAAACATTTTTGTATGCACCCACAATGTAAACGCCAAAATTTCACTGAAATACCGGATCCAAGCAGTAATAAGACACAATATTATTTCAAAATATGATGCACGGGCCATGCGGATCAGTTAATCCCCAGTGCCTTTGTAAGAAAGATGGGAAATGCACAAAAATTTCCACGCCATTTACTCAAAGAATCTGTTCATAATGAAAACGGATACGCTGTATCGTAGAAGAGCACCAAGACCAACTAGACAGATGTCGAATGGCATCTATGAAACTTTGAAATAGGAGTTACGTCTCTGTTGATAATAGTTGCGTGGTCCTTATTTTATTAGATTAGAATAATTCAAACTAATTAGTGTAATTTTGTATTATAGTCAATTATTATTGTTTTTATGACGATGAATTATATATATAATGTTGACATTGATAGTAACTGTTATACTTATGTTAAAATTAGTTAATGTTAAAATGTATTTCTTGTGTTTCTTTATATTTCTTCTTTCGCTTGACCATTCATAAGAGCTTATATATGAGCCTATGTGTTTAAAAAATAGTAGTTAACAATGATGAGAAATTAAATTTCAAATTATAAAGGTGTTTTCTTAATCACAGAATACTAGTTTCTTTATTTAGCAATTTTATATTTCATAGGGTCATAACTCAGTTGCTGCAAAGGTACAAGTCCCCATACCACAACAAATTACACCTAATCACAGTCATACAGGATGTTTGCTAGCGATATCCCACCCAAAATTCAGACCAGGCACTCACATTCTTGGGGACTTCCCAGATAACAAAACAATTATTATAATCAACGAAAACATCCGTATCGCAATCAACAGCAGCAGTAACAACAACAGTTGCTTTGATTGTGTATCACAGCAGCTGTACTGGCATGTTTATAGTTAAACATTTTGTACATGCACCCACAATGTAAACGCTTTCAAAATTTCACTGAAATACCGGATCCAAGCAGTAATAAGACACTACGATATTATTTCAAAATATGATGCACGGGCCATGTGATCAGTTAATCCCAGTGCCCTTAAGAAAGATGGAAATGCACAAAAATTCCACGCTATTTACTCAAAGAATCTGTTCAAAATGAAAAGGGATACGCGCTGTATCGTAGAAGAGCACCAAGACCAAATAGACAGATGTCAAATGGCATCTATGAAACTTTGAAATAGGAGTTACGTCTCTGTTGATAATAGTTGCGTGGTTCTTTATTAGATTAGAATAATTTAAACTAATTAGTGTAATTTTGTATTCTAATCAATTATTATTGTTTTTTATGACTATGAATTATATATATAATGTTGACATTGATAGTAACTGTTATACTTATGTTAAAATTAGTTGATTTGTTAAAATGTATTTCTTTGTGTTTTATATTTTCGCTTGACCATTCAAAGAGCTTATATATGAACCTGTGTTTAAAAAAAAAAGTAGTTAACCTTGATGAGAAATTAAATTTCAAATTATAAAGGTGTTTTTTCAATCACAGAATACTGGTTTCTTTATTTAGTAATTTTATTTTTCATAGGTCATAACTCAGTTGCTGCAAAGGTACAAGTCCCCATACCACAACAAATTACAATAACACAGTCACCATACAGGATTTTTTGTTAGCGGTATCCCGCCCAAAATTCAAACCAGGCACTCACATTCTCTTGGGGACTTCCCAGGTAACAAAACAATTATTATAATCAACGAAAACATCCGTATCGCAATCAACAGCAGCAGCAACAACAACAGTTGCTTTGATTGTGTATCAGAGTGCAGCTGAACTGGCATGTTTATAGTTAAACAATTTTTGTACATGCACCCACAATGTAAACGCTTTCAAAATTTCACTGAAATACCGGATCCAAGCAGTAATAAGACACTACGATATTATTTCAAAAAATATGATGCACATGTGAACCAGTTAATCCCCAGTGCCTTGCATGAAAGATGGAAATGCACAAAAAATTTCCACGCCATTTACTCAAAGAGTCTGTTCATAATGAAAACGGAAACGCGCTGTATCGTAGAAGAGCACCAAGACCACCTAGACAGAGGTCGAATGGCATCTATGAAACTTTGAAATAGGAGTTACGTCTCTGTTGATAATAGTTGTGGTCCTTTATTTTATTAGATTAGAATAATTCAAACTAATTAGTGTAATTTTGTATTATAGTCAATTATTATTGTTTTTTATGACTATAAATTATATATATAATGTTGACATTGATAGTAACTGTTATACTTATGTTAAAATTAGTTGATTTGTTAAAATGCATTTTTTTGTGTTTATCTTATATTTCTTCTTTTCGCTTGACCATTCATAACCTCTCGTCTATGAGGCGACCGGTCCCGGTTACTGACAGAATATGCGCGTCTGTGGCGACGGGAGCCGGATCCATAAGTGGTCATTCGTCTTGCTTATTTTATGTTATCGCATATATCTTTTCTTTAACTTATTACGAGCATAATGTTTAAGCATGTTAGTTGCTGACCGCCTTTTTGCCGGATTACGTCATGTAAAAGTCAAATATTATGAGAAGAAGTTCGCCGGTCACGCGTACGTCTAACCACCTTGTTTAATTGTGTTAAGTTAAACAGCTGTTAAATAAGTTGATAAAGAGGAAAACACAGATGGAAAGGTGTTATGTTGAATTTCTATGAATAATATTAAACTGTGTACTTTAGTTTTTTGTAAGTTTTATTTTTTCAAACCTACCTATGTCGAACTATAAACATGATTTTGATTTGTTTTATTTTTATTAAAACACGCTCCAATATATTTACTTATCATGCACTAGTCGCCCAATTAATGTATATTTAGATTTAGTGTGAAACATGTATTACTCAAAAGTTATTATTTCTTAAAATAGTTGTACTGTACTTCCAAACTGGAATCGGTCTCACCACAGACAGTGTTTGACAGATCCTATTTAGACTAAGACAGTATGGATATCCTGGTGTTAGAATTTTTTCAAACCGACTTTGCTGTAAAGAAGTAGAAGTCTCAATTTGAATGTTTTTGTTTGTTAACCCGATTTTACTTTTTATTGATGTTTATTTTTGAAAAATATTCTTTTCACCAATGGGATGAAATTAAAGTTTCATGTTGGGTTTTTGCTGATGTACTACAGGTTTTAATTTTTAATGTTTTGAAAAGTTATATAGGATCGTTTTTATTTCATGAATTTTCTGTTTGATTTTTAATGCTATTTATTTAGTGTTTACTTTTTTTTTTGTTTGAGGCCATTGTTTTTCGATGTATAAGATCAACAACAAGAGGCATGGAGAGGAGGCGTAGGTGGATCGCGGGCACGCAGGGCCTCTGTCCCACGTAATGCGTGGTAGCGGCCTGGTGGAGGTGGTGGCGGCCATAAAGGCCTTCATCTGACTCGTAATAGCGGCTTTTATTAACACAAAATAATTATTATGCAATTTATACCTACCTATATATAATGTTCAAAAATATATTTTAGGATATTCAGTGGCACCCTCATGATATCCAGAGACCCAGGCTCTGGAGAGACCCATGACCTCTAAAACGACCACGAATTCTTCCTGAACCAAGAGCATCAACATCGACGACGTAATATTTACTAATTATGTCCGTTTTATTAATGTATGTAGAAAGCACGTCGATTTGTGATAATGATTTGGTTTTAGAACACAACGTTTATGGTCGTCCCTGAGGTGATTACATGCGGCTCAGCTTCAGGAACTGATCACATTGCCTGAGAGCCCCCCACGCCTGCCACACTGCCTGAGATCTCCACTACGCCTGCCACACTGTGTGTGTGTGTTTGCCCTCTTCACCTGCTCTGTATTATTACATTTTATGTATTTATTTTTACATAAATATTTTTTGTTAAACCAATATAAAAATAATACAGGCACATTGAATGGCGTTAGTGGGCCTCTACGCCAAATTCAATCGTATCGGTGCAGCAAAACTACCCAGGTTAGTTTTAGTATTGTAGGTTAGAAGTAGTATAGTAAAAAAGAAACTAAAATTGGCATAATAAAAGAATATGGGCTACTCAACCTATCAACATTATCTTTTATTATTTTTTTTATGACTTACTATTTATATATTCAGAGATACTGAGGACCCCTGCCGGATCACAAAGGCGATTTGTAGTTTATGAGTACATGACAAATAAATACGTATTAAGATCGAATTGTTCTCAGTTGTAAGATTGATCTATATTTTTACAGATCATCTTCATCATCCCATCGCCCAAGACAGCCTCCTGGGATGATGATATAAGCCACATGTTAAACTATGGTACGTGAAATTTTTTCTTATTACACCATGACGGAATTTCTATCAATATTTTAATGATATAGTAATTAAGATGTTTTTTTCAGGCAGTGAAGAGGACCTGAGCATGAGGGGAGAACGATGACCTTACCACCATGTCAATGAAAGCAAGAGCTGCACTGATTTTATTTTCAAGACGAGGACGAAAATGTTGTAACTGATGCGATATTGTCGTTCAATGGCCAATCAGTCGCAGCAGCCGCAGCAGCTCGACCATACTGCCGATTTCAATATCCCCGATCCCGAACCCACAACCATCCCCGAACCACAATTGAGTTACAACCGTCATCAAAATTTGGTTCACTGGAGAAGGTTCTCGCAACCTCAAATTCCACCTGAATTGAGAAGAGAACCTTTCTCCAACATTAATTGCGGTCCACTGTTTCATTAGCGACCCCATATGAAGCATTTACCGTTGTTATTTGGATCGACAATGGAACACATTGCCAGAACAACAATATGCCCAACAACTGGCAACGGACATGCTGGAGGGAGGTTCCATATGCCCTAACAGCCGTATTACCAAGTGGTGCCCACCGACGTCGATGAACTATATACGTGTATTTGGCTATAATTTTGCCACTGGAATTATAGTCAAATCACGTCTCGAGGAGTACTGGAATAAGACTGAGGACATTTTCAGTTCACCCGTTCTCAGCGTCGATGAAATATGACCGTTTTCGTGCTGTTGAGCAAATGTCTCCACTTTCAAGATAATGATAGTTGTAACTCAATTGATGACGCGTTCCGAGGCCAAATTAATTTAAAATTAAACCTATAATAGACCACCTTAATTCCATTCTACAACTATATAATATGTCCCAAAATGTAGCTTTGGACGAGAGTTTAACTATGTGGAAGGGCTGGTTAGACATAAATCAGTTTATAAAATAAGGCTGTTTCAGTAGGAATAAAACTCATGAAGTATGTGAATCCCAGACTGGTTACTTGTGGCGTTTTGAAGTCCACGCAGGGCAAAGACGATTCTCGAATCCACAAGAAGGTCCAATTTCTGGAATTATCCTCCCAGTGATCAGGCTTAAATGGTTCTGAACATAAAGGCCATACTATCTGATGGATAATTTTACAACCCCAGCTCTTGCGCGAGAATTGAAATTGGGCTTTGACTGCGCGGAACGCTTTGAACAAATCGTCAGTATGTTCCTACAGAAATTGCTAATTTAAAAAAAGTGATGCGTCGATTGTCAATAGTGTGGTTGCACCGCAGGATGTGGATATTGTGTGTGAGAGATAAGAACCGCGTAATTTTATTTCGACATACCATGGTTAGTATCTGTTAGGTGTGGTGACACTCAATGCCCTCGATCATATCGGATTATAATATCTGTATGGGGTTGACCGAAAGGACCAAATGATCGCCATATTCCCGATTGAACGAAAGCGCACCTCGGGTGTGGTACAAAAATTTCAGACGTTTAATGAATGTGAGCGTTCTAAACGCTACACATTACTAAAATCAACACTAAATTACCCACCGAAATTTTCGTAAAATTTTGTGGTCAATTGATAACACATCACACAACTGCACAAATAGTTGTGGCCTGGTTTTAGGGGCATTTTTCCAGTTAACATTTGTTGCCGGCAACAGCATGAGCGGTTGCGACGTTTAGTGTTGTGTAAAAGAGAACTACTGCTTACTGTAAAGCGTGCAATGTCCCCTATGTGTATTTACCTGCTTTGAGCCACACCACTTTACAATTACATTAAAAGTAAAGTAAAAGTAAAGTTGGTTGCCTATTAAAGTCCACTGCTGAACATAGGCCTCTCACTTGAGAGGGTTTTAGGCAAGGAAATGTCCGCCGCGCTGCCCCAAGCGTGTTGGAGAATCCTACATGCCTTCGAAATTTTTTTCTATTTCTCAGACATGCAGGTTTCTCACGATGTTTTCCTTACCGCCGAGCACGTGGTAACACACTTAAAATTGTATTAATAATCATCATGCCTTCCAATTTTTCTATTTCGTACATGCAGGTTTCCTCGCGATGTTTTCCTTCACCGCCGAGCACGTGGTAAATCAGCACTTAAATAGCAATTAACAATTTCACGGTGCCGGCGGGGATCGAACCCGGTTTCTCGGTACTGTGAAATTTACAGCGAGTGCTAACCATCTGAGCTACCACATTAAAAACTATACTAAACAAAACAGAACAATGTGAGAATATAACAATGTGGGAATCTGGAATAATAAAACAATGTGAAATCTAGAATTTAGATAAGCAGATAATGTTTCTTCCACATCGTTGAGGATTATAATTTTGTTTGTTGTTATTGTTTATTTACAAAGTTTATTGTTGCGTTTATTTTTATATAAACATAATTTTGCACTTATTATTTTTATTTAAATTTTTATTTTTATACATGAAATGTATGAATATGTCTTGTATATGTTATGTGTGTTATCCCTAAATGTATATACAGGTACATACGAGAATTTATGAGACACCGAAATATTTTAATTTATAAAAGTAAATAATTATAAAATATATTTCATGATGTATAGTTTCGTGAATAATGTCTTTCTTTCTTTCTTTCAAAACACTATCCTAAAACAGAAAAGTTATTTCAAAGTATTACATACAACAGAAAACAAAGAGCCATATCCATATTTAACTCACTGTGACCAAAGTGGTTGTTTTTTCACATTTATCAACATTGTTCTAAAATATTTCTAAGCAGCAAACTTATTTCTGTTTGAATTTGATAATTTGTTCTATGTAAATCTTGGTAAATACACACTCTTTGATAGCATGTACTGAAACCAAAGAAAAGTTTTTGTTATACCTGTGTTTGTTTCCCATTTTAAGTACAATATTTGTTTAACCTTACCTGTTATATTTATTTAGAACTATGTTGTTATTTTGTTTCTGTAGCCGATATGCTCAACTTACTGCAAACATATAAATGTTTGACCCTAATACAATAGTCTTTTAAATTATTGAGAAATATGAAGGCCACTTGAGATACCAAACAGAGTGGTTAGATGTTAGTGCCTTTATAAAACGAGTGGTATGTAAAATAAATGTATGATGACATGTGATGTTTGTATTATTTTTTTGTTTTAAGTATTTTATTCTGTTAAAAAAATAATATATAAAAAGCTATTAATTGTTTTATTTTACAACAAATAATAAAACAATCAAATTTAGAGGAACCTACATTATGGGCTATATTTATCCTCAGCAATTTAGTACTAATAATAAATAAATTGAATAAAATTTGTAGAATCATTATCTTAGAGTCATAATTATTGATAAATATCCATAATTATAATTACAATTAGAGATATTTCATAGAATGAAATAATTGCCCTCCAAACCCTGACTGTGTTGCGACCAGGAGCCGTTGCACACGACAAATTCGGTCTTTGGTTGAACAGTTGTAAGATGATTTATATATGAGCCTATGTGTTTTAAAAAAATAGTTAACCTTGATGAGAAATTAAATTTCAAATTATAAGTTGTGTGTTTTCTTAATCACAGAATACTAGTTTTTATTTAGCAATTTTTATTTTTCAGGGTCTTAACTCAGTTGCTGCAAAGGTACAAGTCCCCATACCACAACAAATTACACCTAATCACAGTCACCATACAGGATGTTTGCTAGCGATATCCCACCCAAAATTCAGACCAGGCACTCACATTTCTTGGGACTTCCCAGATAACAAAACAATTATTATAATCAACGAAAACATCCGTATCGCAATCAACAGCAGCAGCAACAACAACAGTTGCTTTGATTGTATCACAGTGCAGCTGTACTGGCATGTTTATAGTTAAACATTTTTGTATGCACCCACAATGTAAACGCTTTCAAAATTTCACTGAAATGATCCAGTAATAAGACACTACGATATTATTTCAAAATATGATGCGTGATCAGTTAATCCAGTGCCCTTGTAGAAAGATGGGAAACAAAAAATTTCACGCCATTTACTCAAAGAATCTGTTCATAATGAAAACGGATGCGCTGTATCGTAGAAGAGCACCAAAACCAACTAGACAGATGTCGAATGGCATCTATGAAACTTTGAAATAGGAGTTACGTCTCTGTTGATAATAGTTGCGTGGTCCTTTATTTTATTAGATTAGAATAATTCAAACTAATTAGTGTAATATTATAGTCAATTATTATTGTTTTTTATGACTATGAATTATATATATAATGTTGACATTGATAGTAACTGTTATACTTATGTTAAAATTAGTTGATTTGTTAAAATGTATTTCTTTGTGTTTCTCTTATATTTCTTCTTTCGCTTGACCATTCATAAGAGCTTATATATGAACCTGTGTTTAAAAAAAAAAAGTAGTTAACCTTGATGAGAAATTAAATTTCAAATTATAAAGGTGTTTCTTTCTTAATCACAGAATACTGGTTTCTTTATTTAGTAATTTTATTTTTCATAGGGTCATAACTCAGTTGCTGCAAAGGTACAAGTCCCCATACCACAACAAATTACACCTAATCACAGTCACCATACAGGATTTTTGCTGTATATCCCCCCAAAATTCAAACCAGGCACTCACATTCTCTTGGGGACTTCCCAGGTAACAAAACAATTATTATAATCAACGAAAACATCCGTATCGCAATCAACAGCAGCAGCAACAACAGTTGCTTTGATTGTGTATCAGAGTGCAGCTGAACTGGCATGTTTATAGTTAAACAATTTTTGTACATGCACCCACAATTTAAACGCTTTCATAATTTCACTGAAATACCGGATCCAAGCAGTAATAAGACACTACGATATTATTTCAAAAAATATGATGCACGGGCCATGCGGACCAGTTAATCCCCAGTGCCCTTGTAAGAAAGATGGGAAATAAACAAAAAATTTCCACGCCATTTACTCAAAGAATCTGTTCATAATGAAAACGGATACGCGCTGTATCGTAGAAGAGCACCAAGACCAACTAGACAGATGTCGAATGGCATCTATGAAACTTTGAAATAGGAGTTACGTCTCTGTTGATAATAGTTGCGTGGTCCTTTATTTTATTAGATTAGAATAATTCAAACTAATTAGTGTAATTTTGTATTATAGTCAATTATTATTGTTTTTTATGACTATGAATTATATATATAATGTTGACATTGATAGTAACTGTTATACTTATGTTAAAATTAGTTGATTTGTTAAAATGTATTTCTTTGTGTTTCTCTTATATTTCTTCTTTCGCTTGACCATTCATAAGAGCTTATATATGAGCCTATGTGTTTTAAAAAAAATAGTAGTTAACAATGATGAGAAATTAAATTTCAAATTATAAAGGTGTTTCTTTCTTAATCACAGAATACTGGTTTCTTTATTTAGTAATTTTATTTTTCATAGGGTCATAACTCAGTTGCTGCAAAGGTACAAGTCCCCATACCACAACAAATTACACCTAATCACAGTCACCATACAGGATTTTTGCTAGCGGTATCCCGCCCAAAATTCAAACCAGGCACTCACATTCTCTTGGGGACTTCCCAGGTAACAAAACAATTATTATAATCGAAAACATCCGTATCGCAATCAAGCAGCAGCAACAACAACAGTTGCTTTGATTGTGTATCAGAGTGCAGCTGAACTGGCATGTTTATAGTTAAACAATTTTTGTACATACCCACAATTTAAACGCTTTCATAATTTCACTGAAATACCGGATCCAAGCAGTAATAAGACACTACGATATTATTTCAAAAAATATGATGCACGGGCCATGCGGATCAGTTAATCCCCAGTGCCCTTGTAAGAAAGATGGGAAATGCACAAAAAATTTCCACGCCATTTACTCAAAGAATCTGTTCATAATGAAAACGGATACGCGCTGTATCGTAGAAGAGCACCAAGACCAACTAGACAGAGGTCGAATGGCATCTATGAAACTTTGAAATAGCAGTTACGTCTCTGTTGATATTAGTTGCGTGGTTCTTTATTAGATTAGAATAATTTAAACTAATTAGTGTAATTTTGTATTATAGTCAATTATTATTGTTTTTTATGACTATGAATTATATATATAATGTTGACATTGATAGTAACTGTTATACTTATGTTAAAATTAGTTGATTTGTTAAAATGTATTTGTGTTTCTTATATTTCTTCTTTCGCTTGACCATTCATAAGAGCTTATATATGAACCTGTGTTTAAAAAAAAAAAGTAGTTAACCTTGATGAGAAATTAAATTTCAAATTATAAAGGTGTTTCTTTCTTAATCACAGAATACTGGTTTCTTTATTTAGTAATTTTATTTTTCATAGGGTCATAACTCAGTTGCTGCAAAGGTACAAGTCCCCATACCACAACAAATTACACCTAATCACAGTCACCATACAGGATGTTTCAGCGATATCCCACCCAAAATTCAGACCAGGCACTCACATTCTCTTGGGGACTTCCCAGATAACAAAACAATTATTATAATCAACGAAAACATCCGTATCGCAATCAACAGCAGCAGCAACGACAACAGTTGCTTTGATTGTGTATCACAGTGCAGCTGTACTGGCATGTTTATAGTTAAACATTTTTTGTACATGCACCCACAATTTAAACGCTTTCAAATTTCACTGAAATACCGGATCCAAGCAGTAATAAGACACTACGATATTATTTCAAAAATATGATGCACGGGCCATGGACCAGTTAATCCCCAGTGCCTTTGTAAGAAAGATGGGAAATGCACAAAAAATTTCCACGCCATTTACTCAAAGAGTCTGTTCATAATGAAAACGGATACGCGCTGTATCGTAGAAGAGCACCAAGACCAACTAGACAGATGTCGAATGGCATCTATGAAACTTTGAAATAGGAGTTACGTCTCTGTTGATAATAGTTATTCTTTCGACCATTTATTGAATTAGAATAATTAAACTAATTAGTGTAATTTAATACAATATGGTTTTTTTATCGATTTATATAAAATGTTGAATTTTACAGTTGAAATGTTAAAGGTTGACATCGTTATAGTATGTTGTTGACTATAAATAGCTTCCAGTACGGCTTATCTACAGCTTATAAAACCCTTAGATACTGCTAAAACCCCTAGATAACTAGTTTATGTTAAATGTTTGTCATAAACTTGACAATGTTAATTGTAAATAATCAGTTTATTCATGAAATTGTTTATGATAGAAATCGCAAATTTCGGCCTGAAATTTCTAAATGGCTCCCTATAAAACAGTGTCCTTTACAACAAATAAAAAGAAACAGAAACCTCTCGTAATATGAGGTAAATACACATTAACCAAAGATGGTAAAACAAATCAGAACGGCACCTCCCGATGGAAGTGCACAAATCGACGTTTGTTCTGCAACTGTTACTTAACCAAAGATGAATGTGACGTAAAACGAAACGAAACATACCTGCACACCGTACTAATAAAATAAAGTAACACGGCTTATAAACGACATTAAGAGAGAAGTGTATTAATTTATGTTCTATCGAGCAATATATGAAGAAATGGTGCAACATTTCACCGAAACCAATCATTATTTATTCTGTAACCGGAAATACCATCATTTATTTCAGTAAGTACTTTATATAGAACCCGGAAAATTCTTGGGCAATTCGCTAGTTTTCATTATTAGAGTTGAAGATGGAGAAGTTCCGAAGAGACTGCCTAAAATATCACGGTTTATGAAGATGAGGTCAAGAAAATTATCGTACTTGTTCTCAGACTGCCATAACAGCATGAAACGTCAGAACTGTGTAGTTACAGTGGTGATGGTACATTCAAAGTTTCTCCACGCCTTCTTTTATCAACTTTACATAATCCATCTAGACGTATTTTCAGACGAAACCACAGTTAATGTATTTCCTGTTATATATGCATTTCTTCCAAATAAAACAGAAAAACTTATACAGATATATTCAATTTGATAAAAGAGAAGCTGCCTGTGGTAATAAAAACATTTAAATGGATTACGAAACGGCTCAAATAATGCTGTCAGCAATATTTCCAGATGTTCATTTATCGGGTGTTTCAGCACTTTAACAAGCCGTCTGGAAAAAGCAAAGAATGCAAAATTAAAAGAGTGACAAGACTCACAAGTAGGACAGAAAAGCAAGCAAGAAGCATCGTTAGAATGTGCTCCTATTTTGTTTTAATTCCTCCCACTTTCATGAAACAAGCCTGGAAAAGTATTCAACAGGCTGCACCATCTACGCTAAAATGAAGTCTTTTTAAAATACTTCCAAGCCCAATGGTATGACAAAGATCATTAATGATAAGTTGTGCAGGAGACACACATAGGACCACAATAATTGCGAGGGGTACCATCGGCGAATTAATGCGATTACCACGAAACCCTAACTTGTACCCGTATTCCGTACACTTTTTAAAAGAAATGAAGCATTACGATATAAAGATCGAAAGGTATTTGTTATTTGCACATTCAAAAAATAGGCGGACGAAAGATATTTTGTTGACATTACATGCATCTTTATTAAAACAACTGAAAAGAAGAGTAATTTCACCAAAAAAATGTTTCTAATGAAATCCATTTAACCAGATTAAACTTGGTTTCTAACTTATTTTTTTAATTATACCATTTTGTTAAGAAAGTTGATTTTGTATTTTAGTTGTTTAGTTCAATAAAACAGCGTAATGAAAGGTATTTTAGTGGAAGAAAGTTGATTTTGTATTTTAGTTGTTTAGTTCAATAAAACAGCGTACCTTATTTTAAGTGGAAGAAAGTTATTTTGTATTTAGTTAATGGTTATTAAAACAGCGTACGAAAGGTATTTTAAGTGGTGTTGATTCTTTGTATTTAGTTAGTTTAGTTCAATAAACAGCGTAAATTTTATTTAAGTGGAAAAGTTGATTTTGTATTTTAGTTAAGTTTAGTTCAATAAAACAGCGTACGAAAGGTATTTTAAGTGGAAGAAAAGTTACCTTTTGTATTTAGTTAAGTTTAGTTCAATAAAACAGCGTACCTTATTTTATGAAGAAAGTTGATTTTTGTATTTTAGTTGTTTAGTTCAATAAAACAGCGTACGAAAGGTATTTATGGAAGAAAGTTGATTTTGTATTTAGTTAAGTTTAGTTCAATAAAACAGCGTACCTTATTTTAAGTGGAAGAAAGTTGATTTTTGTAATAGTTGTTTTAGTTCAATAAAACAGTTGCAATTTTATTTTAAGTGGAAGAAAGTTGATTTTGTATTTTAGTTAAGTTTAGTTCAATAAAACAGCGTACGCCAACTAATTTGTTTATCTGTCAAAATTGCCCTTTACCTTATAATGTTATTCGATTCACATAGGTATTCCATAAATGTGATGTAGGCAATCTAAAAAAAAACAGTTAATAATTTAAAGGATTCAATTCTATGGATTCAACATTATACAATTCAACTTTTTGGGAAATCATAATTCAAATATGTTAAAGTCAACTTTGTAGGATTCAATACATTACACAAGTTCAACTTTTTGAGATTTCAACCTATGCGAATTCAACTTGATGGTCCGAAAGGATAGTTATGTGGTTTTTATTAGATTAGAATAATTTAAACTAATTAGTGTAATTTTGTATTCTAATCAATTATTATTGTTTTATGACTATGAATTATATATATAATGTTGACATTGATAGTAACTATCCCCTCATCCTGATATCGGTCATAATATGACCGCAAAATGTAAGCCCTTATTGATACCGGTCATATTATGACCGTCGCAAGCCCGAATTCAAGTCTGTTTTCTTAAACCAATTGATGTTTTGGATCATGTGAGCAGGGCAGTATGGCTCTATAGTCTGTGCTTATTCATTTAAGTCAGTGAGAACAGACTTCTTTAAGAAAAAAATATGTTTATCTAATCTTTGCGAGGACGTAGTTTCGTGATGTGCTTGAAGTGCTTCCGAATTATTTTTTGTGATATTGTGATAGTGTCTTTAAATTACGTTAACATCATGGCAAGGTAAGTGATTTTCGTTAAGTCAAAGTTATTCAGATTCGTGCCTGTAATTCAGGGTAAACAAATATTTTCTTTGATTACTACCATCAATTCGCCGGTACGCCGACATATTTATTAATATTTCATATAATAATTCTTGATTGGTTGGAAATGTTTTTGTTGTTTTGAGTGAATAATTACATAAACAAACAGTAGTTATGTGCAGAATTTTAAATTAATTTTAATTTGAATATTTAACGGCAAATGTACTGCAGAGACTGGCCGGTCATATTATGACTGGTATCAAGCAGTGTCATTGTACCCAAAATGGCGGATTTTTTTAGTAACACAGTATGGATAAGACTGCGCTACCGTAAAATAATGTTTATAAATTTGAATTGCTTTTTATTGTTTTTAATCGCAAAAGAGGGGTGTAAAATAATGTACACCCTAAAAATTTAGTGCAATAAAAATAAACAAAAAGAAAAATGTCTCTGTCTGTCTGTACTTATATTCGTAGTAGCATAAATGTATCAAGCGATTTCAATGAGGCTTTTTATTTGGGTGTAATTTTAATATAATGAAATAAAAATAAAATATATAAATTTAAAAACCCTGACCTGTAAATACCTTTTAGTACTTCTTTGTGGTCTCCCGACCGAGAGAGATGACATTTTTTTTTACTTTGTGTTTTTTTTTTATTTCGTGTGTTGTTAAAACTTTTTATTTATCTAAGCTCCTTTTCTTTCTTTTCTTTGCATGGCTTAAGAACAAGAGGTGGCAAAGCGGTGGTTGGTCGAGGAGGTAGACGGGAGTGGACGCGGTGTAAATAGAGGGGTTGGACGTGGTCAACAACGGGGAAGGGACGTGGACCACGAACAAGAGGTGGTCGAGGGCGAGTGCACGAAATTGAAAGGTGTGTGTTTATTTTACTAAATACATATTTATGTTTATGCAGCTGCAGCTGATTTTGTAATATACTGTTTTAATAGATCGCCGTATATGTCGGGACATCATTACGACGGATCCAGACCCACGACGGTACGTGTTGGGAGCCCACTGAGAAACCCATGCACCAAAAAGTGCCACGGCGTTGGGTTCCCAACCAGCCTGCGCCGTCGTTGGCTGAGTAAGTTTTTTTGCTGCTGTTGCATATTACATGTCAACTTTTCACAGATCTAACGCGACCTTTGCACACTTGCGTACATCTGGACTCGGCTTGCGTCGCAGGTCCCCGCCAGTCGACTATGTTAAATAGGCATATATTTATATCTTGCTGCTGCTACAGAGCTTTTCAGTAATAATTGTGCAAATTTCGTTTTAGAATCATGGAGAATCCGAGTACGCCAGATACCCCAGGTGTAAGTCCTAGGCCCCTCGTCTCTGTAAGTGAAATAGCCATCAATTTCCATATTGCTACTGTCAAGCCTGTATTACATGTCCACTTTTTACAGATCGATCGCAAGTTCGGCATTCTTGCGGACACCCAGACTCGGCATATGCGTCGCAGGTGCCCTCACCAGCTGAGTAAGTTAGGCAGGCATATTTGTATCTTGCTGCTGCTACATGGCTGTTCAGTAATAATTGTACAAATTGTTTTAGGTTCATGGATATTCCGAACACGTCAGAAACCCTGAAGGTGTATCTGTAAACCTCTTCGTCCGTGTGAAATAGCCATCAATTTCATTGCTACTGTCAAGCTCTGTATTAATGTGTCTGTTTTGTTTTAGATCTGGTGGAAGTAAACGGAAGCTGGTATATAAAGTGGACGATCCGGAGCTGGCGGATCTAGTGAACTACGGTAAGTCACTAACTTTAGTGTTAATCGAAAGGGCAGTCATGTAGAAAATATATTAATTAAACTTATTGTCTTTAGGAAGTGATCCAGATGATGATGATGACGAGGACGTGGACGAAGATGACGACGTCTTCGATATATGCAGTGTCTCGAAACGAACGAATCTATTTAGATTCCATGATGGATTTCGATGCTCCGATGGACCTGCCTACCGAGCCGTCATCATCGGCGGAATCAATTAGCCCGCCGCCATCCACACCCGCGCCATCCACATCCACGCCATCCACATCCGTAAGTGCTTTATTGGCAACCCAGGGCCCACACTCGCTCGCGGAATTTGATTGGGAGTCGTTGCCCATACCAGCTATTCCCCAGCAACGTAGGAGAAATTCACAGGGTCGGTAGGCCGGTTTCACATTTCGCTTCACCTTACGAAGCCTTCATATCAATTTGGGACCGCAGCATAATGGAGGATATAGCTGCGGAAACAAATCGGTACGCGAAGCAATCGCTGGAGGCCGCACTGGCAGCAGTGTGGTCCTCACAGCCGGTTGCGCATGTTTAGACACAAATACCGACGAGCTGTATGCCTTTTTGCTTTGATCCTTGCGACCGGCATTGCCTTTAAATCAAATCTCACGGAATACTGGACCGTCAAAGGCGAAGTAACCGATACCCGAATTTTGGTCTTTACATGACTTACACCAGATTTGTTGCCCTTTCCCAGATGCTGCACTTTGTGAATAATGAGATTGATATTAGCCACCTCTCCAAAAGCAGCGCGAAAATCGCGAAGATTGCCCCATTGTGAAGCATTTGAATGAGAAATTTCAAGCGTTTTATCAATTGGGGCAATGCATTGCATTGGACGAGTCTTTGACTCAGTGGAAGGGTGGCTAGCATCAATCAATTTATCAAAAACAAAGCAGCATCGAAGGGCATAAACTTACGAGGTGTGCGACTCAAATTGGGGTATCTGTGGCGATTTAAGATGCATGCCGGTCGCAATGAGGAAGATCTGAACGAGCTGAGGTTACACTCCTTGTTCTCGAGCTTCTAAGGGGCTCGAGAACAAGGTATACTGTCTTTATGGACAATTATTATAATAGTCCTCTTCTATCTAGGCTTTTGAAAGCCAAGGTTTTGATTGTGTGGGAACACTAAGATTAAGTAGGCAAAAGCCCTCAAATTTAAAGGCGCTTATAAACAGTCTCTTGCTTTTGGCAGTGCACGGCGCCACGAGTGGGGATGTTGATATTCTGGTTTGAAAGACCGAAACGTTGTCACCTTGACGTCGACGTACCACGGCGGGTTCAGCTTCCAGAGATGGAAGTCAAAACCAACATTGGTCCACGACTACAACGTCCGCATGGGCGGTGTAGACAAAAAGGACCAAATGTTGTCTGCGTATCCCATCGAAAGGAAGCGAACCTTGGTATGGTACAAAGAGTTTTTCCGCCGCCTACTTAACGCCAGCGTGCTCAATGGTTACATTTTTACAGAGACAGCCCAGTACCAGAACATCCACATTCTCGCGTGGCCACGCACCGCCAATTCCGCAAAACCCTTATCAAGGATATCCTTGAAAAACATGGCCAACAGCGAGTCATCACGTTGGAGCCGTTGGAGCCGACACACTCTTTGAAGGTGAAATTTCGACGGAAACTTCGCCATTTCCCGAAAGAGTTTTCAATGAGAAGTTGAAACAAAAGAAAACGCGGCCATTGTAGCGTTCGCCACAAGCGTACGCGTTTCTGTGCCACCTGCAACGTGGCGCTTTAGAGCAGAATTGTTTTACTCAATACCATTCTTGAGAATGGTACTGAGCAAAACACATATCTTAATAAATTGCTTGTTTCGGCACCTTTGCAGCTGCTCCAACCAACCTAGTGGCTACTTGATAACTTATTGTCAGGCAGCTGATCCTAAGTAATATATTTTTACGTACTAGGCTGCACTAAAAGTATCGGAATGGAATATTTCCACTGTTCCTGTCATTTCAAAATCTTTAATTGAAAACTCCTTGGTTTTTAAAATCGAATACCATTTATTTATTTAGATTTTGGTTGACACAAGGTTTTGTCAAACTTGTTTAGTTGTTGAGAAAATGGAATTGACTGAGAAAATTCAAGAGCGATGTTTTCTTATGACTTTCGAAGTGGTTTAACACAAAAACAGTGTGTTGACCGGATGATTTCTGCATTTGGTGATGAAGCCCCATCCAAAACCACAATTTATGGCTGGTTTGCTGAATTTCAAGTAAGGCTAGGTTTGTAGGTATACACCACTGACTTAAGTCACTTTGCTATGTAATAGTGTGTTCTGTGGATGGTGGATGTGGATTAAATAGGTAGGTTCTTGCCTTTTGTATTCATATTCTTTGTATTCACTATTACCAAATTTATGTAAATAAAATTGTTGCTAAACCATTTTTGAAATGTGCTTGTTAGGTAGGTCTTACCCTTGTATTCATATTCTTTGTATTCACTATTACCTAATTTATTAAAAATGTTGTTAGCCCATTTTAAATCGGTTCAAAACAAAATGTGTAGGTTACGTAGATCTCACCTTTTATATTCATATTCTTTGTATTCACTGTTACCTAATTTATAAATAAAATGTTGTTAACCCATTTGTTTTAAATCGGTTAACAATAAAATGTGTTAGGTAGGTCTTACCTTTTGTATTAATATTCTTTGTATTAAAGATTACCTTACCTTTGAATTAATATTATATGTATTCACGATTACCTAGTTTATGATTAAAAATTGCTAACCACCCTTTTGGAAGTCGGTTAAAAACCCTATGTATACTAATTTTATTTTAAGGTAAATATCTTAACCCATGTAATCATGATAACCAACAACATAATGTTTTGTCGCAAAAAAACTACATCCTAGACCATGCATAGGCGTATCCATATTAACGCCGTACTTGCCGCCAAATGGGCGGAATGGCCTATAACTTTGTATTTGTAAAAGCTTGTAACTTTTTTATAATAGTGTTCAGTGTTTTTTGTATGTTATAGAAAGCTTATCTCATGTACTATAATAAACGTTCATTGTTTCGTGTTTTGGCTTTGTTTATTTCTTAAGAGCGTAGTTTTAAAGGTCGTTCTTCCCACCGCCAAAGCGAAGGTTTGAGATTTTACCTACTGTATGAAATAATGCAGTGTTGTGTCCTAATTGTTAACCTATTCCTTTAGCATGAAATAAACTTTCCAAAATATATACATTACTTAGATTTAATTCAGTAAGTTAAACAAAATCATGGTACAAAGTTGAGCTATTTTAGATGTTTTTACGCGGCCAAAAATATCTGTATGCGGAAATTGTTTTTTCTTGACATTTCACTATAAAAAGATGTAAATATTTTAAATATTTGTATAACTATTTAATAAGAGGTTAAATAAAATGCAAAAGAAAACTATAAGTTGTTTAATTTTTTTTTATTCGATAGGAAAGTCCGAAATAAATCTTTTTCACATTCACTTGCATACTATTTGATTAAAGTACAATATTTTTATTGAAAGTAATATCATGTCGTAGATAATTTATCCACGAATCCAACAATATACAATATGGGGTATTTATACACGGAAAGGTCACAAAAACTAATAAAGTGGAACACTTCACAAACGGCGCGGCCACGGCTCGAGTGCCGTATCAAGTAACGTCTCGCAGAGCTCGGCGCGCGTATCAGGTGAGGGGTTATACTTATGTTAAAATTAGTTGATTTGTTAAAATGTATTTCTTTGTGTTTCTCTTATATTTCTTCTTTCGCTTGACCATTCATAAGAGCTTATATATGAACCTGTGTTTAAAAAAAAAAAGTAGTTAACCTTGATGAGAAATTAAATTTCAAATTATAAAGGTGTTTCTTTCTTAATCACAGAATACTGGTTTCTTTATTTAGTAATTTTATTTTTCATAGGGTCATAACTCAGTTGCTGCAAAGGTACAAGTCCCCATACCACAACAAATTACACCTAATCACAGTCACCATACAGGATTTTTGCTAGCGGTATCCCGCCCAAAATTCAAACCAGGCACTCACATTCTCTTGGGGACTTCCCAGGTAACAAAACAATTATTATAATCAACGAAAACATCCGTATCGCAATCAACAGCAGCAGCAACAACAACAGTTGCTTTGATTGTGTATCAGAGTGCAGCTGAACTGGCATGTTTATAGTTAAACAATTTTTGTACATGCACCCACAATTTAAACGCTTTCATAATTTCACTGAAATACCGGATCCAAGCAGTAATAAGACACTACGATATTATTTCAAAAAATATGATGCACGGGCCATGCGGACCAGTTAATCCCCAGTGCCCTTGTAAGAAAGATGGGAAATGCACAAAAAATTTCCACGCCATTTACTCAAAGAATCTGTTCATAATGAAAACGGATACGCTGTATCGTAGAAGAGCACCGACCAACTAGACAGATGTCGAATGGCATCTATGAAACTTTGAAATAGGAGTTACTGTCTGTTGATAATAGTTGCGTGGTTTTTATTAGATTAGAATAATTTAAACTAATTAGTATTTTGTATTCTAATCAATTATTGTTTTTTATGACTATGAATTATATATATAATGTTGACATTGATAGTAACTGTTATACTTATGTTAAAATTAGTTGATTTGTTAAAATGTATTTCTTGTGTTTTATATTTCTTCTTCGCTTGACCATTCATAAGAGCTTATATATGAACCTGTGTTTAGTAGTTAACCTTGATGAGAAATTAAATTTCAAATTATAAAGGTGTTTTTCTTAATCACAGAATGTTTCTTTTATTTAGTAATTTTATTTTCATAGGGTCATAACTCAGTTGTGCAAAGGTACAAGTCCCCATACCACAACAAATTACACCTAATCACAGTCACCACAGGATTTTTGTTAGCGTATCCCACCCAAAATTCAAACCAGGCACTCACATCTCTTGGGGACTTTGTAACAAAACAATTATTATAATCAACGAAAACATCCGTATCGCATCAACAGCAGCAGCAACAACAACAGTTGCTTTGATTGTGTATCAGAGTGCAGCTGAACTGGCATGTTTATAGTTAAACAATTTTGTACATGCACCCACAATGAAACGCTTTCAAATTTCACTGAAATACCGGATCCAAGCAGTAATGACACTACGATATTATTTCAAAATATGATGCACGGGCCATGCGGATCAGTTAATCCCCAGTGCCCTTGTAAGAAAGATGGAAATGCAAAAATCCACGCTATTTACTCAAAGAATCTGTTCAAAATGAAAAGGGATACGCGCTGTATCGTAGAAGAGCACCAAGACCAAATAGACAGATGTCAAATGGCATCTATGAAACTTTAATAGGAGTTACGTCTCTGTTGATAATAGTTGCGTGGTTCTTTATTAGATTAGAATAATTAAACTAATTAGTGTAATTTTGTATTCTAATCAATTATTATTGTTTTATGACTATGAATTATATATAATGTTGACATTGATAGTAACTGTTATACTTATGTTAAAATTAGTTGATTTGTTAAAATGCAATTTGTGTTTCTATTATATTTCTTCTTCGCTTGACCATTCATAAGAGCTTATATATGAACCTGTGTTTAAAAAAAAAAGTAGTTAACCTTGATGAGAAATTAAATTTCAAATTATAAAGGTGTTTTTCTTAATCACAGAATACTGGTTTTTATTTAGTAATTTTATTTTTCATAGGTCATAACCAGTTGCTGCAAAGGCAAGTCCCTACACCACAACAAATTACACCTAATCACAGTCACCATACAGGATTTTTGCTAGCGGTATCCCGCCCAAAATTCAAACCAGGCACTCACATTGTCTTGGGGACTTCCCAGGTAACAAAACAATTATTATAATCAACGAAAACATCCGTATCGCAATCAACAGCAGCAGCAACAACAACAGTTGCTTTGATTGTGTATCAGAGTGCAGCTGAACTGGCATGTTTATAGTTAAACAATTTTGTACATGCACCCACAATTTAAACGCTTTCATAATTTCACTGAAATACCGGATCCAAGCAGTAATAAGACACTACGATATTATTTCAAAATATGATGCACGCCATGCGGACCAGTTAATCCCCAGTGCCTTGTAAGAAAGATGGAAACACAAAAATTTCCACGCCATTTACTCAAAGAATCTGTTCATAATGAAAACGGATACGCGCTGTATCGTAGAAGAGCACCAAGACCAACTAGACAGATGTCGAATGGCATCTATGAAACTTTGAAATAGGAGTTACGTCTCTGTTGATAATAGTTGCGTTTTATTTTATTAGATTAGAATAATTCAAACTAATTAGTGTAATTTTGTATTATAGTCAATTATTATTGTTTTTATGACGATGAATTATATATATAATGTTGACATTGATAGTAACTGTTATACTTATGTTAAAATTAGTTAATTTGTTAAAATGTATTTCTTTGTGTTTCTTCTTATATTTCTTTCGCTTGACCATTCATAAGAGCTTATATATGAGCCTATGTGTTTTAAAAAATAGTAGTTAATGAGAAATTAAATTTCAAATTATAAAGGTGTTTTTCTTAATCACAGAATACTAGTTTCTTTATTTAGCAATTTTATGTTTCATAGGGTCATAACTCAGTTGCTGCAAAGGTACAAGTCCCCATACCACAACAAATTACACCTAATCACAGTCACCATACAGGATGTTTGCTAGCGATATCCCACCCAAAATTCAGACCAGGCACTCACATTCTCTTGGGGACTTCCCAGATAACAAAACAATTATTATAATCAACGAAAACATCCGTATCACATCAAGCAGTAACAACAACAGTTGCTTTGATTGTGTATCACAGTGCAGCTGTACTGGCATGTTTATAGTTAAACATTTTTGTACATGCACCCACAATGTAAACGCTTTATTTCACAAATACCGGATCCAAGCAGTAATAAGACACTACGATATTATTTCAAAAATATGATGCACGGGCCATGCGGATCAGTTAATCCCCAGTGCCTTGTGAAAGATGGGATATGCACAAAAAATTCCACGCTATTTACTCAAAGAATCTGTTCAAAATGAAAAGGATACGCGCTGTATCGTAGAAGACACCAAGACCAAATAGACAGATGTCAAATGGCATCTATGAAACTTTGAAATAGGAGTTACGTCTCTGTTGATAATAGTTGGGTTCTTTATTAGATTAGAATAATTTAAACTAATTAGTGTAATTTTGTATTCTAATCAATTATTGTTTTTATGACTATGAATTATATATATAATGTTGACATTGATAGTAACTGTTATACTTATGTCAAAATTAGTTGATTTGTTAAAATGTATTTTTTGTGTTTTCTTATATTTCTTCTTTCGCTTGACCATTCATAAGAGCTTATATATGAACCTGTGTTTAAAAAAAAAAGTAGTTAACCTTGATGAGAAATTAAATTTCAAATTATAAAGGTGTTTCTTTCTTAATCACAGAATACTGGTTTTTATTTAGTAATTTTATTTTTCATAGGGTCATAACTCAGCTGTGCTGCAGGTACAAGTCCCCATACCACAACAAATTACACCTAATCACAGTCACCATACAGGATTTTTGCTAGCGTATCCCACCCAAAATTCAAACCAGGCACACATTCTCTTGGGGACTTCCCAGGTAACAAAACAATTATTATAATCAACGAAAACATCCGTATCGCAATCAACAGCAGCAACAACAACAGTTTTTGATTGTGTATCAGAGTGCAGCTGAACTGGCATGTTTATAGTTAAACAATTTTGTACACACCCACATTTAAACGCTTTCCACTGAAATACCGGATCCAAGCAGTATAAGACACTACGATATTATTTCAAAATATGATGCACGGGCCATGCGGACCAGTTAATCCCCAGTGCCCTGTGAAAGATGGAAATGCACAAAAATTTCCACGCCATTTACTCAAAGAATCTGTTCATAATGAAAACGGATACGCGCTGTATCGTAGAAGAGCACCAAGACCAACTAGACAGATGTCGAATGGCATCTATGAAACTTTGAAATAGGAGTTACGTCTCTGTTGATAATAGTTGCGTGGTCCTTTATTTTATTAGATTAGAATAATTCAAACTAATTAGTGTATTTTGTATTATAGTCAATTATTATTGTTTTTATGACGATGAATTATATATATATATGTTGACATTGATAGTAACTGTTATACTTATGTTAAAATTAGTTAATTTGTTAAAATGTATTTCTTTGTGTTTCTTATATTTCTTCTTTCGCTTGACCATTCATAAGAGCTTATATATGAGTGTGTTTTAAAAAATAGTAGTTAACAATGATGAGAAATTAAATTTCAAATTATAAAGGTGTTTTTCTTAATCACAGAATACTAGTTTCTTTATTTAGCATTTTATGTTTCATAGGGTCATAACTCAGTTGCTGCAAAGGTACAAGTCCCCATACCACAACAAATTACACCTAATCACAGTCACCATACAGGATTTTTGCTAGCGATATCCCACCCAAAATTCAGACCAGGCACTCACATTCTCTTGGGGACTTCCCAGATAACAAAACAATTATTATAATCAACGAAAACATCCGTATCGCAATCAACAGCAGCAGTAACAACAACAGTGCTTTGATTTGTATCACAGTGCAGCTGTACTGGCATGTTTATAGTTAAACATTTTTGTACATGCACCCACAAACGCTTTCAAAATTTCACTGAAATACCGGATCCAAGCAGTAATAAGACACTACGATATTATTTCAAAAAATATGATGCACGGGCCATGCGGATCAGTTAATCCCCAGTGCCCTTGTAAGAAAGATGGGAAATGCACAAAAAATTCCACGCTATTTACTCAAAGAATCTGTTCATAATGAAAAGGGATACGCGCTGTATCGTAGAAGAGCACCAAGACCAAATAGACAGATGTCAAATGGCATCTATGAAACTTTGAAATAGGAGTTACGTCTCTGTTGATAATAGTTGCGTAGTTCTTTATTAGATTAGAATAATTTAAATTAATTAGTGTAATTTTGTATTCTAATCAATTATTATTGTTTTTATGACTATGAATTATATATATAATGTTGACATTGATAGTAACTGTTATACTTATGTAAAATTAGTTGATTTGTTAAAATTATTTCTTTGTGTTTCTCTTATATTTCTTCTTTCGCTTGACCATTCATAAGAGCTTATATATGAACCTGTGTTTAAAAAAAAAAAGTAGTTAACCTTGATGAGAAATTAAATTTCAAATTATAAAGGTGTTTCTTTCTTAATCACAGAATACTGGTTTCTTTATTTAGTAATTTTATTTTTCATAGGGTCATAACTCAGTTGCTGCAAAGGTACAAGTCCCCATACCACAACAAATTACACCTAATCACAGTCACCATACAGGATTTTTGCTAGCGGTATCCCGCCCAAAATTCAAACCAGGCACTCACATTCTCTTGGGGACTTCCCAGGTAACAAAACAATTATTATAATCAACGAAAACATCCGTATCGCAATCAACAGCAGCAGCAACAACAACAGTTGCTTTGATTGTGTATCAGAGTGCAGCTGAACTGGCATGTTTATAGTTAAACAATTTTTGTACATGCACCCACAATTTAAACGCTTTCATAATTTCACTGAAATACCGGATCCAAGCAGTAATAAGACACTACGATATTATTTCAAAAATATGATGCACGGGCCATGGACCAGTTAATCCTCAGTGCCTTTGCATGAAAGATGGAAATGCACAAAATTTCCACGCCATTTACTCAAAGAGTCTGTTCATAATGAAAACGGAACGCGCTGTATCAGAGCACCAAGACCACCTAGACAGAGGTCGAATGGCATCTATGAAACTTTGAAATAGGAGTTACGTCTCTGTTGATAATAGTTGCGTGGTCCTTTATTTTATTAGATTAGAATAATTTAAACTAATAAGTGTAATTTTGTATTATAGTCAATTATTATTGTTTTTTATGACTATAAATTATATATATAATGTTGACATTGATAGTAACTGTTATACTTATGTTAAAATTAGTTGATTTGTTAAAATGTTTTTGTGTTTATCTTATATTTCTTTTCTTGCTTGACCATTCATAACCTCTCGTCTGTGAGGCGACCGGGTCCCGGTTACTGACAGAATATGCGCGTCTGTGAAGCGACCGGGAGCCGGATCCAATAAGTGGTCATTCGTCTTGCTTATTTTAAGGGTTATCGCATATATCTTTCTCTTTTTAACTTATTACGAGCATAATGCTTAAGCATGTTAGCTATTGGACCGCCTTTTGCCGGATTACGTCATAAAAGTCAAATATTATGAGAAGAAGTTCGCCGGTCACGTACGTCTAACCACCTTGTTTAATTGTGTTAAAAAGGTAAACAGCTGTTAAATAAGTTGATAAAGAGAAAAATACGATGGAAAGGTGTTATGTTGAATTCTATGAATAATATTAAAACTGTACTTTAGTTTTTGTAAGTTTTTTTTCAAACCTACTCTATGTCGAACTATAAACATGATTTTGATTTGTTTTATTTTTATTAAAACACGTCTAACATATTTACTTAATATCATGCACTAGTCGCCCAATTAATGTATATAGCTTAGATTTAGTGTGAAACATGTATTAATACCTAAAGTTATTATTTTTAAAATAGTTGTACTGTACTTCCAAACCGGGAATCGGTCTCACCACAGACAGTGTTTGACAGATCCTATTTAGGACTAAGCATAGTATGGATATCCCTTGGGTGTTAGAATTTTTCAACCGACTTTACAAAGAAGTAGGAAGTTCTCAATTTGACTGATTTTTTTACGTTTGTTACCCGATTTTACTTTTTATTGATGTTTATTTTTGAAAAAATATTCTTCGCCCAATGGGATGAAATTAAAGTCGGTTGTTAGTTTTTTGCTGATGTACTACAGGTTTTTAATTTTTCATAATGTTTTTGAAAAGTTATATAGGATCGTTTTTTATTTCCATGAATTTTCTGTTTGGATTTTTTTAATGCTATTTCCATTTAGTGTTTTTATTTGCTTTTTTTTTGTTTTGAGTGCTTACTTGCTTTTTCGATGTATAAGATCAACAACAAGAGGCGGAGAGAGGCGTAGGTGGACGCGGGCAAGGGCCTCTGGTCCACGTACGCGTGGTGGGCGGCCTGGTGGTGGTGGCGGCTTACAAAGGCCTTCATCTGACTGTAATAGCATTTTTATTAACACAAAATAATTATTATGCAATTTATACCTACCTATATATAATGTTCAAAATATATTTTAGGATATTCAGTGGCACCTCAATGATATCTCAGAGACCCAGGCTCTGAGAGACCCATGACCTCTAAACGACCACGAATTCTTCCTGAACCAAGAGCATCAACATCGACGACGTAAATATTTACTAATTATGTCCGTTTTATTAATGTATGTAGAAATAATGCGTCGATTTGTGATAATGATTTGGTTTTTAGAACACAACGTTTATGGTCGTCCCTGGAGTGATTACATGCGGCTCAGCTTCAGAACCGATCACATTGCCTGAGAGCCCCTACGCCTGCCACACTGCCTGAGATCTCCACTACGCCTGCCACACTGTGTGTGTGTTCTGGCCCTTCACCTGCTCTGTAATTATTACTTTTATGTATTTATTTTACATAACAATTTTTGTTAAACTAAATATAAAAACAATTACAGGCACATTGAATGTGGCGTTAGCGGGGCCTCTACGCCAAATTCAATCGCATCGGGCAGCAAAACTACCCAGGTTAGTTTTAGTAATAGGGTTAGAAGTAGTATTAGTAAAAAGAAACTAAAATTGGCATACTAAAGTATGGGCTACCTAAACCTATCAACATTATCTTTATTATTTTTATGACTTTACTATTTATATATTCAGAGATACTGAGGACTCCTGCCGGATCACAAAGGCGACGGTGTTTGATGAGTACATAAATAAATACGTATTAAGATCGAATTGTTCTCAGTTGGGTTTGATCTATATATTTTACAGAATTTCATCTTCATCATCCCATCGCCCAAGACAGCCTTTTAGGATGATGATATAAGCACAATGCTAAACTATGGTACGTGAAATTTTTCTTATTACACCATGTGACGGAATTCTCAATAATTTTAATGATATAGTAATTAAGATGTTTTTTTCAGGCAGTGAAGAGGACCTGAGCATGAGGGAGAACGATGACCTTAACCATGTCAATGGTGCCAGAGCTGCACGATTTTATTTTCAAGACGAGGACGAAAATGTTAAACTGATGCGATATTGTCGTTTCAATGGCCACCCAGTCGCAGCAGCCGCAGCAGCTCGAGACCATACTGCCGATTTCTAATATCCCTGATCCTGAACCCACAACCAATCCTGAACCCACAATTGAGTTACAACCGTCATCAAAATTTGTGTTCAACTGGAGAGTTCTCGCAACCTCAAATTCCACCTGAATTGAGAAGAGAACCTTCTCCAACATTAATTGCGGTCCCACTGTTTCATTAGCGACCCCATATGAAGCATTTATTATTTGGGATCGACAAATAATGGAACACATTGCTAGTGAACAAATAAATATGCCCAACAACTGGCAACGGACATGCTGGAGGGAGGTTCCATATTCTAACAGCCGCCAAGTGGCAGCCCACCGACGTCGATGAACTATATGTGATTTGGCTAATTTTGGCCACTGGAATTATAGTCAAATCACGTCTCGAGGAGTACTGGAATAAGACTGAGGACATTTTCAGTTCACCCGGGTTCTCAGCGTCGATGAAATATGACCGTTTGTGCTGTTGAGCAAATGTCTCACTTTCAAGATAATGATAGTTGTAACTCGGAATTGATGACGCGTTCCGAGGCCAAATTGTTTAAAATTAAACCTATAGAACCACCTTAATTCCAGATTCTACAACTATAATATGTCCCAAAATGTAGCTTTGGACGAGAGTCTAACTATGTGGAAGGGCTGGTTAGACATAAATCAGTTTATAAAATGGCTGCTTCAGTAGGAATAAAACCCACGAAGTATGTGAATCCCAGACTGGTTACTTGTGGCGTTTTGAAGTCCACGCAGGGCAAGACGACTCGAATCCACAAGAAGGTCCAATTTCTGGAATTATCCTCCCTAGTGATCAGGCTTTTAAATGGTCTTGAACATAAAGGCCATACTATCTGGATGGATAATTTTACAATTCCCCAGCTCTTGCGCGAGAATTGAAAGTTCAGGGTTTGACTGCGGGAACGCTTCGAACAAATCGTCAGTATGTTCACAGAAAACTAATTTAAAAAATGACATGTCGATTGGTCATTGTGTGGTTGCACCTCGCAGGATGTATATTGTGGTGTGGAGAGATAAGAACCGCGTAGCTCTTATTTCGACATACCATGGTTTAGCATCTGTTAGGTGGTGACACTCTAAAGCCCTCGATCATATCGGATTATAATATCTGTATGGGGGTTGACCGAAAGGACCAAATGATCGCCATATTCCGATTGAACAGCGCACTGGGTGTGGTACAAAAAATTTTCAGACGCCTATTGAATGTGAGCGTTCTAAATTACACATTACTAAAATCACAACATTAAATTACCCACCGAAATTTTCGTAAAATTTTGGTGGGTCAATTGATAACACATCACACAACTGCACAAATAGTTGTGGGCCTTTGGTTTTAGGGGGCATTTTCCAGCACAATACGAGTTTGTTGCCGGCAAACAGCATGAGCGGTTGCACGTTGCGTTGTGTGCAAAAAGAGAACTACTGCTTATTGCAAAGCGTGCAATGTCCCCTATGTGTATTTACCTGCTTTGAGCCACCACACACACACATTAAAAGTAGTAAAAGTTAAGCCTATTAAAGTCCACTGCTGAACATAGGCCTCTCATTTAGGAGGTTTTAGGCGAAATGTCCGCCGCGCTGCCCCAATGTTGGTGAACTTACATGCCTTCGAAATTTTTCATTTCAGACATGCAGGTTTCACGATTTTCCTTTACCGCCGAGCACGGTAAATCAGCACTTAAAATTGCATTAACACCATTTCACATGCTTCAATTTTTTTCTATTTCTACATGCAGGTTTCCTCGCGATGTTTTCTTCACCGCCGAGCACGTGGTAAATCAGCACTTAAAATAGCAAACAATTTCATTGCCGGCGGGGATCGAACCCGGGTTTCGCACTGTGAAATTTACAGCGGTGCTAACCATCTGAGCTACCACATTAAAACTATACTAAAACAAAACAGAAACAATGAGAATATAACAATGTGGGAATCTGAATAATAAAACAATGTGGAATCTAGAATTTAGATAGCAGATAATGTTTCTTCCACTGAGGATTATAATTTGTTTGTTGTTATTGTTTATTTACAAAGTTTATTGTTGCGTTTATTTTTATATATAATTTTGCATTTATTATTTTTATTTAAATTTTATTTTATGAAATGTATGAATATGTCTTGTATATATATGTGTGTATATCCCTAAATGTATATACAGGTACATATTGAATTTATGAGACACTGAAATATTTTAATTTATAAGTAAATAATTATAAAATATATTTCATGATGTATAGTTTCGGTGAATAAATGTCTTTCTTTCTTTCTTTCAAAACACTATCCTAAAACACAGAAAAGTTATTTCAAAGTATCATACAACAGAAAATAAAGAGCCATATCCATATTTTTCTAACCTCACTGTGACTAAAGTGGTTGTTTTTCACAATTTTATCAACATTGTTCTTAAAATATTTCTAAGAAGCAAACTTATTTTCTGTTTGAATTTGATACCTTGTTCTATGTAAATCTTGTAAATATAACACTCTTTGATAGCATGTACTGAAAACCAAAGAAAAGTTTTAAATGAGCACTGTGTTTTGTGCCCATTTTAAGTACAATATTTGTTTAACTCACCAAGTTATATTTATCTTAGAACTAGTTATATTTTGCTGTGCTGATATGCTTAACTTACTGCAAACATAAAATGTTTGACCCTAATAATAAGTCTTTTAAATTATTGAGAAATATGAAGGCCACTTGAGATACCAAACAGAGTGGTTGATGTTAGTGCTTTTATAAAAACGAGTGTAAAATAAATGTATGATGACATGATGTTTGTATTATTTTTTGTTTTAAGTATTTTATTCTGTTAAAAATAATATATGTTATTAATTGTTTTATTTTACAAATAATAAAACAATCAAATTTAGAGGAACCTACATTAGGCTATATTTAATGTGCAATTAGTAATTACTATAATAAATAAATTGAATAAAATGTAGAATCATTATCTTAGAGTCATATTTACATAAATATCCATAATTATAATTACAATTAGAGATATTTCGAAGAAATTAAATAATTGTCTCCACAAACCCTGACTGTTTGCACTGGAGCCGGTAACACACGTGACAAATGCGGTCTTTGACAGCACAGTTGGTTGTGATAAGAGTTTATATATGAGCCTGTGTTTTAAAAAAATAGTAGTTAACCTTGATGAGAAATTAAATTTCAAATTATAAAGGTGTTTCTTTCTTAATCACAGAATACTAGTTTTTTATTTAGCAATTTTTATTTTTCATAGGGTCTTAACTTGCTGCAAAGGTACAAGTCCCCATACCACAACAAATTACACCTAATCACAGTCACCATACAGGATGTTTGCTAGCGATATCCCAAAATTCAGACCAGGCACTCACATTCTCTTGGGGACTTCCCAGATAACAAAACAATTATTATAATCAACGAAAACATCCGTATTCACAGCAAAACAACAACAGTTGCTTTGATCATATACAGCTGTGCTGGCATGTTTATAGTTAAACATTTTTTACATGCACCCACAATAAACGCTTTCACTGAAAACCGGATCCAAGCAGTAATAAGACACTACGATATTATTTCAAAATATGATGCACGGGCCATGTGATCAGTTAATTCTGGTAGGATATAAAATAACTCAAAGAATCTGTTCATAATGAAAACGGATACGCGCTGTCGTAGAAAGCAAAAACCAAGACCAACTGCATTGAATGGCACTTTGAAATAGGAGTTATGTTGATAATAGCGTGGTCCTTTATTTATTAGATTTAAACACTAATTGTGTAATTTTGTATTATAGTAATTATTGTTTTTATGACTGAAATATATATAATGTTGACATTGATAGTAACTGTTATACTTATGTTAAAATTAGTTGATTTGTTAAAATGCATTTTTGTGTTTCTCTTATATTTCTTTGCTTGACCATTCAGAGCTTATATGACCTTTGTGTTAAAAAATAGTAGTTAACCTTGATGAGAAATTTCAAATTGTTTTTCTTAATTCAGATACTAGGTTTTATTTAGTAATTTTATTTTTCTAGGGTCATAACTCAGTTGCTGCGTCTCCATACCACAACAAATTACACCTAATCACAGTCACCATACAGGATGTTTGCTAGCGATATCCCACCCAAAATTCAGACCAGGCACTCATATTCTCTCAAATCACAGATAACAAAACATTATAATCAACGAAAACATCCGTATCGCAATCAAGCAGCAGCAACAGTTGCTTTGATTTGTATCAAGTGCAGCTGTAAACAATGTTTATAGAAAATACATACACTTAAACGCTTTCAAAATTTCACTGAAATACCGGATCCAAGCAGTAATAAGACACTACGATATTATGTACAGATGCATTTGCAGGACGGAAGTTAATCCCAGTGCCCTTGTAAGAAAGATGGAAATGCAAAATTTCGCCATTTACTTTAGTCTGTTCATAATGAAAACGGACGCTGTATCGTAGAAGAGCACCAAGACCAACTAGACAGAGTCGAATGGCATCTATGAAACTTTGAAATAGGAGTTACGTCTGGATTATAGCGTGGTCCTTTATTTATTATTAAACTAATTAGTGAATTTTGTTTATAGCAATTATTATTGTTTTTATGACTATGAATTATATATATAATGTTGACATTGATACTGGTTCATATACTTAAAATTAGTTGATTTGTTAAATGTACTGTGTTTCTCTTCTTCTTTCGCTTGACCTCATAAGAGCAGCCTGTAAAAAAGTAGTAATAATGATGAAATTAAATTTCAAATTATAGGTGTGTTTTCTTAATCACAGAATACTAGTTTTTATTTAGAAGCTTTATTTTCATATAACTCAGTTGTTAAAGGTACAAGTCCCCATACCAAATAAACACCTAATCACCATTCACATATTGACAAGCGATATCCCAAAATTCAGGCACTCATATTCTTGGGCTTAAGATAAAAAAATTATTATAATCAACGAAAACATCCATCGCCCATCAGCAGCAGCAACAACAACAGTTGCTGATGATGTATCAGAGCAGCTGTACTGGCATGTTTATAGTTAAACAATGACACCACAATTTAAAATCAACAAAATACGGATCCAAGCAGTAATAAGACACTACGATATTATTTCAAAAAATATGATGCAGGCCATGCGGAGTTAATCCCAGTGCCTGTAAGAAAGAGGAAATGCAAAAATTTACGCCATTTACTCAAAGAGTCTGTTCATAATGAAAACGGATCGCGCTGTATCGTAGAAGAGCACCAAGACCAACTAGAGAGGTCGAATGGCATCTATGAAACTTTGAAAAGGAGTTACGTCTCTGTTGATAATAGTTGCGTGGTCCTTTATTTATTAGATTAATAATTCAAACTAATTAGTGTAATTTTGTATTATAGTCAATTATTATTGTTTTTATGACTATGAATTATATATATAATGTTGATAGTAACTGTTATACTTATGTTAAAATTAGTTGATTTGTTAAAATGTTTTTGTGTTTTCATATTTTTCTTTCGCTTGACCATTCATAAGAGCTTATATATGAGCCTTGTGTTTAAAAAAAAAGTAATAGTTATTGAGAAATTAAATTTCAAATTATAAATGTTTCTTTTTAATCACAGAATACTAGTTTTAGGCTTTTTAATCATAGGCCTGGCAACTCAGTTGCTGCAAGGTCCTCCCCATACCAACAACACACTCTAAGTCACCATACAGGATGTTTGCTAGCGATATCCCACCCAAAATTCAGACCAGGCACTCACATTCTCTTGGGGACTTCCCAGATAACAAAACAATTATTATAATCAACGAAAACATCCAACAATCAACAGCAGCAGCAACACAACAGTTGCTTTGATTGTGTATCATGCAGCTGTACTGGCATGTTTATAGTTAAACATTTTTGTACATGCACCCACAATGTAAACACTTTCAAAATTTCACTGAAATACCGGATCAAAGGTAATGACACTACGATATTATTTCAAAATATGATGCACGGGCCATGCGGATCAGTTAATCCCAGTGCCCTTGTAAGAAAGATGGAAATGCACAAAAATTCCACGCTATTTACTCAAAGAATCTGTTCATAATGAAAAGGATACGCGCTGTACGTAGAAGAGCACCAAGACCAAATAGACAGATGTCAAATGGCATCTAAGAAACTTTGAAATAGGAGTTACGTCTCTGTTGATATAGTTGCGTGGTCCTTTATTTTATTAGATTTGAATAATTCAAACTAATTAGTGTAATTTTGTATTATAGTCAATTATTATTGTTTTTTATGATTATAAATATATATAATGTTGACATTGATAAATGTTATACTTATGTTCAAATTAGTTGATTTGTTAAAATGCATTTTTTGTTTTCTTATATTTCTTCTTTCGCTTGACCATTCATATAGAGCTATATATTCAGTGTGCAAAAAAAATAGTAGTTAACCTTGATGAGAAATTAAATTTCAAATTATAAAGGTGTTTTTCTTAATCACAGAATAGTTTTTATTTAGCAATTTTATGTTTCATAGGTCATAACTCAGTTGCTGCAAAGGTACAAGTCCCCACCACAACAAATTACACCTAATCACAGTCACCACAGGATGTTTATAGCATATCCCACCCAAAATCTAAGGCACACTTTTGGGGATTTCCAGATAACAAAACAATTATTATAATCAACGAAAACATCCGTATCGCAATCAACAGCAGCAGCAACAACAACAGTTGTTGATTGTGTATCACAGTGCAGCTGTACTGGCATGTTTATAGTTAAACATTTTTGTACATGCACCCACAATAAACGCTTTCAAAATTTCACTGAAATACCGGATCCAAGCAGTAAAAGACACTACGATATTATTTCAAAAATATGATGCACGCCATGTGGACAGTTAATCCCAGTGCCTTTGTAAGAAAGATGGGAAATAAACAAAAATTTCCACGCCATTTACTCAAAGAATCTGTTCATAATGAAAACGGATACGCGCTGTATCGTAGAAGAGCACCAAGACCAACTAGACAGATGTCGAATGGCATCTATGAAACTTTGAAATAGGAGCGTCTCTGATAATAGTTGCGTGGTCCTTTATTTTATTACATTAGAATAATTCAAACTAATTAGTGTAATTTTGTATTATAGTCAATTATTATTGTTTTTATGACGATGAATTATATATATAATGTTGACATTGATAGTAACTGTTATACTTATGTTAAAATTAGTTAATTTGTTAAAATGTATTTCTTTGTGTTTCTCTTATATTTTCGCTTGACCATTCATAAGAGCTTATATATGAGCCTATGTGTTTTAAAAAAAATAGTAGTTAACAATGATGAGAAATTAAATTTCAAATTATAAAGGTGTTTCTTTCTTAATCACAGAATACTAGTTTCTTTATTTAGCAATTTTATGTTTCATAGGGTCATAACTCAGTTGCTGCAAAGGTACAAGTCCCCATACCACAACAAATTACACCTAATCACAGTCACCATACAGGATGTTTGCTAGCGATATCCCACCCAAAATTCAGACCAGGCACTCACATTCTCTTGGGGACTTCCCAGATAACAAAACAATTATTATAATCAACGAAAACATCCGTATCGCAATCAACAGCAGCAGCAACAACAACAGTTGCTTTGATTGTGTATCAGAGTGCAGCTGTACTGGCATGTTTATAGTTAAACAATTTTTGTACATGCACCCACAATGTAAACGCTTTCAAAATTTCACTGAAATACCGGATCCAAGCAGTAATAAGACACTACGATATTATTTCAAAAAATATGATGCACGGGCCATGATCAGTTAATCCCCAGTGCCCTTGTAAGAAAGATGGGAAATGCACAAAAAATTTCCACGCTATTTACTCAAAGAATCTGTTCATAATGAAAAGGGATACGCGCTGTATCGTAGAAGAGCACCAAGACCAAATAGACAGATGTCAAATGGCATCTATGAAACTTTGAAATAGGAGTTACGTCTCTGTTGATAATAGTTGCGTGGTTCTTTATTAGATTAGACTAATTTAAACTAATTAGTGTAATTTTGTATTCTAATCAATTATTATTGTTTTTTATGACTATGAATTATATATATAATGTTGACATTGATAGTAACTGTTATACTTATGTTAAAATTAGTTGATTTGTTAAATGTAAATTTTTGTGTTTCTATTATATTCTTTCGCTTGACCATTCATAAGAGCTTATATATGAACCTGTGTTTAAAAAAAAAAGTAGTTAACCTTGATGAGAAATTAAATTTCAAATTATAAAGGTGTTTTTCTTAATCACAGAATACTGGTTTCTTTATTTAGTATTTTATTTTCATAGGGTCATAACTCAGTTGCTGCAAAGGTACAAGTCCCCATACCACAACAAATTACACCTAATCACAGTCACCATAGGATTTTTGCTAGCGGTATCCCACCCAAAATTCAAAGACCAGGCACTCACATTCTCTTGGGGACTTCCCAGGTAACAAAACAATTATTATAATCAACGAAAACATCCGTATCGCAATCAACAGCAGCAGCAACAACAACAGTTGCTTTGATTGTGTATCAGAGTGCAGCTGTACTGGCATGTTTATAGTTAAACAATTTTTGTACATGCACCCACAATTTAAACGCTTTCATAATTTCACTGAAATACCGGATCCAAGCAGTAATAAGACACTACGATATTATTTCAAAAAATATGATGCACGGGCCATGCGGACCAGTTAATCCCCAGTGCCCTTGTAAGAAAGATGGGAAATGCACAAAAATTTCCACGCCATTTACTCAAAGAGTCTGTTCATAATGAAAACGGATACGCGCTGTATCGTAGAAGAGCACCAAGACCAACTAGACAGATGTCGAATGGCATCTATGAAACTTTGAAATAGGAGTTACGTCTCTGTTGATAATAGTTGCGTGGTCCTTTATTTTATTAGATTAGAATAATTCAAACTAATTAGTGTAATTTTGTATTATAGTCAATTATTATTGTTTTTTATGACGATGAATTATATATATAATGTTGACATTGATAGTAACTGTTATACTTATGTTAAAATTAGTTAATTTGTTAAAATGTATTTCTTTGTGTTTCTCTTATATTTCTTCTTTCGCTTGACCATTCATAAGAGCTTATATATGAGCCTATGTGTTTTAAAAAAAATAGTAGTTAACAATGATGAGAAATTAAATTTCAAATTATAAAGGTGTTTCTTTCTTAATCACAGAATACTAGTTTCTTTATTTAGCAATTTTATGTTTCATAGGGTCATAACTCAGTTGCTGCAAAGGTACAAGTCCCCATACCACAACAAATTACACCTAATCACAGTCACCATACAGGATGTTTGCTAGCGATATCCCACCCAAAATTCAGACCAGGCACTCACATTCTCTTGGGGACTTCCCAGATAACAAAACAATTATTATAATCAACGAAAACATCCGTATCGCAATCAACAGCAGCAGCAACAACAGTTGCTTTGATTGTGTATCACAGTGCAGCTGTACTGGCATGTTTATAGTTAAACATTTTTTGTACATGCACCCACAATGTAAACGCTTTCAAAATTTCACTGAAATACCGGATCCAAGCAGTAATAAGACACTACGATATTATTTCAAAAAATATGATGCACGGGCCATGCGGATCAGTTAATCCCCAGTGCCCTTGTAAGAAAGATGGGAAATGCACAAAAAATTTCCACGCTATTTACTCAAAGAATCTGTTCATAATGAAAAGGGATACGCGCTGTATCGTAGAAGAGCACCAAGACCAAATAGACAGATGTCAAATGGCATCTATGAAACTTTGAAATAGGAGTTACGTCTCTGTTGATAATAGTTGCGTGGTTCTTTATTAGATTAGAATAATTTAAACTAATTAGTGTAATTTTGTATTCTAATCAATTATTATTGTTTTTTATGACTATGAATTATATATATAATGTTGACATTGATAGTAACTGTTATACTTATGTTAAAATTAGTTGATTTGTTAAAATGTATTTCTTTGTGTTTCTCTTATATTTCTTCTTTCGCTTGACCATTCATAAGAGCTTATATATGAACCTGTGTTTAAAAAAAAAAGTAGTTAACCTTGATGAGAAATTAAATTTCAAATTATAAAGGTGTTTCTTTCTTAATCACAGAATACTGGTTTCTTTATTTAGTAATTTTATTTTCATAGGGTCATAACTCAGTTGCTGCAAAGGTACAAGTCCCCATACCACAACAAATTACACCTAATCACAGTCACCATACAGGATTTTGCTGGTATCCCGCCCAAAATTCAAACCAGGCACTCACATTCTCTTGGGGACTTGTAACAAAACAATTATTATAATCAACGAAAACATCCGTATCGCAATCAACAGCAGCAACAACAACAGTTGCTTTGATTGTGTATCAGAGTGCAGCTGAACTGGCATGTTTATAGTTAAACAATTTTTGTACATGCACCCACAATTTAAACGCTTTCATAATTTCACTGAAATACCGGATCCAAGCAGTAATAAGACACTACGATATTATTTCAAAAAATATGATGCACGGGCCATGCGGACCAGTTAATCCCCAGTGCCTTTGTAAGAAGATGGAAATGCAAAATTTTCCACGCCATTTACTCAAAGAGTCTGTTCATAATGAAAACGGAAACGCGCTGTATCGTAGAAGAGCACCAAGACCACCTAGACAGAGGTCGAATGGCATCTATGAAACTTTGAAATAGGAGTTACGTCTCTGTTGATAATAGTTGCGTGGTCCTTTATTTTATTAGATTAGAATAATTTAAACTAATAAGTGTAATTTTGTATTATAGTCAATTATTATTGTTTTTTATGACTATAAATTATATATATAATGTTGACATTGATAGTAACTGTTATACTTATGTTAAAATTAGTTGATTTGTTAAAATGCATTTTTTTGTGTTTATCTTATATTTCTTCTTTCGCTTGACCATTCATAACCTCTCGTCTGTGAGGCGACCGGGTCCGGTTACTGACAGAATATGCGCGTCTGTGAAGCGACCGAGCCGGATCCATAAGTGGTCATTCGTCTTGCTTATTTTAAGGGTTATCGCATATATCTTTCTTTCTTTTAACTTATTAAAGATAATGCAAGCATGTTAGCTATTGGACCGCCTTTTGCCGGATTACGTCATGTAAAAGTCAAATATTATGAGAAGAAGTTCGCCGGTCACGTACGTCTAACCACCTTGTTTAATTGTGTTAAAAAGGTAAACAGCTGTTAAATAAGTTGATAAAGAGGAAAATACGATGGAAAGGTAAGTTATGTTGAATTTCTATGAATAATATTAAAACTGTACTTTAGTTTTTGTAAGTTTTACTTTTTTCAAACCTACTCTATGTCGAACTATAAACATGATTTTGATTTGTTATTTTTATTAAAACACGTCTAACATATTTACTTAATATCACACTAGTCGCCCAATTAATGTATATAGCTTAGATTTAGTGTGAAACATGTATTAATACCCAAAAGTTATTATTTCTTAAAATAGTTGTACTGTACTTCCAAACGGGAATCGGTCTCACCACAGACAGTGTTTGACAGATCCTATTTAGGACTAAGCATAGTATGGATATCCCCGGTGTTAGAATTTTCAACCGACTTTACAAAGAAGGAAGTTCTCAATTTGACTGATTTTTTTACGTTTGTTACCCGATTTTACTTTTTATTGATGTTTATTTTTGAAAAAATATTCTTCGCCCAATGGGATGAAATTAAAGTCGGTTGTTAGTTTTTTGCTGATGTACTACAGGTTTTTAATTTTTCATAATGTTTTTGAAAAGTTATATAGGATCGTTTTTTATTTCCATGAATTTTCTGTTTGGATTTTTTTAATGCTATTTCCATTTAGTGTTTTTATTTGCTTTTTTTTTGTTTTGAGTGCTTACTTGCTTTTTCGATGTATAAGATCAACAACAAGAGGCGGACAGAGAGAGGCGTAGGTGGACGGGGCACGCAGGGCCTCTGGTCCACGTACGCGTGGTGGGCGGCCCTGGAGGTGGTGGCGGCTTACAAAGGCCTTCATCTGACTCTGTAATAGCGGCTTTTATTAACACAAAATAATTATTATGCAATTTATACCACCTATATATAATGTTCAAAATATATTTTAGGATATTCAGTGGCACCTCAATGATATCTCAGAGACCCAGGCTCTGGAGAGACCCATGACCTCTAAACGACCACGAATTCTTCCTGAACCAAGAGCATCAACATCGACGACGTAAATATTTACTAATTATGTCCGTTTTATTAATGTATGTAGAAAATAATGCGTCGATTTGTGATAATGATTTGGTTTTTAGAACACAACGTTTATGGTCGTCCCTGGAGGTGATTACATGCGGCTCAGCTTCAGAACCGATCACATTGCCTGAGAGCCCCCCTACGCCTGCCACACTGCCTGAGATCTCCACTACGCCTGCCACACTGTGTGTGTGCTCTGGCCCCTCTTCACCTGCTCTGTAATTATTGACATTTTTATGTATTTATTTTACATAACAATTTTTTGTTAAACTAAATATAAAAACAATTACAGGCACATTGAATGTGGCGTTAGCGGGGCCTCTACGCCAAATTCAATCGTAATCGGTGCAGCAAAACTACCCAGGTTAGTTTTAGTATTGTTAGGAAGTAGTATTAGTAAAAAGAAACTAAAATTGGCATATACTAAAAGAATATGGGCTACTCTAAACCTATCAACATTATCTTTATTATTTTTTTATGACTTTACTATTTATATATTCAGAGATACTGAGGACTCCCCTGCCGGATCACAAAGGCGACGGTGTTTATGAGTACATGCATAAATAAATACGTATTAAGATCGAATTGTTCTCAGTTGTAAGGTTTGATCTATATATTTTACAGAATTTCATCTTCATCATCCCATCGCCCAAGACAGCCTCTAAGGATGATGATATACACAATGCTAAACTATGGTACGTGAAATTTTTCTTATTACACCATGTGACGGAATTCTATCAATAATTTTAATGATATAGTAATTAAGATGTTTTTTTCAGGCAGTGAAGAGACTCCGAGCATGAGGGAGAACGATGACCTTACCACCATGTCAATGGTGCCAAGAGCTGCACGATTTTATTTTCAAGACGAGGACGAAAATGTTGTAACTGATGCGATATTGTCGTTTCAATGGCCACCTCAGTCGCAGCAGCCGCAGCAGCTCGAGACCATACTGCCGATTTCTAATATCCCCGATCCCGAACCCACAACCAATCCCGAACCCACAATTGAGTTACAACCGTCATCAAAATTTGTGTTCAACTGAGAGCGTTCTCGCAACCTCAAATTCCACCTGAATTGAGAGAACCTTTCTCCAACATTAATTGCGGTCCCACTGTTTCATTAGCGACCCCATATGAAGCATTTACTGCTATTTGGGATCGACAAATAATGGAACACATTGCTAGTGAAACAAATAAATATGCCCAACAACTGGCAACGGACATGCTGGAGGGAGGTTCCATGCCCAACAGCCGTATTACCAAGTGGCAGCCCACCGACGTCGATGAACTATACGTGTATTTGGCTATAATTTTGGCCACTGGAATTATAGTCAAATCACGTCTCGAGGAGTACTGGAATAAGACTGAGGACATTTTCAGTTCACCCGGGTTCTCAGCGTCGATGAAATATGACCGTTTCGTGCTGTTGAGCAAATGTCTCCACTTTCAAGATAATGATAGTTGTAACTCGGAATTGATGACGCGTTCCGAGGCCAAATTGTTTAAAATTAAACCTATAATAGACCACCTTAATTCCAGATTCCCACAACTATATAATATGTCCCAAAATGTAGCTTTGGACGAGAGTCTAACTATGTGGAAGGGCTGGTTAGACATAAATCAGTTTATAAAAAATAAGGCTGCTTCAGTAGGAATAAAAACCTACGAAGTATGTGAATCCCAGACTGGTTACTTGTGGCGTTTTGAAGTCCACGCAGGCAAGACGATTCCTCGAATCCACAAGAAGGTCCAATTTCTGGAATTATCCCCTCCCTAGTGATCAGGCTTTTAAATGGTCTTGAACATAAAGGCCATACTATCTGGATGGATAATTTTTACAATTCCCCAGCTCTTGCGCGAGAATTGAAAGTTCGCTTTGACTGCGCGGGAACGCTTCGAACAAATCGTCAGTATGTTCCCACAGAAATTGCTAATTTAAAAAAGTGACATGTCGATTGGTCAATTGTGTGGTTGCACTCGCAGGATGTGGATATTGTGGTGTGAGAGATAAGAACCGCGTAGCTCTTATTTCGACATACCATGGTTTAGCATCTGTTAGGTGTGGTGACACTCTAAAGCCCTCGATCATATCGGATTATAATATCTGTATGGGGGGGGGGGGTTGACCGAAAGGACCAAATGATCGCCATATTCCCGATTGAACGAAAGCGCACTCGGGTGTGGTACAAAAAATTTTTCAGACGCCTAATGAATGTGAGCGTTCTAAACGCTTACACATTACTAAAATCACAACACCAAATTACCCACCGAAATTTTCGTAAAATTTTGGTGGGTCAATTGATAACACATCACACAACTGCACAAATAGTTGTGGCTCCTTTGGTTTTAGGGGGGCATTTTCCAGCACAATACGAGTTTGTTGCCGGCAAACAGCATGAGCGGTTGCGACGTTTGTGCGTTGTGTGCAAAAAGAGAACTACTGCTTATTGCAAAGCGTGCAATGTCCCCCTATGTGTATTTACCTGCTTTGAGCCACACCACACACCACATTAAAAGTAAAGTAAAAAAAGTAAAGTTACAGCCTATTAAAGTCCACTGCTGAACATAGGCCTCCTCTCATTTCTGAGAGGGTTTTAGGGCAAGGAAATGTCCGCCGCGCTGCCCCAATGCGTTGGAGGAACTTACATGCCTTAAATTTTTTTTTTTCTATTTCAGACATGGGTTTCCTCACGATTTTCCTTTACCGCCGAGCACGTGGTAAATCAGCACTTAAAATTGCAATTAACAATTTCATCATGCCTTCCAATTTTTTCTATTTCTGACATGCAGGTTTCCTCGCGATGTTTTCCTTCACCGCCGAGCACGTGGTAAATCAGCACTTAAAATAGCAATTAACAATTTCATTGGTGCCGGCGGGGATCGAACCCGGTTTCTCGCGTACTGTGAAATTTACAGCGAGTGCTAACCATCTGAGCTACCACATTAAAACTATACTAAAACAAAACAGAAACAATGTGAGAATATAACAATGTGGGAATCTGGAATAATAAAACAATGTGGAATCTGGAATAATAAAACAATGGGAATCAATTTAGATAAGCAGATAATGTTTCTTCCAGCATCGTTGAGGATTATAATTTGTTTGTTGTTATTGTTTATTTACAAAGTTTATTGTTGCGTTTATTTTTATATAACATAATTTTGCACTTATTATTTTTATTTAAATTTTTATTTTTATATGAAATGTATGAATATGTCTTGTATATGTATATGTGTGTATATCCCTAAATGTATATACAGGTACATACGAGAATTTATGAGACACCGAAATATTTTAATTTATAAAAGTAAATAATTATAAAATATATTTCATGATGTGTATAGTTTCGGTGAATAAATGTCTTTCTTTCTTTCTTTCAAAACACTATCCTAAAACACAGAAAAGTTATTTCAAAGTATTACATACAACAGAAAATAAAGAGCCATATCCATATTTTTCTAACCTCACTGTGACTAAAGTGGTTGTTTTTCACAATTTTATCAACATTGTTCTTAAAATATTTCTAAGAAGCAAACTTATTTTCTGTTTGAATTTGATACCTTGTTCTATGTAAATCTTAAATATAACACTCTTTGATAGCATGTACTGAAAACCAAAGAAAAGTTTTAAATGAGCACTGTGTTTTGTGCCCATTTTAAGTACAATATTTGTTTAACTCTTACTCAAGTTATATTTATCTTAGAACTATGTTGTTATTTTTGCTTGTAGCTGATATGCTCAACTTACTGCAAACATAAAATGTTTGACCCAATACAATAAGTCTTTTAAATTATTGAGAAATATGAAGGCCACTTGAGATACCAAACAGAGTGGTTGATGTTAGTGCCTTTTATAAAAACGAGTGGTGTAAAATAAATGTATGATGACATGTGATGTTTGTATTATTTTTTGTTTTAAGTATTTTATTCTGTTAAAAAATATAAAAGCTATTAATTGTTTTATTTTTACAATAAATAATAAAAACAATCAAATTTAGAGGAACCTACATTATGGGCTATATTTAACCGTGCAATTTAGTACTAATAATAAATAAATTGAATAAAATTTGTAGAATCATTATCTTAGAGTCATAATTTACTGATAAATATCCATAATTATAATTACAATTAGAGATATTTCAGTTAGAATGAAATAATTGCCCTCCACAAACCCTGACTGTGTTGCGACCGGGAGCCGGTTGCACACACGTGACAAATGCGGTCTTTGACAGTACACAGTTGTAAGGATAAGAGTTTATATATGAGCCTATGTGTTTTAAAAAAAATAGTAGTTAACCTTGATGAGAAATTAAATTTCAAATTATAAAGGTGTTTCTTTCTTAATCACAGAATACTAGTTTCTTTATTTAGCAATTTTATTTTCATAGGGTCTTAACTCAGTTGCTGCAAAGGTACAAGTCCCCATACCACAACAAATTACACCTAATCACAGTCACCATACAGGATGTTTGCTAGATATCCCACAAAATTCAGACCAGGCACTCACATTCTCTTGGGGACTTCCCAGATAACAAAACAATTATTATAATCAACGAAAACATCCGTATCGCAATCAACAGCAGCAGCAACAACAACAGTTGCTTTGATTGTGTATCACAGTGCAGCTGTACTGGCATGTTTATAGTTAAACATTTTTTGTACATGCACCCACAATGTAAACGCTTTCAAAATTTCACTGAAATACCGGATCCAAGCAGTAATAAGACACTACAATATTATTTCAAAAATATGATGCACGGGCCATGCGGATCAGTTAATCCCCAGTGTAAGAGATGGGAAATGCACAAAAATTTCCACGCCTACTCAAAGAATCTGTTCATAATGAAAAGGGATACGCGCTGTATCGTAGAAGAGCACCAAGACCAAATAGACAGATGTCAAATGGCATCTATGAAACTTTGAAATAGGAGTTACGTCTCTGTTGATAATAGTTGCGTGGTCCTTTATTTTATTAGATTTGAATAATTCAAACTAATTAGTGTAATTTTGTATTATAGTCAATTATTATTGTTTTTTATGACTATAAATTATATATATAATGTTGACATTGATAGTAACTGTTATACTTATGTTAAAATTAGTTGATTTGTTAAAATGCATTTTTTTGTGTTTCTCTTATATTTCTTCTTTCGCTTGACCATTCATAAGAGCTTATGTATGAACCTGTGTTTAAAAAAAATAGTAGTTAACCTTGATGAGAAATTAAATTTCAAATTATAAAGGTGTTTCTTTCTTAATCACAGAATACTGGTTTCTTTATTTAGTAATTTTATTTTTCATAGGGTCATAACTCAGTTGCTGCAAAGGTACAAGTCCCCATACCACAACAAATTACACCTAATCACAGTCACCATACAGGATGTTTGCTAGCGATATCCCACCCAAAATTCAGACCAGGCACTCATATTCTCTTGGGGCTTCACAGATAACAAAACAATTATTATAATCAACGAAAACATCCATATCGCAATCAACAGCAGCAGCAACAACAACAGTTGCTTTGATTATGTATCAGAGTGCAGCTGTACTGGCATGTTTATAGTTAAACAATTTTTGTACATGCACCCACAATTTAAACGCTTTCAAAATTTCACTGAAATACCGGATCCAAGCAGTAATAAGACACTACGATATTATTTCAAAAAATATGATGCACGGGCCATGCGGACCAGTTAATCCCCAGTGCCCTTGTAAGAAAGATGGGAAATGCACAAAAATTTCCACGCCATTTACTCAAAGAGTCTGTTCATAATGAAAACGGATACGCGCTGTATCGTAGAAGAGCACCAAGACCAACTAGACAGAGGTCGAATGGCATCTATGAAACTTTGAAATAGGAGTTACGTCTCTGTTGATAATAGTTGCGTGGTCCTTTATTTATTAGATTAGAATAATTTAAACTAATTAGTGTAATTTTGTATTATAGTCAATTATTATTGTTTTTTATGACTATGAATTATATATATAATGTTGACATTGATAGTAACTGTTATACTTATGTTAAAATTAGTTGATTTGTTAAAATGTATTTCTTTGTGTTTCTCTTATATTTCTTCTTTCGCTTGACCATTCATAAGAGCTTATGTATGAACCTGTGTTTAAAAAATAGTAGTTAACCTTGATGAGAAATTAAATTTCAAATTATAAAGGTGTTTCTTTCTTAATCACAGAATACTAGTTTCTTTATTTAGCAATTTTATGTTTCATAGGGTCATAACTCAGTTGCTGCAAAGGTACAAGTCCCCATACCACAACAAATTACACCTAATCACAGTCACCATACAGGATGTTTGCTAGCGATATCCCACCCAAAATTCAGACCAGGCACTCATATTCTCTTGGGGCTTCCCAGATAACAAAACAATTATTATAATCAACGAAAACATCCATATCGCAATCAACAGCAGCAGCAACAACAACAGTTGCTTTGATTATGTATCAGAGTGCAGCTGTACTGGCATGTTTATAGTTAAACAATTTTTGTACATGCACCCACAATTTAAACGCTTTCAAAATTTCACTGAAATACCGGATCCAAGCAGTAATAAGACACTACGATATTATTTCAAAAAATATGATGCACGGGCCATGCGGACCAGTTAATCCCCAGTGCTTCTTGAAAAGATGGAAATACAAAATTTCCGCCATTTACTCAAAGTCTGTTCATAATGAAAACGGATACGCGCTGTATCGTAGAAGAGCACCAAGACCAACTAGACAGAGGTCGAATGGCATCTATGAAACTTTGAAATAGGAGTTACGTCTCTGTTGATAATAGTTGCGTGGTCCTTTATTTATTAGATTAGAATAATTTAAACTAATTAGTGTAATTTTGTATTATAGTCAATTATTATTGTTTTTTATGACTATGAATTATATATATAATGTTGACATTGATAGTAACTGTTATACTTATGTTAAAATTAGTTGATTTGTTAAAATGTATTTCTTTGTGTTTCTCTTATATTTCTTCTTTCGCTTGACCATTCATAAGAGCTTATATATGAGCCTATGTGTTTTAAAAAAAATAGTAGTTAACAATGATGAGAAATTAAATTTCAAATTATAAAGGTGTTTCTTTCTTAATCACAGAATACTAGTTTCTTTATTTAGCAATTTTATGTTTCATAGGGTCATAACTCAGTTGCTGCAAAGGTACAAGTCCCCATACCACAACAAATTACACCTAATCACAGTCACCATACAGGATGTTTGCTAGCGATATCCCACCCAAAATTCAGACCAGGCACTCACATTCTCTTGGGGACTTCCCAGATAACAAAACAATTATTATAATCAACGAAAACATCCGTATCGCAATCAACAGCAGCAGCAACAACAACAGTTGCTTTGATTGTGTATCACAGTGCAGCTGTACTGGCATGTTTATAGTTAAACATTTTTTGTACATGCACCCACAATGTAAACGCTTTAAAATTTCCACGCCATTTACTCAAAGAGTCTGTTCATAATGAAAACGGATACGCGCTGTATCGTAGAAGAGCACCAAGACCAACTAGACAGAGGTCGAATGGCATCTATGAAACTTTGAAATAGGAGTTACGTCTCTGTTGATAATAGTTGCGTGGTCCTTTATTTATTAGATTGGAATAATTTAAACTAATTAGTGTAATTTTGTATTATAGTCAATTATTATTGTTTTTTATGACTATGAATTATATATATAATGTTGACATTGATAGTAACTGTTATACTTATGTTCAAATTAGTTGATTTGTTAAAATGCATTTTTTTGTGTTTCTATTATATTTCTTCTTTCGCTTGACCATTCATAAGAGCTTATATATGAACCTGTGTTTAAAAAAAATAGTAATTAACCTTGATGAGAAATCAAATTTCAAATTATAAAGGTGTTTCTTTCTTAATCACAGAATACTAGTTTCTTTATTTAGCAATTTTATGTTTCATGGGGTCATAACTCAGTTGCTGCAAAGGTACAAGTCCCCATACCACAACAAATTACACCTAATCACAGTCACCATACAGGATGTTTGCTAGCGATATCACCAAAATTCAGACCAGGCACTCACATTCTCTTGGGGACTTCCCAGATAACAAAACAATTATTATAATCAACGAAAACATCCGTATCGCAATCAACAGCAGCAACAACAACAGTTGCTTTGATTGTGTATCAGTGCAGCTGTACTGGCATGTTTATAGTTAAACATTTTTGTACATGCACCCACAATAAACGCTTTCAAATTTCACTGAAATACCGGATCCAAGCAGTAATAAGACACTACGATATTATTTCAAAATATGATGCACGGGCCATGCGGATCAGTTAATCCCCAGTGCCAGTAGAAAGATGGGAATGCACAAAAATTTCCACGCCATTTACTCAAAGAATCTGTTCATAATGAAAACGGATACGCGCTGTATCGTAGAAGAGCACCAAAACCAACTAGACAGATGTCGAATGGCATCTATGAAACTTTGAAATAAGTTACGTCTCTGTTGATAATAGTTGCGTGGTCCTTTATTTTATTAGATTTGAATAATTCAAACTAATTAGTGTAATTTTGTATTATAGTCAATTATTATTGTTTTATGACTATAAATTATATATATAATGTTGACATTGATAAACTGTTATACTTATGTTAAAATTAGTTGATTTGTTAAAATGCATTTTTGTGTTTCTATTATATTTCTTCTTTCGCTTGACCATTCATAAGGCTTATATGAACCTGTGTTGAAAAAATAGTAGTTTACCTTGATGAGAAATTAAATTTCAAATTATAAAGGTGTTTCTTTCTTAATTACAGAATACTGGTTTCTTTATTTAGTAATTTTATGTTTCATAGGGTCATAACTCAGTTGCTGCAAAGGTACAAGTCCCCATACCACAACAAATTACACCTAATCACAGTCACCATACAGGATGTTTGCTGGCGATATCCCACCCAAAATTCAGACCAGGCACTCATATTCTCTTGGGGCTTCCCAGATAACAAAACAATTATTATTATCAACGAAAACATCCATATCGCAATCAACAGCAGCAGCAACAACAACAGTTGCTTTGATTGTGTATCAGAGTGCAGCTGTACTGGCATGTTTATAGTTAAACAATTTTTGTACATGCACCCACAATTTAAACGCTTTCAAAATTTCACTGAAATACCGGATCCAAGCAGTAATAAGACACTACGATATTATTTCAAAAAATATGATGCACGGGCCATGCGGACCAGTTAATCCCCAGTGCCCTTGTAAGAAAAATGGGAAATGCACAAAAATTTCCACGCCATTTACTCAAAGTCTGTTCATAATGAAAACGGATACGCTGTATCGTGAAGAGCACCAAGACCAACTAGACAGAGGTCGAACATCTATGAAACTTTGAAATAGGAGTTACGTCTCTGTTGATAATAGTTGCGTGGTCCTTTATTTTATTAGATTAGAATAATTTAAACTAATAAGTGTAATTTTGTATTATAGTCAATTATTATTGTTTTTTATGACTATAAATTATATATATATAATGTTGACATTGATAGTAACTGTTATACTTATGTTAAAATTAGTTGATTTGTTAAAATGCATTTTTGTGTTTATCTTATATTTCTTCTTCTTGACCATTCATAAAACTTATATATATGAACCTGTGTTTAAAAAAATAGTAGTTTACCTTGATGAAATTAAATTTCAAATTATAAAGGTGTTTCTTTCTTAATTACAGAATACTGGTTTCTTTATTTATAATTTTATGTTTCATAGGGTCATTAACTCAGTTGCTGCAAAGGTACAAGTCCCCATACCACAACAAATTACACTAATCACAGTCACCATACAGGATGTTTGCTGGCGATATCCCACCAAAATTCAGACCAGGCACTCATATTCTCTTGGGGCTTCAGATAACAAAACAATTATTATTATCAACGAAAACATCCATATCGCAATCAACAGCAGCAGCAACAACAACAGTTGCTTTGATTGTGTATCAGAGTGCAGCTGTACTGGCATGTTTATAGTTAAAAAAAAATTGTACATGCACCCACAATTTAAACGCTTTCAAAATTTCACTGAAATACCGGATCCAAGCAGTAATAAGACACTACGATATTATTTAAAAAAATATGATGCACGGGCCATGCGGACCAGTTAATCCCCAGTGCCCTTGTAAGAAAAATGGGAAATGCACAAAAATTTCCACGCCATTTACTCAAAGTCTGTTCATAATGAAAACGGATACGCGCTGTATCGTAGAAGAGCACCAAGACCAACTAGACAGAGGTCGAATGGCATCTATGAAACTTTGAAATAGGAGTTACGTCTCTGTTGATAATAGTTGCGTGGTCCTTTATTTTATTAGATTAGAATAATTTAAACTAATAAGTGTAATTTTGTATCATAGTCAATTATTATTGTTTTTTATGACTATAAATTATATATATATAATGTTGACATTGATAGTAACTGTTATACTTATGTTAAAATTAGTTGATTTGTTAAAATGCATTTTTTTGTGTTTATCTTATATTTCTTCTTTCGCTTGACCATTCATAAGAGTTTATATATGAGCCTATGTGTTTTAAAAAAAATAGTAGTTAACCTTGATGAGAAATTAAATTTCAAATTATAAAGGTGTTTCTTTCTTAATCACAGAATACTAGTTTCTTTATTGTAATTTTTATTTTTCATAGGGTCTTAACTCAGTTGCTGCAAGGTACAAGTCCCCATACCACAACAAATTACACTAATCACAGTCACCATACAGGATGTTTGCTAGCGATATCACCCAAAATTCAGACCAGGCACTCACATTCTCTTGGGGACTTCCCAGATAACAAAACAATTATTATAATCAACGAAAACATCCGTATCGCAATCAACAGCAGCAGCAACAACAACAGTTGCTTTGATTGTGTATCAGAGTGCAGCTGAACTGGCATGTTTATAGTTAAACAATTTTTGTACATGCACCCACTATGTAAACGCTTTCAAAATTTCACTGAAATACCGGATCCAAGCAGTAATAAGACACTACGATATTATTTCAAAAAATATGATGCACGGGCCATGCGGACCAGTTAATCCCCAGTGCCTTTGCATGAAAGATGGGAAATGCACAAAAAATTTCCACGCCATTTACTCAAAGAGTCTGTTCATAATGAAAACGGAAACGCGCTGTATCGTAGAAGAGCACCAAGACCACCTAGACAGAGGTCGAATGGCATCTATGAAACTTTGAAATAGGAGTTACGTCTCTGTTGATAATAGTTGCGTGGTCCTTTATTTTATTAGATTAGAATAATTCAAACTAATTAGTGTAATTTTGTATTATAGTCAATTATTATTGTTTTTTATGACTATAAATTATATATATAATGTTGACATTGATAGTAACTGTTATACTTATGTTAAAATTAGTTGATTTGTTAAAATGCATTTTTTTGTGTTTCTATTATATTTCTTCTTTCGCTTGACCATTCATAAGAGCTTATATATGAACCTGTGTTTAAAAAAAATAGTAGTTTACCTTGATGAGAAATTAAATTTCAAATTATAAAGGTGTTTCTTTCTTAATTACAGAATACTGGTTTCTTTATTTAGTAATTTTATGTTTCATAGGGTCATAACTCAGTTGCTGCAAAGGTACAAGTCCCCATACCACAACAAATTACACCTAATCACAGTCACCATACAGGATGTTTGCTGGCGATATCCCACCCAAAATTCAGACCAGGCACTCATATTCTCTTGGGGCTTCCCAGATAACAAAACAATTATTATCAAGAAAACATCCATATCGCAATCAACAGCAGCAACAACAACAGTTGCTTTGATTGTGTATCAAGTGCAGCTGTACTGGCATGTTTATAGTTAAACAATTTTGTACATGCACAATTTAAACGCTTTCAAAATTTCACTGAAATACCGGATCCAAGCAGTAATAAGACACTACGATATTATTTCAAAAAATATGATGCACGGGCCATGCGGACCAGTTAATCCCCAGTGCCCTTGTAAGAAAAATGGGAAATGCACAAAAATTTCCACGCCATTTACTCAAAGTCTGTTCATAATGAAAACGGATACGCGCTGTATCGTAGAAGAGCACCAAGACCAACTAGACAGAGGTCGAATGGCATCTATGAAACTTTGAAATAGGAGTTACGTCTCTGTTGATAATAGTTGCGTGGTCCTTTATTTTATTAGATTAGAATAATTTAAACTAATAAGTGTAATTTTGTATTATAGTCAATTATTATTGTTTTTTATGACTATAAATTATATATATAATGTTGACATTGATAGTAACTGTTATACTTATGTTAAAATTAGTTGATTTGTTAAAATGCATTTTTTTGTGTTTATCTTATATTTCTTCTTTCGCTTGACCATTCATAAGAGTTTATATATGAGCCTATGTGTTTTAAAAAAAATAGTAGTTAACCTTGATGAGAAATTAAATTTCAAATTATAAAGGTGTTTCTTTCTTAATCACAGAATACTAGTTTCTTTATTTAGCAATTTTTTATTTTTCATAGGGTCTTAACTCAGTTGCTGCAAAGGTACAAGTCCCCATACCACAACAAATTACACCTAATCACAGTCACCATACAGGATGTTTGCTAGCGATATCCCACCCAAAATTCAGACCAGGCACTCACATTCTCTTGGGGACTTCCCAGATAACAAAACAATTATTATAATCAACGAAAACATCCGTATCGCAATCAACAGCAGCAACAACAACAGTTGCTTTGATTGTGTATCAGATGCAGCTGTACTGGCATGTTTATAGTTAAACATTTTTGTACATGCACCCTGTAAAACTTTCAAAATTTCACTGAAATACCGGATCCAAGCAGTAATAAGACACTACGATATTATTTCAAAAATATGATGCACGGCCATGCGGACCAGTTAATCCCCAGTGCCTTTGTAAGAAAGATGGAAATGCACAAAAATTTCACGCCATTTACTCAAAGAGTCTGTTCATAATGAAAACGGAAACGCTGTATCGTAGAAGAGCACCAAGGCCAACTAGACAGAGGTCGAATGGCATCTATGAAACTTTGAAATAGGAGTTACGTCTCTGTTGATAATAGTTGCGTGGTCCTTTATTTTATTAGATTAGAATAATTCAAACTAATTAGTGTAATTTTGTATTATAGTCAATTATTATTGTTTTTTATGACTATAAATTATATATATAATGTTGACATTGATAGTAACTGTTATACTTATGTTCAAATTAGTTGATTTGTTAAAATGCATTTTTTTGTGTTTCTATTATATTTCTTCTTTCGCTTGACCATTCATAAGAGCTTATATATGAACCTGTGTTTAAAAAAAATAGTAGTTAACCTTGATGAGAAATTAAATTTCAAATTATAAAGGTGTTTCTTTCTTAATCACAGAATACTAGTTTCTTTATTTAGCAATTTTATGTTTCATGGGGTCATAACTCAGTTGCTGCAAAGGTACAAGTCCCCATACCACAACAAATTACACCTAATCACAGTCACCATACAGGATGTTTGCTAGCGATATCCCACCCAAAATTCAGACCAGGCACTCACATTCTCTTTGGGCTCCTTCCAGATAACAAAACAATTATTATTATCAACGAAAACATCCGTATCGCAATCAACAGCAGCAGCAACAACAACAGTTGCTTTGATTGTGTATCAGAGTGCAGCTGTACTGGCATGTTTATAGTTAAACAATTTTTGTACATGCACCCACAATGTAAACGCTTTCAAAATTTCACTGAAATACCGGATCCAAGCAGTAATAAGACACTACGATATTATTTCAAAAAATATGATGCACGGGCCATGCGGACCAGTTAATCCCCAGTGCCCTTGTAAGAAAGATGGGAAATGCACAAAAATTTCCACGCCATTTACTCAAAGAGTCTGTTCATAATGAAAACGGATACGCGCTGTATCGTAGAAGAGCACCAAGACCAACTAGACAGATGTCGAATGGCATCTATGAAACTTTGAAATAGGAGTTACGTCTCTGTTGATAATAGTTGCGTGGTCCTTTATTTTATTAGATTTGAATAATTCAAACTAATTAGTGTAATTTTGTATTATAGTCAATTATTATTGTTTTTTATGACTATAAATTATATATATAATGTTGACATTGATAGTAACTGTTATACTTATGTTAAAATTAGTTGATTTGTTAAAATGCATTTTTTTGTGTTTCTCTTATATTTCTTCTTTCGCTTGACCATTCATAAGAGTTTATATATGAGCCTATGTGTTTTAAAAAAATTAGTAGTTAACCTTGATGAGAAATTAAATTTCAAATTATAAAGGTGTTTCTTTCTTAATCACAGAATACTAGTTTCTTTATTTAGCAATTTTATTTTTCATAGGGTCATAACTCAGTTGCTGCAAAGGTACAAGTCCCCATACCACAACAAATTACACCTAATCACAGTCACCATACAGGATTTTTGCTAGCGGTATCCCGCCCAAAATTCAAACCAGGCACTCACATTCTCTTGGGGACTTCCCAGGTAACAAAACAATTATTATAATCAACGAAAACATCCGTATCGCAATCAACAGCAGCAACAACAACAGTTGCTTTGATTTGTATCAGAGGCAGCTGAACTGGCATGTTTATAGTTAAACAATTTTGTACATGCACCCACAATAAACGCTTTCAAAATTTCACTGAAATACCGGATCCAAGCAGTAATAAGACACTACGATATTATTTCAAAAATATGATGCACGGGCCATGTGACCAGTTAATCCTCAGTGCCTTTGTATGAAAGATGGGAAATGCACAAAAAATTCCACGCCATTTACTCAAAGAATCTGTTCATAATGAAAACGGATACGCGCTGTATCGTAGAAGAGCACCAAGACCACTAGACAGAGGTCGAATGGCATCTATGAAACTTTGAAATAGGAGTTACGTCTCTGTTGATAATAGTTGCGTGGTCCTTTATTTTATTAGATTAGAATAATTCAAACTAATTAGTGTAATTTTGTATTATAGTCAATTATTGTTTTTATGACTATAAATTATATATATAATGTTGACATTGAGTAACTGTTATACTTATGTTAAAATTAGTTGATTTGTTAAAATGCTTTTTTTTGTGTTTCTTTATATTTCTTTTTCTTGACCATTCATTAGAGCTTATGTATGAACCTGTTTAAAAAATAGTAGTTAACCTTGATGAGAAATTAAATTTCAAATTATAAAGGTGTTTTCTTAATCACAGAATACTGGTTTTTTTTTAGCAATTTTATTTTTCATAGGGTCTTAACTCAGTTGCTGCAAAGGTACAAGTCCCCACACAACAAATTACACCTAATCACAGTCACCATACAGGATGTTTGCATGATATCCCACCCAAAATTCAGACCAGGCACTCACATTCTTTTGGGGACTTCCCAGGTAACAAAACAATTATTATAATCAACGAAAACATCCACCGTAATCAACAGCAGCAGCAACAACAACAGTTGCTTTGATTTGTATCACAGTGTGCTGTACTGGCATGTATAGTTAAACATTTTGTACATGCACCCACAATGTAAACGCTTTCAAAATTTCACTGAAATACTGGATCCAAGCAGTAATAAGACACTACGATATTATTTCCAAAATATGATGCACCATGCGGATCAGTTAATCCCCAGTGCCTTGTAAGAAAGATGGGAATGCAAAAAATTTCCACGCCATTTACTCAAAGAGTCTGTTCATAATGAAAACGGATACGCGCTATATCGTAGAAGAGCACCAAGACCAACTAGACAGAGGTCGAATGGCATCTATGAAACTTTGAAATAGGAGTTACGTCTCTGTTGATAATAGTTGCGGTCCTTTATTTTATTAGATTAGAATAATTCAAACTAATTAGTAATTTTGTATTATAGTCAATTATTATTGTTTTTATGACTATAAATTATATATATAATGTTGACATTGATAGTAACTGTTATACTTATGTTAAAATTAGTTGATTTGTTAAAATGTATTTTTGGTTTCTCTCTCATATTTCTCTTTCGCTTGACCATCATAAGAGCTTATATATGAGCCTCATGTTTTAAAAATAGTAGTTAACCTGATGAGAAATTAAATTTCAAATTATAAGGTGTGTTTCTTAATCACAGAATACTAGTTTCTTTATTTAGCAATTTTATTTTTCATAGGGTCTTAACCAGTTGCTGTGGTCAAGTCCCCATACCACAACAAATTACACCTAATCACAGTCACCATACAGGATGTTTGCATGATATCCCACCCAAAATTCAGACCAGGCACTCACATTCTCTTGGGACTTCCCAGATAACAAAACAATTATTATAATCAACGAAAACATCCGTATCGCAATCAACAGCAGCAGCAACAACAACAGTTGCTTTGATTGTGTATCACAGTGCAGCTGTACTGGCGTTTATAGTTAAACATTTTTGTACGCACCCACAATGTAAACGCTTTCAAAATTTCACTGAAATACGGATCAAGCAGTAATAAGACACTACGATATTATTTCAAAATATGATGCACGGGCCATGCGGATCAGTTAACAGTGCCTTGTAAGAAAGAGATGAAATTGCAAAAATTCACGCCATTTACTCAAAGAGTCTGTTCATAATGAAAACGGATACGCGCTGTATCGTAGAAGAGCACCAAGACCAACTAGACAGATGTCGAATGGCATCTATGAAACTTTAATAGGAGTTACGTCTCTGTTGATAATAGTTGCGTGGTCCTTTATTTTATTAGATTGATTCAAACTAATTAGTGTAATTTTGTATTATAGTCAATTATTATTGTTTTTATGACTATAAATATATATATAATGTTGACATTGATAGTAACTGTTATACTTATGTTAAAATTAGTTGATTTGTTAAAATGCATTTTTTGTGTTTCTTATATTTATTTCTTCTTTCGCTTGACCATTCATAAGAGTTTATATATGAGCTATGTGTTTTAAAAAAATAGTAGTTAACCTTGATGAGAAATTAAATTTCAAATTATAAAGGTGTTTTCTTAATCACAGAATACTAGTTTTTTATTTAGCATTTATTTTCATAGGTCTTAACTCAGTTGCTGCAAAGGTACAAGTCCCCATACCACAACAAATTACACCTAATCACAGTCACCATACAGGATTTTTGCTAGCGATATCCCACCCAAAATTCAAACCAGGCACTCACATTCTCTTGGGACTTCCCAGTAACAAAACAATTATTATAATCAACGAAAACATCCGTATCGCAATCAACAGCAGCAACAACAACAGTTGCTTTGATTGTGTATCAGAGTGCAGCTGAACTGGCATGTTTATAGTTAAACAATTTTGTACATGCACCACACAATGTAAAATTTCAAATTTCACTGAAATACCGGATCCGCAGTAATAAGACACTACGATATTATTTCAAAAATATGATGCACGGCCATGCGGACCAGTTAATCCTCAGTTTTGTAAGAAAGATGGAAATGCACAAAAATTTCCACGCCATTTACTCAAAGAATCTGTTCATAATGAAAACGGATACGCGCTGTATCGTAGAAGAGCACCAAGACCACCTAGACAGAGGTCGAATGGCATCTATGAAACTTTGAAATAGGAGTTACGTCTCTGTTGATAATAGTTGCGTGGTCCTTTATTTTATTAGATTAGAATAATTAAACTAATTAGTGTAATTTTGTATTATAGTCAATTATTATTGTTTTTATGACTATAAATATATATAATGTTGACATTGATAGTAACTGTTATACTTATGTTAAAATTAGTTGATTTGTTAAAATGCTTTTTTTTTTTGTGTTTCTCTTATATTTCTTCTTTCGCTTGACCATTCATTAGAGCTTATGTATGAACCTGTGTTTAAAAAAAATAGTAGTTAACCTTGATGAGAAATTAAATTTAAATTAAAAGTGTTTCTTTCTTAATCACAGAATACTAGTTTCTTTATTTAGCAATTTTATTTTTCATAGGGTCTTAACTCAGTTGCTGCAAAGGTACAAGTCCCCATACCACAACAAATTACACCTAATCACAGTCACCATACAGGATGTTTGCTAGCGATATCCCACCCAAAATTCAGACCAGGCACTCACATTCTTTTGGGGACTTCCCAGATAACAAAACAATTATTATAATCAACGAAAACATCCGTACCGCAATCAACAGCAGCAGCAACAACAACAGTTGCTTTGATTTTGTATCACAGTGCAGCTGTACTGGCATGTTTATAGTTAAACAATTTTCGTACATGCACCCACAATGTAAACGCTTTCAAAATTTCACTGAAATACCGGATCCAAGCAGTAATAAGACACTACGATATTATTTCAAAAAATATGATGCACGGGCCATGCGGATCAGTTAATCCCCTGCCCTAAGGATGGAAATGCACAAAAATTTCACGCCATTTACTCAAAGAGTCTGTTCATAATGAAAACGGATACGCGCTGTATCGTAGAAGAGCACCAAGGCCAACTAGACAGAGGTCGAATGGCATCTATGAAACTTTGAAATAGGAGTTACGTCTCTGTTGATAATAGTTGCGTGGTCCTTTATTTTATTAGATTAGAATAATTCAAACTAATTAGTGTAATTTTGTATTATAGTCAATTATTATTGTTTTTTATGACTATGAATTATATATATAATGTTGACATTGATAGTAACTGTTATACTTATGTTAAAATTAGTTGATTTGTTAAAATGTTTTTTTTTTTTTTCTCTTATATTTTTCTTTCGCTTGACCATTCATTAGAGCTTATATGAACCTGTGTTTAAAAAAATAGTAGTTAACCTTGATGAGAAATTAAATTTCAAATTATAAAGGTGTTTTTTAATCACAGAATACTGGTTTCTTTATTTAGTATTTTATTTTTCATAGGGTCTTAACTCAGTTGCTGCAAAGGTACAAGTCCCCATACCACAACAAATTACACCTAATCACAGTCACCATACAGGATGTTTGCTAGCGATATCCCACCCAAAATTCAGACCAGGCACTCACATCTCTTTGGGACTTCCCAGGTAACAAAACAATTATTATAATCAACGAAAACATCCGTACCGCAATCAACAGCAGCAACAACAGTTGCTTTGATTTTGTATCACAGTGCAGCTGTACTGGCATGTTTATAGTTAAACATTTTTTGTACATGCACCCACAATGTAAACGCTTTCAAAATTTCACTGAAATACCGGATCCAAGCAGTAATAAGACACCACGATATTATTTCAAAAAATATGATGCACGGGCCATGCGGATCAGTTAATCCCCAGTGCCCTTGTAAGAAAGATGGGAAATGCACAAAAATTTCCACGCCATTTACTCAAAGAGTCTGTTCATAATGAAAACGGATACGCGCTGTATCGTAGAAGAGCACCAAGACCAACTAGACAGAGGTCGAATGGCATCTATGAAACTTTGAAATAGGAGTTACGTCTCTGTTGATAATAGTTGCGTGGTCCTTTATTTTATTAGATTAGAATAATTCAAACTAATTAGTGTAATTTTGTATTATAGTCAATTATTATTGTTTTTTATGACTATAAATTATATATATAATGTTGACATTGATAGTAACTGTTATACTTATGTTAAAATTAGTTGATTTGTTAAAATGTATTTCTTTGTGTTTCTCTTATATTTCTTCTTTCGCTTGACCATTCATAAGAGCTTATATATGAGCCTATGTGTTTTAAAAATAGTAGTTAACCTTGATGAGAAATTAAATTTCAAATTATAAAGGTGTTTCTTTCTTAATCACAGAATACTAGTTTCTTTATTTAGCAATTTTATTTTTCATAGGGTCTTAACTCAGTTGCTGCAAAGGTACAAGTCCCCATACCACAACAAATTACACCTAATCACAGTCACCATACAGGATGTTTGCTAGCGATATCCCACCCAAAATTCAGACCAGGCACTCACATTCTCTTGGGGACTTCCCAGATAACAAAACAATTATTATAATCAACGAAAACATCCGTATCGCAATCAACAGCAGCAGCAACAACAACAGTTGCTTTGATTGTGTATCACAGTGCAGCTGTACTGGCATGTTTATAGTTAAACATTTTTTGTACATGCACCCACAATGTAAACGCTTTCAAAATTTCACTGAAATACCGGATCCAAGCAGTAATAAGACACTACGATATTATTTCAAAAAATATGATGCACGGGCCATGCGGATCAGTTAATCCCCAGTGCCCTTGTAAGAAAGATGGGAAATGCACAAAAAATTTCCACGCCATTTACTCAAAGAGTCTGTTCATAATGAAAACGGATACGCGCTGTATCGTAGAAGAGCACCAAGACCAACTAGACAGAGGTCGAATGGCATCTATGAAACTTTGTAATAGGAGTTACGTCTCTGTTGATAATAATTGCGTGGTCCTTTATTTTATTAGATTAGAATAATTTAAACTAATTAGTGTAATTTTGTATTATAGTCAATTATTATTGTTTTTTATGACTATGAATTATATATATAATGTTGACATTGATAGTAACTGTTATACTTATGTTAAAATTAGTTGATTTGTTAAAATGTATTTCTTTGTGTTTCTCTTATGTTTTTTCTTTCGCTTGACTATTTATAAGAGCTTATATATGAGCCAATGTGAATAAAAAAAAAATAAAAAAATAGTGGTTAACCTTGATCAGAAATTAAATTTCAAATTATAAAGGTATTTCTTTCTTAATCACAGAATACTAGTTTCTTTATTTAACAATTTTATTTTTCATAGGGTCATAACTCAGTTGCTGCAAAGGTACAAGTCTCCATACCACAACAAATTACACCTAATCACAGTCAGGATGTTTGTTAGCGATATCCCACCCAAAATTCAGACCAGGCACTCACATTCTCTTGGGGACTTCCCAGATAACAAAACAATTATTATAATCAACGAAAACATCCGTATCGCAATCAACAGCAGCAGCAACAACAACAGTTGCTTTGATTTTGTATCACAGTGCAGCTGTTCTGGCATGTTTATAGTTAAACAATTTTTGTACATGAACCCACAATGTAAACGCTTTCAAAATTTCACTGAAATACCGGATCCAAGCAGTAATAAGACAATACGATATTATTTCAAAAAATATGATGCACGGGCCATGCGGACCAGTTAATCCCCGGTGCCCTTGCATGAAAGATGGGAAATGCACAAAATAATTCCACGCCATTTACTCAAAGATTCTGTTCGTAATGAAAACGGATACGCGCTGTATCGTAGAAGAGCACCAAGACCAACTAGACGGAGGTTGAATGGCATCTATGAAATTTTGAAATAGGAGTTACGTCTCTGTTGATAATAGTTGCGTGGCCGTTTATTCCCCAATCTAATCAAAAAAATATTTAAAGCACATATAAATGTTGAGGATTGCAGATCAGTACATGATATCAAATATATCTGCAAATATATCAAGTTCATATAATACCGGGTGTTTGTGAAACGCTTCCGAAAACGAAGAAAAACGATCCCGAGGAAAAATAATCATCTTTTCACAACAATTTATTAGCTTTATTCATGCTCCATCATGTTAGTACAACTAAATGAAACGATAATTTCATAAAAAAATATCATGAAAATAGTGAAACTTAAAATCAGCTGACAATAGGGTCAATATTAGTGCACTAGGACTAATAGGTGTGGAAAAGGATGGCAAAACGACTGATATCCTTCCTGCTATTTATCGATGCTGATATTTGGAACGTTCTCGTTAATTCGACAAACACGATTGATACCATTACACGATGATATTGTGATGATACCCTTGGTCGAACAATCTGCGCAATATAATATGCCAGTAAGAAAAAGCGTTGGTCGTTGTTAGTAGTGCAGTAGGCGGAAAAAACACAGCAAATGCATACGACACGTTTGTAGTGATCATGAGGCAGTCGTGTGTCCTCAATGCGTAGCAACAGAGTGATTTTATATGAAATGACTTGACTTTTGGTTGAATTAGATGATAAGAAACAAAATCCTAATAAATATTCCTTTCTAAACTTAAAATAAGACCAAGAGATCTCAACCCATATTTCGACGAAACCTTTGACCAAAACCGTTCTTACAATAATTTAAACGGTGAAAAGACAGTGATTATGTTGAATCTTGATGACAATTAAAAAAATTCAAATTTAAATTATATATTAGAGAATAATTCTAAGTTAAAAATTATCACATGTAAGCTACGCTACGCAACTGGTAAAATTAAAAATTTTGTACAGCCGACTTCAATACAAATTATTAAGGATAACACAAAAACCGCTATTCAGACCTTGACTTGACTTTCAATTTATATGGCAACACATGAGAAGCTCCAGCTTTCAAATAAAAAAGAATTATCAAAATCGGTTCACCTAGAACAAAGTTATGAGGTAATACACATAAACAAAAAATACAGTCGAATTGAGTATCTCCTCCTTTTTGAAGTCGGTTAAAAAGACAAAAATATAAAGGACGAGTTTTCCTGCATTATTAATACATTTAACAATAAAAATAACGTATACAATCAGTACGTATACAAACTGATGAAATCTCGATTATTTGAGGATAAGGCAGGATATCTTGATCATAAAGCAGTTGTGTGTCCTGAATGCGTAGCAACAGAGTGATTTTATATGAAGCACCTTGACTGTTGGTTCAATTAGATGATAAGAAACAAAATCCAAATAAATATTCCATTCTTAATTTAAAATAAGACCAAGTGATCTCAACCCGTTCAAGTAACTTTGATTTTTGAGAAGTTAATGTTTTTGTTAAAAAAAATAATTATAAAGCTAAATTTTGTTGTTTTGTGTGCCAATATAATAAATTTTATATGAAGCACCTTGACTGTTGGTTCAATTAGATGATAAGAAACAAAATCGTAATGAATATTCATTTCTAAATTTAAAATAAGACCAAGTGATCTCAACCCGTTCAAGTAACTTTGATTTTTGAGAAGTTAATGTTTTTGTTAAAAAAATAATTATGAAGCTAAATTTTGTTGTTTTGTGTGCCAATATAATAAAAATAAAGATGTTTCACAGTCTCACAACATACACTCACAAATATTGACCCAAGCATCTGCATTTCAAGACACCGAAAAAACAGATTGTTGAAATGATCCAGTGGTAACAACTCCGAAATCTGAAATATGTATAATTTTAGAAAACATGATGTAGCTAGTAAATATAGTAACCATTCACAGCCAAATTTAGAACAAAATTCATTTGGCAATGCAGAAATTGTAGAGGCAAACATAAAGGTCCAATATTTCGACGAAACCTTTGACCAAAACCGTTCTTACAATAATTTAAACGGTGAAAAGACAGTGATTATGTTTAATCTTGATGACAATTAAGAAATTTCCAATTTAAATTAGATATTAGAGAATAATTCTAAGTTAAAAATTATCACATGTAAGCTAAGCTACACAAGTGGTAAAATTAAAAATTTTGTACAACCGACTTCAATACAAATTATTAAGGATAACACAAAAACCGCTATTCAGACCTTGACTTGACTTGACTTTCAATTTATATGGCACCACATGATTAAGAAGTTAATGTTTTCGTTAAAAGAAATAATTATGAAGCTAAATTTTGTTGTTTTGTGTGGTAATATAATAAAAATAAAGATGTTTCAAAGTCTTACAATATACACTCACAAATATTGACCCAAGCATCTGCATTTCAAGACACCGAAAAAAACAGATTGTTTAAATGATCCAGTGGTAACAACTCCGAAATCTGAAATATGTATAATTTTAGAAAACATGATGTAGCTAGTAAATATAGTAACCATTCACAGCCAAATTTAGAACAAAATTCATTTGGCAATGCAGAAATTGTAGAGGCAAACATAAAGGTCCAATATTTCGACGAAACCTTTGACCAAAACCGTTCTTACAATAATTTAAACGGTGAAAAGACAGTGATTATGTTTAATCTTGATGACAATTAAGAAATTTCCAATTTAAATTAGATATTAGAGAATAATTCTAAGTTAAAAATTATCACATGTAAGCTACGCTACACAAGTGGTAAAATTAAAAATTTTGTACAACCGACTTCAATACAAATTATTAAGGATAACACAAAAACCGCTATTCAGACCTTGACTTAACTTGACTTTCAATTTATATGGCACCACATGAGAAGCTCCAGCTTTCAAATAAAAAAGAATTATCAAAATCGGTTCACCCAGAACAAAGTTATGAGGTAATACACATAAACAAAAAATACAGTCGATTTGAGTATCTCCTCCTTTTTGAAGTCGCTTAAGAAGACAAAAATATAAAGGACGAGTTTTGCTGCATTATTAATACAGTTAACAATAAAAATAACGAAAAAAATCAGTACGTATACAAACTGATGAAATCTCGATTATTTGAGGATAAGGCAGGATATCTTGATCATAAAGCAGTTGTGTGTCCTGAATGCGTAGCAACAGAGTGATTTTATATGAAGCACCTTGACTGTTGGTTCAATTAGATGATAAGAAACAAAATCCTAATAAATATTCCTTTCTAAATTTAAAATAAGACCAAGAGATCTCAACCCGTTCAAGTAACTTTGATTTTTGAGAAGTTAATGTTTTTGTTAAAAGAAATAATTATGAAGCTAAATTTTGTTGTTTTGTGTGCCAATATAATAAATTTTATATGAAGCACCTTGACTGTTGGTTCAATTAGATGATAAGAAACAAAATCCTAATAAATATTCCTTTCTAAATTTAAAATAAGACCAAGAGATCTCAACCCGTTCAAGTAACTTTGATTTTTGAGAAGTTAATGTTTTTGTTAAAAAATAATTATAAAGCTAAATTTTGTTGTTTTGTGTGGCAATATAATAAAAATAAAGATGTTTCAAAGTCTTACAATATACACTCACAAATATTGACCCAAGCATCTGCATTTCAAAACACCGAAAAAACAGATTGTTTAAATGATCCAGTGGTAACAACTCCGAAATCTGAAATATGTATAATTTTAGAAAACATGATGTAGCTAGTAAATATAGAAACCATTCACAGCCAAATTTAGAACAAAATTCATTTGGCAATGCAGAAATTGTAGAGGCAAACATAAAGGTCCAATATTTCGACGAAACCTTTGACCAAAACCGTTCTTACAATAATTTAAACGGTGAAAAGACAGTGATTATGTTTAATCTTGATGACAATTAAGAAATTTCCAATTTAAATTAGATATTAGAGAATAATTCTAAGTTAAAAATTATCACATGTAAGCTACGCTACACAAGTGGTAAAATTAAAAATTTTGTACAACCGACTTCAATACAAATTATTAAGGATAACACAAAAACCGCTATTCAGACCTTGACTTAACTTGACTTTCAATTTATATGGCACCACATGAGAAGCTCCAGCTTTCAAATAAAAAAGAATTATCAAAATCGGTTCACCTAGAACAAAATTA
>JAGSMP010000481.1:0-194171 GCA_029286625.1 Parnassius orleans | reverse complement strand
ATTTAAATTAAATATTAGAGAATAATTCTAAGTTAAAATTATCACATAAGCTACGCTACGCAACTGGTAAAATTAAAAATTTTGTACAGCCGACTTCAATACAAATTATTAAGGATAACACAAAAACCGCTATTCAGACCTTGACTAGACTTGAATTTCAATTTATATGGCAACACATGAGAAGCTCCAGCTTTCAAATAAAAAAGAATTATCAAAATCGGTTCACCTAGAACAAAATTATGAGGTAATACATACAAACAACCGAAATCGAAAGCAGGTAGTCGAATAAGCTACGAAATAGAAACAATAAGCGTATAGGTACCGTATGCACTATAAGTTGACGCGCGGCTCAACGGCGGGAGTTAAGTACATGTCAGGAAACATTTCGTTACCGCGTTTTAAAACCTAGTAACGACATCTAGCGGAATCAATTTAAACTATGTATACGTTAGTTAATAAGAACTCTCAAAAATATTTTTCTTATAATTTTGCACAATTTTTCTTATTGTAATACCGATTAATTCATAACCACATATAAGAACTGTATTCATTTCCGTTCAATAAATATTACTGAGGCTTATTAATAAGGCTTACTAAGAACTGTTTCTACCATTTTTGTAATAGTTAAGGGTGAAAGCGACAGGTGGTATAGTATTTGATCCATACTTATAATCACGCCTGTAACCCTTGCGGGTAGGCAGAGCATCAACGGATTACTTAATATCGTCTGCGAGGTTATCGCCTATTCTGTGAATTACGATGCACCAAAACATTTGAAAAAAATCAGCTGGTGAATTTTATGTTTTTATCGCTCTTCCCGGTCCTGCGTGGAAAAATACAGATCCATACATTTTTATCTTAATTTTGGTAAAAGACATAATGCAGATATTCTGACCTTTTGTGTTCGTCCATCGTACCGTCGTCCGTCTTGTAGAATCACGGTGGCGCCATCAGCCACTGTGCTGACGCTCTGTTGCGACGTGAAAGAAGGACAAACTTGTGCAACATATTCGATTTTCCCACGGAATGAGATGTTTTCCGCGGAAAAAGTAGCCTATGTCACTCTGCACACCGAACTATCCCCATACAAAAATCATGCCATGCCGAAGCTCTGTTGCGACGTGAAAGAAGGACATACAAACAAACAAACAAACAAACACACTTTCGCATTTATAATATTAGTATGGATAGTATGGAGTATGATTCTTTATCTTGCTCAGGATCCGAATCTCGGCGCTTATTATGTTGTCATTTGGCTGGGCCGCAACTTCTTTTAAGCCATATTAGAATGTGGGCATGCGGTAACCTTTGCCATTCAATTGAATACATGAAGCACTGCACCTCTCCGAAAATTTTCCTTTGTAAATTACATACATTAATTTTGTACTTTTAATCTAAATACTCTAGCAACTAAATCGTGTCTGTCAGTACTTTTTGGTCCGGCATTAGCTCCTCGGTTATTTCTTTCCATGGGATTGCAAGTAAAACTAACAAAAGATCATCAGGTCTTCCGTAAGTTCGTATATATAGGCGAATGCGTCTTGTGTGTACTCATGTAGGGAGCGGAACTGTTAACGAATGATGAGGGCAGAATTACCATTTTACCTAAACTTGGGGCTTACATTGGCGTCGCAGAAACTGCATCTGTAAATGTATATAATTCTCAACGCGTTTTTTTGATTTAAAGATATATAACGGAGACGTTCACTTATCCTTCACATACATGTTCACTAAAAAATTTATGAAATAATTGTCTACACCGGGCTAAGAGGTTAAAATCATTTTCTCGCAACATCATATGATACATATAAAAATCCACATGATACTTTTTGTTCGGAGTAGGCCCTTGTGACCGTTAATGAGTGAATTTGAAAATGATAACCTCTTGTCGTTTGTAATAAATCAATGGGTATTGCAGATGTCATAAAATTGTGTATCATACCAGCGTAAACGTATCATCACGTGCTGGAAACAATGTCTCGTGAAGAAAATTGATCACCACTAATTACGGCTGCTATTTCGTTTATCAAAGGTGCATGCGCCCTTTCATGCTCTCCTCGAGGGTCCGATCTGCGAATGATGACTTTATAACTCTTCAGGAAGTTTTCAAAGCAGTTTTAAATGTTTTGACTAAAATGTTACGTCATGCAAGAATCTTTGAATTTTGAACACTGTGTCTCTCTCAACCCCTGGATAAATTGGCAGCGACGGTCTACCTCAATTTCTTCGTCACCCATAAAATATACTTGTAAAATTTATGCTGTTCGTTTTCAGGTGGAAAAGTGAACCTATTCTATGATAAATTTGCACCGTAAATATAAGGAAAATCCCGGCATTATTATTTCCTGGTCAATCTGAAGGACGTCATTTGAAAGCATGAGTTATATTTCCGGATCCTGTTTAAAAGCACCGTGACTCATTAGCATCATATAAAAGAGAGTTTTCAAAGGTTTTTCTGGTTCCCCAGTAACGAAAGAGACACTTTGCCATTGCACATGCCTGCGGTCTCATCTTTCCATTTTAAAGCGCTGCAAATCGACACGCCTTGTCCATCAGTTAGATAACAACTAACCTGTGATTTTTATAATCAATCAACGGATCATAATTGAATGCTGCGTCATTAAAAACCGACCAGTTGTTTCTTTGAAAATTTTGTCGACGTTCAGCTTGGAGCTGTGCATTTGCATCTCTTCGCGCCTGTGTCTGTTCTGGTGTTTCAGATGCCCTATAGTAGATTGACGTTCAGCTTGCTCAATGAGTCTGTGTTGAGTTCCATCAGGTGTTTCCGCGGCTCTTAAGGCGGCCTGACGTTCCGCTTGTTCGAATAGCCTTTGCTGACTTTGAGCAGGTGTTTCAGTAGCTCTTAAAGCAGATTGACGCTCTGCTGTTCAAGACGCTTTGCTGACTTTGATCAGGTGTTTCAGTAGCTCTTAAAGTAGCTTGACGCTCTGCCTGTTCAAGACGCCTTTGCTGACTTTGAGAAGGTGTTTCGGAAGCACTTAAAGCAGCCTGACGCCTGTCTGTTCAAGACGCCTTTGCTGACGTTGAGAAGGTGTCTCAGATGCTCAAAAGCAGCCCGACGCTCTGCTGTTTTGCCTCTCAGTTCAGCATCTTCAAAGATTCTAGCGATCGAGCTAATCTTTTCGCTTGTCTTGAGAAGATACTTGAAGGCTGGACTTACGTTTGCGAGGCATTATGAAGTAAGAAAACCTTTTAAAAAAACGTTAAAATACCTAAAAGGAATTAAATTTTAAATATTTTAGCAACAAAATATCTAAAAGGAATAAATATTCCTAAACCACAACAAACCATGAACCGAAAACTGAACAGCAGAAGTCACTATAAATATAACCACGAAAAGAAGTAAGTGTATAGGTACCGTATACACTATCTATACTATTATTCCTTTGAAATATTGTTAAACAACCTAAAACAACGAAATACAATTCACGATTCTAAATAAACAAAATCCAAAATCAAAGCCAGAGTCTAAATATATAAAGGAATACCAAATCAAATCAACAAACCGATACCTTAACCAAAATCACAGCAAATAACAAACAACCGAAATCGAGAGCAGGTAGTCGAAAAAGCTACGAAATAGAAACAATTTAAGGTATAGGTACGTGCACTATAAGTTGACGCGCGGCTCAACGGCGGGAGTTACACATGTCAGGAAACATTTTGTTACCGCGTTTTAAAAACCTAGTAACGACATCTAGCGGAATCAATTTAAACTATGTATACGTTAGTTAATAAGAACTCTAAAAATATTTTTCATAATTTGCATAATTTTTCTTATTGTAATACCGATTCATTCATAACCACATATAAGAACTGTCTATTTCGTTCAATAAATATTACTAAGGTTTATTATAAGGCTTACTAAGAACTGTTTCTACCATTGTTAAGTAATAGTTAGGGTGAAAGCGTGACAGGTGGTGATAGTATTTCTGATCCATACTTATAATCACGCCTGTAACCTTTGGTAGGCAGAGCATCAACGGATTACTTAATATCGTCTGTGAGGTTATCGCCTATTCTGTGAATTACGATGCACCAAAACGTTTGAAGAAAATCAGCTGGTGAATTTTATGTTTTTATTGCCTCTTCCGGTCCTGCGTGGAAAAATACAGATCCATACATTTTTATCTTAATTTTGGTAAAAGACATAATAATCCAGATATTCTGACCGTCTGTTCGTCCATCGTACCGTCGTTCGTCTTGTAGAATCACGGTGGCGCCACCTAGCTGAATTTAATTTTGCAACATATTCGATTTTCCCACGAGAATGATATGTTTTCCGCTGAAAAAGTAGCCTATGTCACCTCTACAGCCCCGAACTATGCCTCATACAAATAATCATGCCATGCCGACGCTCTCTTGCGACGTGAAAGAAGGACAAACTTGTGCAACATATTCGATTTTCCACGGAATGAGATGTTTTCCGCGGAAAGTAGCCTATGTCACTCCTACAGCCACCGAACTATCCCCATACAAAAAATCATGCCATGCCGAAGCTCTGTTGCGACGTGAAAGAAGGACATACAAACAAACAAACACACTTTCGCATTTATAATATTAGTATGGATGTTTAATACTGTGTAGTGGAGGTGTAAGATTATCCATTATAACTTATCATCCCGTGAGTGTCGTAAGAGGCGATAGAGGGAAACAAATCAGGAGATAAGCAGCAACGTCTTCCTAATAACGAATAAAATACTATGGCAAATAACCCCCCTGTGAGGCAATCTAAAGGGGAGGCCTAGGTTCAGCAGTGGACTTTAATAGGCTATAACGGTAACGGTAACATAATTTTTTTTATTTTATTTAAGAGGGTGCAAACGAGCATGCGTTTCACCTGATTGTAAGTTACTACCGCCGCCCATGAACAACTGCAACACCAGGGGAAATGCAGATGCATTGCCGGCCTTTTAAAAAAGAGTAGGCTCTTTTCTTGAAGGTACCTAAGTCGTATCGGTCGGGAAAAATAACTGGTGGTAGTCGATTCCTCAAGGAAGTTGAGCGAAGAAGAAAACTTCTTGTATATGTTATACATACACCATAATAATATTTACCTTACTTAAAATAAGGTAATGAACGTAGGTCGTCTTCGCATATCTATCATGGAGGGATGAAATACAATCTCACTAGGCGGCTTTAATATCTAGTTTCTTCGTATTTTATACACAAATACAGAATTTTTTTTCTAAGTTTAATTACATTTAAATAATATAATATATATGTGCCATTTTGTACAATAACTTTTTGCCATCTTGTGGTTGTGACATTATCCCGTTGCTGTAGAAATCTTGGGACTTTTGATCAAAAAATTTTACAAGTAGTTTTGACAGTTCTCTCTTGTCGTTAACATAACATTACCCAAAGAATTCTGAAGAGACCGAAACAGGTAAAAACCTGAGGATGCAAGATCAGGACTATATGGTGGACGCATTAACACTTCCCAACCAAGGTCTCTCAACTTTTGCTGAGTGGCCAAAGATGTGTGTGGTCTGGCGTTATCATGATGAAAGACCACTCCTTTTATGTTCATCAATTCCGTCCGTTTTTTCTCAATTTCTTCCTTGAGTTTCATTAGCCGTTGGCAGTAGAGATCCAAATCGATGATTTTGCCCGGCGGTAAAAGCTCATAATATACGATGCACTTCCAATCCCACCATACACACAGCATCACCTTATTTCGTGTTAATTTGGGTTTCGCTACAGTCTGTTGAGCTTGACTACCCTTTGACCATGATATTTTTCGTGCGTTCTTGTCGTAGGTAATCCACTTTTCATCACCAGTGATCAATATTTTCAAAAATAGTTTGGTTTTATTACGTTTCAATAGAGAATCGCAAATGAGTACACGATTCATTAGGTTTCTTTCAGTGAGCTCTTGTGGTATCCAAATATCGAGCTTTTTTGTATAGCCAGACTTTTTCAAATGGGTCAAAACTGTTTTGTGGTCAAATCTCAATTCCTCGGCTATTTTGTAACTACTAATATGCGGATCTTGCTCCAAATTTTCAAAAATGGCATCGACTTTATCCGTATGAGGGCGACCAGAGCGAGCTGCATCTTTGACATCAAAATTCCCGGACTTAAAACGCTTGAACCAACTTTGTGTTACTCTTACTGACACTGCATTAGGTCCACAAATGTCACAAATTTTTTCGCGGTTTGAGTCTTATTTTTCCCTTTATTGTAGTAAAACTTCAGAATGTATCGAATTTCTTCGTTAGATTCACTTATTTTGGCGAACAGAAAGACAATTGAAAAATGGCGGGAAAGGGCTTTAAAAAAAAATATTTTTATTCTTCTTAATGTCCTTTATGTATTAATATTGAAACCAGCCAGATACAAACATTACAACCAAAGAGATTTTTCTTCAATTTTATACAAATAAAATACGAAGAAACTTTTTCCGCGACTTATTACATACACACATAAATTCATACATACATACAATTTTAAAACATTAATATATTTCTGGGGCATTCGGGTAAAAAAAAGTATAATTTGTGAGGTTTCGAGAATCATAATTATATCAGTATGCGTGTTGGCGGATTGCATGCAGCCATAGACACAGGTTTCCTTACGATGTTTTCCTCCAGAACTTCTGCTGGGAACGTCATAAAATGTATTTTTATGCTGTCTGCACTTATATAATTCTCATTTTCACCTCATAATAGTCATCATCAGTTTAAAAAGTCCACTGTTGGACAAGAACCTCTCGCGCTGTAGGAAAGATTTGCCTAACTTCAAACTACACTAGGCATGAATCGACCACCGCAGTACAAGACGTATATAAATAAATAAAGTAATAAATATTGTTATCTCACCCAAAATGTCAAAAAAAATTACTTTATACTCATATTATTACCTATCCTAGTATTTTAGTCAAAATTCATGAGCGGTCATAAAGCATACATACTTATATTTTAAAACTACATAGCTATTAAAATATTTTGACACAGAAGAAAAAACAGTGCGTGTTGCTGTGTGTGTGTGACGACATAAATCTGAGACGTGATCGTTCACTACTGTTCGAATTAGGAAGCTCAAGATGACAAAGTGAGCTGTGGGAAGGATAGCCCCCCCTATGAGACAATACATGGGGGAGGCCTATGTTCTGCAGCGGACTTTTGAAAGCCTGTAACGTTACGTGCGGAGACGTGCGTATATTTAATGTACGGCAAGTGCTTTGATAACATATGGATCTGAGACGTGGTCCTTCACTACGAACCGAATAAGGAAGCACAAGGTCACTCAGTGAGCTATAGAGAGGGCTGTTCTCGGAGTTCCTTTTCGTGATATATTTCATAATGAGGATATCCGCACCAGAAGCAGAGTTAACGACATAGGATCAGTAAGCTGAAGTTGCAGTGACTATCGATGAGGAAGAAAGTTACTCGAGTGGTTGTCTCATAACGGTAAGCGAAGTGTAGGGCGACCGCCCACTAAATAGTGTGACGACCTGGTAAGAGATGCAGGAAGTCGACGTATACAGTTTTTTTATATTGAATAAAGGTGACAAAGAAGCACACATTCCACCTGATGTTGTAGATGCTGTGGCCCATTGACATCTACATTTATCTTCAATTAAGAATCAAAATGCAGAACCGTTATCAACCCTGAGGACTGAGATGGTATGCCTAGTTTCCAGTAAAAAAGGGTCTCCGGTTCTCTACACTCACCATACGAAATACAGCAGCATTAAGCTGCTATTTTACGCTGGTATTCTGTGAGAGCGTGGTCCTACCCCGGTCGAGCCGACCCATTCCTGCTACAACCTTAATATAGCTGCAGCGTGGCTCTACCACTTAAAAAACTGTTAGCTCATGACCGCGTTTTCTAGCATTCCTAGGAGGAATTCTGGAAAACAAAAACAACATGGGTTATGTTCAGCGGTGAACTTGAAGGCCTGTAATGATGAAGATGATGAACACAATACATTTTAAAAATTGATAACCAATTGTCTAACTTCAGTAATTTCAATTTAAATTCAAACAAAGGCATATCATTTTTCATCGTCATGTTTTTTTTTTATAAATACACAGTCAGTTAAGCTCGTTTATCCCTTGAGAGACGGTAAGTTATTACTAGAGTAACCCCGAAAGGACGATGTAGAACGATCTCAGGCAAGTGGAAAATGTTAAAATGCTACGGTAATAAAGTATTTAACCCCTTGCCCTTCCCTAAGAAAGGTTGAGATTTTGTATTTAGTTATTAAAACGGAAATAATAATAATTATGAACAAAACTTGAGCATTTTTTTTATTTATAGAATAAGGGTGGTAACGAGCACACTTCCTAATAAAGTGGATGTCGTTACCAATAAACATCTGTATATCCTCGATTAAGTTGTTGCCGAGGATATACAGATTGCCACTATTGAGAACAAAGATGAAATGCCTCATTTCCAGGAAAAAGGGTTTCTACACTCACCATACGAATAACAGCAGCGTTAAGCTGCTATACACACTAATCTTCTGTGAGAGCATGGTGCTTCCCCGGTCGTACCGAACCATTCGTCAACCATAATATAGCTGCAGCGTGACTCTACCACGTAAAAACGTTTCTTCTTTTTTATCAGTTTGTATAGGCCCGGAGCTGGACTAGCGCCTCTCCTGCTGTATCACGTCTATCCCGATGGTTTGCCCTAATCGTCACGCTTGGCAGGCGGATTGAAGATCGCAGTACCAGACGTCTCGCACCTTTGACTCTGCTGCCCGTCACCGCACTGGCAACAGCGTTAAACACTGGGTAGGTGGTTTACGTGTGGTCTAAGCGAGACATCGTCATAAGACTTTTCTGGCGCTTCTGATTGTCGCCTCATAAGGCCCGGCTACACGCTCAATCTTACTTGCGAAAATTCTATAATTTAACAAGCAAGCTTGCACAAGCAAGCATGTACGTTAAGCCGGTAAACGGTATACCGTGCAAATGGCTTGCGCTAATGCTTGATTATCGCAAAACAAAATTGTACAAGCAAGCATGTACGCATTTTCTTAGCGGAAACTTTCTACAAACTGTTTGCGCACGGAGGGTGCTACCGTGTGGACATTGTGCAGTGCAAAATGTTCTTTGCGCAAATTTTTTGCACAATTTGTTTGAGCTTTACCGACACACACGGGACGCAATACGGTGAAGGGCTATTATGCCGCCACACGGTTTTATCACGTTTAGTTTCATATTTGAATATTTATATTTACAAATTTTCAGGTGACTTAGTTGCCACGTTTGGCAAGTGAGTTGGCAACCGCATCTTTTTATTTTGAGCTGTTATCAAGAAGGTGTTGCTGCCCATCTCCTGTTTCCCTCTGTTCTCCTGCGATGGTGGTATTGATTCTTCTTACGCTGCCACTACATGTCAAACTCCTCCCACAGAACACTAGCTTAAATTAACAGCAATATACTGCATTTTCAGGTTAGTTACGAGAACCGGAGCCCTTTTTACTGGTAATGAGGCTTTATAGTTTAATCCTCAAGGACGATAACACATATGCATTTTGATTCGTATATACAATAGTGTCAGCGCCAACTGATTATGTATATTATAATGTATTTTTTGGCAGTTTACACGTAAAATGTCAAAAAAAATACATTGGAATAGTGGACAACATTAGACTGTTAGGGGTAGATAGAAAAGAAGAGATTTTCTTGTTAACGCGTGTTATTCTAGACATTGGCTGTAAATTTTCGAGCCTGTTTTAACATTAGTAGATAAGACGATGTTAAAAAGTTAAATGCTGTAGTTGTTTATTCACAAACTATGTTCAGAAGATAACGTTAACCGTTATCAGTGGTTACTTATGTGCTTTGAAACTTTACTGAATTAATTAACTTAGTGTACTAGTTAGCGAACTGACTGTATTAGGATGTTATGCTTTATATCTTAATTTTACTACTACATCAGAAGGAGGATAATGTTTTTCGGGAGTATGTATGTATATTTGTATGTTTGTAAGTATAGAAATGCTAAATCTACTCCGGAGGACTCGGTGAATCACGTAAATGATTTTTTTGCTAATATTGGACGAAAGTTGGCTGAGGACATACGAATCAATAATTCCGATCTCAAAAACGAATATGCTTTGCCTAGACTTGCATCTCAACCAAGATCTTTGTTCTATTGGATACTGATCAAATGGAAGTTGATGAAATTATAACTAGCCTCAAGTCCAACAGCGCTCCTGGCTGGGACAATATTTCTACTCAATTTGTCAAACTAGCTAGAGCACACGTAGTTCCCGTAATTAGCCATTTAGCCAATATTTGCTTCCATAAAGGCGTTTTTCCGTCACCTCTCAAAAAATCTATAGTTACGCCAGTGTATAAGGATGGAAACAAAGATGACGTCAGCAATTACAGGCCAATTTCTGTATTAACCGCCATCTCAAAAATCATAGAAAAACTGATAAACCTTCGTCTAATAAACTACTAGAGAAATATAACATCCTTTCGGAAACTCAGTTCGGCTTTAGACGCAAAATCAATAGAGGATGCTGCCTTAGCTCTAACCTCCTTTTATCATAAAGGAATTAGACCAAGGTCAAAAGTGTCTCACTGTTTTTATTGACCTCAGAAAGGCATTTGATACTGTTTATTTTCCCATCCTCCTGCGTAAACTCGAAGCAATTGGCGTGAGAGGGTCCAGTTAAATTATTTGAAGACTACTTATGAAATCGAAGCAAATATGAAGATTGGGGACCATATATGAAGAAGCTGAAGTTCTTTTCGGTGTTCCTCAGGGAGTGTACTGGGCCCCACCCTGTTTCTCATTTACATAAATGATCTCACCAAGATGAACTTTGAAATGGTCGGGTATTTTCCTACGCTGATGACACTGCATTAGTCTTCACGGGTTCAACTTGGGAATCAGTTTTAAGAGCGCTGAACTTGACTTAGATCGGTTAATAGTTGGCTACAGCATAACCTCCTACTCTTAATGAATCTAAGACAAAATACATATGTTTTACGATCAACAATAGAACACAACCTGCTAGCAATATTGCTCTAAGAATTCATCGGTAGTTATAAAGATACCGCTAACTGTTCATGTGCGGTGCTTGATAGAGTCCAATCTATTAAGTACCTAGGTGTTGTTTTGGACCAGCGACTAAGTTGGCATTCTCACATTGACTACACCAGTAACAGAGTAAGAAAATTAACATGGATTTTTAAAAAACTTAGACATGTAACAACTAAAAAATTAATTACACAAATTTACATCACTATGGCACAATCTATAATAGGCTACTGCATCCCCGTTTGGGGAGGTGCAACAAAAACAAAATTTTTGGAAATTGAAAGAAGTCAGCGCAGCCTCCTTAAGGTAATGTATAATAAACCCTTTAGATTCCCCACTGAAGAACTCTATAAATTCTGTGAACTCCTGTCTGTGAGAAAATTGTACATTTTATTGACTTCTCTAAAATTGCACAAAACATTACCATTTAGGTCTGAATTACTACATAAGAGAAGAAAAGATAGAGTCGCAATTGCTAATCCTGTAAAAACTAAATTTGCCAAACGACAATACTCTACATATTCTGTATATATTTATAATAAGTTAAATAGACAAATTGGTATTTTTCAATTAAAATCGTGCGTATTAAAGGAAACTGTAAGTAAATGGCTTTTAGAAATGACGAACCATGATATAGAATTAATGCTACAAGAAATAAACTAATTAAACACACATACACACTCACACACACACACACACACACACACACACACACACACACACACACACACACACACACACACACACACACACACACACAAACTCCGCATTGCTTGCATACACATTAATATTATTAAGATTGTTATTTTCTTTTCTTTTTATATATTTTTTCAAATTTTACAACGATCAAACTTAGGTATGGAAGAGCGGGGCCTCCTGGCACAAGTATACATAATACTTAAAAGGTTTGGCCCCAACCATTGATTGTAATAAAACAACTGTCATTGCTACTGAAATAAACATTTTTGATAGAATAGAATATATAGAATTTTTTTTCAATATCGATTACATAATACTTACTGAAAGTCATGTTTTTTATTTACCACTGGTTCGGAAAATACCTCTGTCCTGGGAAGAACCAGCAAGAAACCCAGCGGGACTTGTTTTTGAACAAATTTCACTTCACAATAATTTTGTTTGTACTATTTTAAATGAACTTTAACCAGCATGGTGGCAATCACTTCATTCCCAGGGGTTATTTTCATTTATGTACTCTTTGATATTACATATAATAACACTCTTTGTACAATTTTTCTTTAATAAAACATATACACTTGTTTATTGAATTTTTTTTTACATTCTCTGAGATTTTGTTGTAAAAGCATAAGTGGATTACTAATTCTGTGGAATCTAGTAACTGGTATTACAAGCTTATGTTTGTTCCTAGTGTTTACAATATGAACATGTTTATTCTCATCAAAGCTATTTATGTTTTATGTACATACATTACATTTTCATAAATATATTGCGATGCCAAAGTTAATATGTTTATTTCTTTAATTTTTTCTCTAAGGGACACTTTACAATTTAAGTTATAAATCGCCCGTACGACTCTCTTTTTCAAAACAAATATAGCTTCAATATCAGTCGCATTACCTCATAGCAAAATTTTGTAAGACATCACGCTATGAAAGTAACTAAAATAAACTAATGTGCTGTCTCAACATTGGTGAGACTTATATTTTTCTTACAGCGTTAGCTGCGGAACTTAGTCTGCCTGCTAATTTAGATAAAATGGGACCCCATTGAAGCTTCGTGTCTATAGAAATACCAAAAAAATCAGTGGTATCCACAACACTCAACTCTTCCCCATTTAAGAGCAAAATAAGATAAAATGCTTTACAGACCCTAATTGCTGTGTTCTGGTCTGAATGTCACATAGCCCATTGGATCAGTAATCTGAAGTGGCAATGGGCCGGCCATACAGCTCGAAGAACCGACAACCGATGAGGAAGAAAGTTTTTCGAGTGGCAGCAACGTGCAGTAGCAGTTTTCGTACTGGCAAGAGCAGTGTTAGGCGACCCTCACTGGATGGAGGGACGATTTGATGAAGGACGCAGGTAGTGCTTTGCGAAATTTCTTGGGAGAGGCCTATGTTCAGAAGCGGACTTGTGAGTCGTAATGATAATGACGATGGTGAATATAGAATATTTATTATAGTAAAATTAAATAAAGTTACAGCCACTGGGAACAGGAATTGTTTTCCTTCAGCGTACGTGGAAAATCAGTACTCAAAATTGCGATTAACCGGCTGGCGGGGATCGAATACGGGTTGCTCACATACTGTGAAATAAAAAGCGAGCGCTAAGTCCCTGAGCTACAATGGCTCTTTATTATAAATGCTGCCGCTGCCGTATGATGCAACGACCTCATAATATTTACTGTTAAAAAAACTAAAAATTAAAATTATCAAATATATCGTCTCATTGCGGTTTAGTGTCAAAAACGCTAACTGTATTTTCTCGCTAAATAATAGTCACTTCAATAAATAGCGCAAATATACAAGTCATTTATTAAAGATATATTTCGTACCTTGAGAAGAACAAAAGCATAAGTGTACAAAGTACATTTTACAGGAGAGCGAAAAAAACTAGTTATTTCTTAATATATTTTTTATTGAAGAATCTGGCAATTTCGCCTTTCTAATGAAAAATTGCGTCAAAAATACTCTTTTCATTAATTAATCAAGCTAAAAGTAGAAGTTAATATTTAATTAGTAATTAACTTTTATTTAAATTACGCTACTCTTTATTAGCCTCTTTTTTTTTAAAGAGAAGTGTATGAAGAGATACACCAATGTTCTTTAGAAAATTAATGATTTTAGAAAAAATATATGTATACGCGATAATGAGAAGTACATGTGGTTAAAACATTAACATCTTTTCTCTCTAGATAATATATTCTTATGACGGAAGTATACTTTGTTATGGGAAAATAAGTAAATTATTAAAGAAATAATAAAAAGCATATTATTTTTAACATCAATTTTTTAATTAAAATAAAAACCAGACCATGTCGCTATTTTTAATTGGCAATATAAACTTAACTTTTATTAAAAACAGTAATTAAAAAAATCTCACCTAAAATAAAATTAAAACATTAACGTTATCTTACGTATAAAATGAGATCATAGGATTCAAAATTATTTAATAATTGTGCTACATTATTATTTAGGAACTTTCCAGGTGGAAACAACTTATTCTTATTAAAACTAAAGCATCATTCAGCATTTGACGTGCATAACAAAATTAAAACCTATGAAGTTTAATAATTAAATTACAATTTAGTATTTGGAAACCGCTGACATGAAACCACTAATACTCATAAAAATTAAAAACAGCATCTGACATGGACTAGGATATTCGCGGTTAAGAATATCCACTACCCCATATCTTCCCGTGGGTGTCGTAAGAGGCGACAGTGGGAAACAGCCAGAATATTTTTCTGATAACAGCAATATTATAATAAAAAAACTGCGGTTGCCAACCCGCTCGCTTAGCGTGGTAACTATGGCAAATATACCCCTGATGAAAGTAACGAAGAGACGGTCCCCAGTACCCGGCGGCCCCGCTATTCCTGGCTACGGTGGCGACCATGGTAACGGCGCGACAGGGGGTGCTAAAAAACTCCGGTGGAGGTTCGGTTGCCACCTAAGACGACTCGACCTACCGACATACAACGCACGCACCCTGAGGACAGACGAGAAGATCCTAAAGCTGGCAGAATAAATAGACAAGTTACGCTGGCATATTATAGGATTATCCGAGGAGCGAAGAGAGGGAGAGGATGCGGTAATCCTCGAATCCAGCAACTTGTTTTATCACCCGGAGGGGGATCATCTGTCCCAAGTAGGTGTCGGATTTATCGTCCACAAGTCTCTCGTTAACAACGATGTAACAATTGGGAGTGTGTCGACGAGGGTTTCGTACCTTATACTCAGAGTTACCAAACGGTATTCGCTGAAATTCATACAGGTTTACGCGTCATCTTCGACAAATACCAATGAAGAGGTGGAGAAAATATATTAGGATATATCTTGAGCCATGCATTCCTCCAAAACCCACCGTACGGTGTTAATGGGAGACTTCAACGCAAAACTAAGCACAAGAGAGAACGGTGAGCTAAAGGTAGGGAAATTCGGAATAGGGCAACGGAACCCAAGGGGCCAGCACCTGGCCGACTTCATGGTGAAAGAGGGACTTTGTGATGAACTCTTTCTTCTAGAAGCGACCCCACAGGAAGTAGTCCTGGTCGAGCCCCGACGGTTCGTCAAAAAATGAGATTGACTTCATTATGACGACCAGACGACAACTGTTCAGTGATGTCTCAGTGATCGCTAGGGTCACACTGAAGTTATGTTAGGCACGTTAAGTTGGAGAGGTCTTGTCTAATGAAGTCAACGCTCCGTCCCCCTCGTGCTCTAATCCAAAGTCCCGAAACCTTTCAGCTCGAATTACACAACCGTTTTCAATGCCTAGAAGAATGCAATGCAGTGGAAGATATGAATGACAAGCTCGTGGAAATTGTCTATGCGGTCGGAGCTAAGTTCTGTAAGACACGCCGCAAAAGAACACAAAAATTTTCCGATCACACTCTTAATCTCATGGCTGTTAGACGGGAAATGAAGCTACAGTCTTCAACAGATTAGACAGCATACAGGCAACTGAACGGACAGATCTTCAAATGCATGCGGCAGGATTTACGTAACTTCAATACAGCTTGTATTGAAGAAGCGATCGAGCGGAACCAAGGCTCCAAAGTCTTTGCCAGAGATCTGTCTGCCAGAAAGAGCCAAATGTCAAAGCTGAAGACCGAGTGTGGCAGCATCGTTTCCGGGACACCTCAGATTTTGAGTGAGATTGAGAGCTTCTATGAGCAGCTGTATACGTCAACGTTGAAGTCACACGCAAGTGTGAGTAACGACCCAAGAGCAAGTCTTATCCGATACTATTCCGATGATGATCCGGACGTCAGTCTGAGCGAGATTAGAATGGCTTTCCAGCACCTTAAAAACGGCAAGGCCCCAGGCGAGGATGAAATCACACCGTAGCTTCTGAAAGCGAGTGGAAAACCGGTACTTCAAGTACTTCAGAAGCTTTTTAATTCCGTCCTCCATGGGACTACTCCGGAGGCGTGGTGCAGAAGCGCGGTGGTCTTGTTCTTTAAGAAAGGCGACAACACTCTCTTGAGAACTTCAGACCAATTTAACTTTTGAGCTGCGTCTACGTGCTGTTTTCGGGAGTCATTACGAATTGTCTCGCACGCAGACTCGACGACTTCCAGCCTCCGGAACAAGCCGGTTTCCGAAAAGGCTTTAGTACTATAGTTTCGAAAAATTGTACAGAAAACCGAAGAGTACTATCTGCCACTTTGCTTTGCGTATGTGGACTATAAGAAAGCCTTTGATTCCGTCAAAATTAGGGCAGCTAATAATCCTTCAGCAGTGCTAAGTTGACTGTCGGTATATGGAAGTGCTGAAGTGTTTGTATAGTAGGGCTACGATGGCCATCCGAGTACAGAAGTAGAGTACGAAAGCTATCCAACCGCAGAGAGGTGTAAGACAGAATGATTTTATAACCCCGAAACTCTTCACCGCTGCATTGGAACGCCTTTTTCAAGCTACTAAAGTGGAATGGATACGGTATTAACATCAATGGCGAGTACATCACTCACCTTCGATTTGCTGATGATAAAGTCTTTATGGCAGAATCGCTGGAGGACCTAAGCACTATGCTCAATGGCCTCAATTGTGTCTCCCAACGGATAGATCTTAAATGAACATGGACAAAACAAAAATCATGTTTCATGGGCCATGTTACACCTATGCCGGTAGTTGTTGGGAGCACTAAGCTCGAAGTTGTTGACGGGTATGTTTACCTGGGACAAATACTACGACTAGGTAAGTCCAACTTCGAGCGAGAGGTCAATCGACGGATTCAACTCGGCTCGGCAGCTTACGACGGGAAATTACGACACATCTTCTCGTCAGGTATACCTCAAAACCTGAAAACGAGATTGTACAACCAATGCATGTTGCCAGTGATGACTTATCGATCTAAAACATGATCTTTCACTGCTGGCCGTATATGGACGCTTAAGGTCGCTCAGCGAGCTATGGAGAGGGCTGTGCTCGGGGTTTCTCTGATAAACTTAGAAATGAGGATATCCACAGTAGAACCAGAGTGACCGACATAGCCCAACGGATTAGTAAGCTAAAGTGGCAATGGGCCGGCCATATAGCTTGAAGAACCGACAACCGATGGGGAAAAAAGGTTCTCGAGTGGCAGCCTCGTACCGGAAGGCGAAGTATAGGGCGACCCGCCACTATACGGAGTGATGACCTGGTAAAACATGTAGGAAGTCGACACCGCTCCCCGCACTCCCGCACATATTTGCGCTTAGCTCGGAATCCTTTCAAAAAATTCTTAAGTATACGAGCTTACGTGAATAGGACAGTTTTATTTTTAGGGGAACAATTCCGTAATCGATATTACGCTTAGAAATTAAGACAATCACATTGCTTAATCAATCAAAGAGCTTTTATTTGTAAATAAGTTTATAACATAGTTAGTGGTAATCGCGATAATTTGTGGGGAAAAATAATTTTGAACAAGGAAAATTTATGTTATAATTTTTACATGAATTACAAAATTTAAAATTTTAAGACAAAAAAGACTTTCAAACCTTTACTGAAATTAATAATTATATTTCTTCAGGTTTAAAAAGTTGTTAAGCTATGTACGTGTAGGTTATTTATTTATTTTCTGCGTAATCCATAAAACTACTTTTTAGTCGATATATTTTTTTTAAGACAAAATGCACAGTTAACAAATTTTAACACTACTTCCTTCAAAAACCCGAAAAAAAATTGAGGTTTTGTAATTTGCGTTGCTCTTTTGATGGCGTAAAAACAAAAAAATCGACATAAAGCCACTTATGCTTTTGTTCTTCTCAAGGTACGATTTAAATATATCTGCATAAATTTCTACATAGAAATTTTAAATCTATTAACTAGGAAGCTGTAACGCAACTCACAAATCAAAAATAATCAACAAAATCTCCGCTGAATTCCACTGTGCCGTAATACGTGACTATCGCGCGATACTTTCCAGTCATTTAACACGAGTTCACGATTTGAAATAAAAGTCACAAAACGAAAGTCATAATTTAAATCTGTGTTCTACTTAGTATACTTTCTTATATAAATATTATGTATGCATCGTTTCATTAACTTTGTGTGTATTCACCCATTATAGTCTATAAAAGTCCACTGCTGAACATAGTCCTCGCCCATAGATTGCCTCATATAGAGGATATTGCCACAGTTGCTGCTCTTGGCAGGAGGGATGGTAACCGCAGGTTTTTCATTATTTTCAATTTTTATCAGGAAGATGCTGCTGCCCGTCTTCTGTTTTAGTTTCCCTCTATCTCACCATCATCTCTAACCCCCTGCTACACACTCGTCGAGTGGCATGGGAAGTAGCGACGAAAGGAGGCAGAGACGTAATGTGACAACAATACTCGTCATGCCGCACGTCATGCTCCTCATCATGCCCATCGCTCCCTATTTTGTCGGTTTTTTGGGTTTTTGAAAAAAGAGTTCAATGCTTTTTTTAAATAAAATTAATTTGAAATTTGAATTCTTAGCCAAAGAAAAATTATTTTGATTTGAAATGGCCAGTACTGCAGAACGCCACTTTCATAGGTAAAGACCTATTATTTACAATAGAAACAGAAACAGAAACTTTTTTATGCAATATAGAATATAAATAATTATAGTTCATTACATATGACATAAGTGTTTTGTCGTACTGACCAATTTGATCTGAAATATCTCCTCTTCGGTTAAGAATTCCAAATTCAAATTTATAAATTCATTTAGCTGGTACATTTGAGTTTTGAAAACAGTCATTCATTTGTTTTTCCTCATTATTGTATTCTTTGTCGTCGCTTATTACCGCATAATGGAAAACATGAAACATCGGTATATTTACGAGTACGAGTTCTACCGTGGTACCAGTGCTGCAGAAACAGCTCTAAGGATAATGGTGTGTACGGCGCTGGTTTTGCAAAAGAAAACACGGTACGTTTTTGGTTTCAACGTTTTCGTTCTGGAAATTTCGATCTTCAGAACCAACCCCGTGGACGGCCGGAGACCAAAGTGGAAAATGAAGAATTAAAGGCTATTGTGGAAGCGGATCCATCACAAAGCACTTCAGAGATAGCTGCAGGCTTCGGGGTAAGTGATAAAACTGTATTAATCCACTTGAAGCAAATCGGGAAAGTAAAAAAACTTGAACGATGGGTACCTCATGAATTGAATGAATCGAACTTGCAAACACGCATCGACTGCTGTGTTACTTTGCTCAACTGACACAATAATGAAGGGATTTTAAATCAAATCATTAATTGTGATGAAAAATGGATACTGTACGATAATCGGAAGTGCTCGTCGCAATGGCTGAATCCTAGAGACCCAGCCAAATCCTGCCCTAAACGAAAATTGACTCAGAAAAAGTTACTTGTTTGTGTTTGGTGGACTAGCGCCGGTGTCGTTTACTACAGCTTTCTAAAATCTGGCCAAACGATTACGGCAGATATCTATTGTCAGCAACTGCAAACCATGAAGGAAGAACTAGCTGCTAAACAACCGAGATTGGTCAATCGCCCTAGGCCACTGCTGCTTCACAACAACGAAAGACCACACACTGCACAACAAACAACCACTAAGTTAGATGAGCTACAATTGGAATTTCTGCGAAATCCACCGTACTCCCCGGACCTTGCTCCAACAGATTACCATTTTTCCGGAATTCGGACAACTTCTTACAGCTGTCCAAACCGCCTTCAAAGAGTTTATTGATTCTCGCCCCCATGTTTTTTTTTTAGTAAAAGGATCAGTGAACTACCTATGAGATGGCAAAAGTGCATAGATAACAACGGTGCATACTTTGATTAATTAAATATATTTTACAAAAAAAATTTACTTTATGTTCCTCCCGTACAAAACGCCAATTTCATATGTAAGGACCTAATACTTATTGAAAGTCACTCTTTTGTTTAATTACCAATGGTTTGGAAAACAACCTGTCTTGGGAAGAACAAGCAAGAAACCCAACGGGACTTTTTTTTAAAATAACAGCTTACAATCATGTATGTTACACAATTAACCACACAAAACAAATTAGAAATAGCTTGGTAGCGAACACCTCATTCCCAGGGGTTGTTATCATCCATAAATTCCTTAATATTATAATAACCCTTTTTATACAAACTATGTTTAATAAAGTTTTTTAATTTTGAGCAGGTCCAATTTTGTATATTTTCTGGGATTTTGTTGTAAAAGCGTATACATCGCCCCAAGAATGAATTACTGACTCGGTGGAGTCGAGTAACTGGTACTACTAGCTTGTGTTTGTTCCTAGTATTTACAGAATGAATGTCACTTATTTTTGTATAACTACTTTTATTTTTGTGTACGTACATTACATTTTCATAAATGTATTGAGAGGCCAAAGTTAATATATTAATTTCCTTTTTTTTGTCGCAGTGACTCTTTCGGCTTTAAATCATAAATTGCTCTTATGGACCTCTTCTGTAAAACAAATATAATTTCTGTGTCAGTCGCGTGTTTCCATAGCAAAATACCATACGACATTATGTTATGAAAATAGCTAAAGTAAACTAGTCTAGTTGTTTCAACACTGGTAAGATTTTTAATTCTTTTTACAGCTTATGCTGCAGAACTAAGTCTGCTTGCTAGTTTTGATATACGGGGGTCCCATTGAAACTTCGCGTCTAGTGTAATTCCAAGAAAAATGGTGGTATCGACAAGACTCAGTTCCTTCCCATTTCAATTATATTAGTATTTAAATACTTGACATTTTGAGTTATGAATTTCATACATTTCATTTTAGTGCCATTTAAATGCAAATTATTAACATTAAACAAATTTACTAATTTAGATATAGCATTACTTACTTCGTCATATTTTAGTAATTGTCGTTTTAATTTGAAAATTTAAGAACTGTCATCAGCAAATAACACTATATCATGGTTAACCCCTACTATGTAAGGTAATTCATTAATGTATACAAGAAACAGAAAGGGGCCGAGAATTGGGCCTTGAGGCATGCCTATTTGTATCATCGACCCGGAAGAGTTCATACTATTTATGACAACTTTTTGCGTTCTGTTACTTAAATATGAAATAATTAATTTAAGAGCATCACCGTAGTGTTGAAGTTTCCTGATTAATGTTTCATGATGAACACAATCGAAGGCCTTGGATAGGTCACAGAATATATCCAAAGTATCCTGTGAATTCTCCCATGAATTAAAGACATATTTAATCAGCTCATCACCGGCATTAGTTGTCGAGCGATCCCTTGTGAAACCAAATTGATTTTTATGAAGTAAATTATTTATATAAAAAGAAATTACATTTGATCAAGAACATTTTTTTTTTTGAAAAATCTTACTAAGTGTTGGCAGTACAGTAATAGGTTCAAAATTGGCGGGGTCTAATGTACTACCAGATTTAAATAAAGATATTACTTTACTATGCTTCATTAAATCAGGAAACACACCAGATTCGATAATAGTATTAAAAATAATATTATTTGGTAAATCCAAATGTGCATGCCTTAAGCACTCATGTTATACGTAATTTTTTTACTACACAAGTTTTCACTAATAGTCTTACTACTATAATTCCAATTTTCCGATAATTTTATGTCAAACGTCAATTAAAAAAAAAAGTTTGGAAAATACCAAAGTGCACGACTCATATGATCGTGAGAAAATATTTAAAAAAATTATAAATAGTAGGTCTATTCGTCAAATAGTTCCAGTAGCAGTCACCGAAATACACCTTCATGTCACTCCATCAAGTCCGTAGGTAAGGTCTTATCATAACTAATAAAACTATCCCATACTCGGCACACCTATTACTACTCTTCGAGGAGTTTCAGTAGCAGTCACCGAAGTACATCTTCAGGTCACTCCGTCAAGTCCGGAGGTGAGGTCTCACCATAACTAACAAAAAGATCCCAAACTCGGCACACCTATTACTACTCTTCGAGGAGTTCCAGTAACATTCACCGAAGTACACCCTTAGGTCACTCCGTCAGGTCCGGAGGTAAGGTCTCATAATAAATTACAAAACGATCTTAAACTCGGCACACCTATTACTTCTCGCCGAGGAGTTACAGTAGCAATCACCAAAGTACAGCTTCAGGTAACTCCATCAAGTCCGAGGTAAGGTCTCAACTAACAAAACGAGCCCAAACTCGGCACACCTAGTTCTACTCGTCGAGAAGTTCCAGTAGCATTCACCGAAGTACACCTTTAGGTCACTTCGTCAGGTCCGGATGTAAGTTCTCATCATAACTAATAAAACGACCCTAAACTCGGCACACCTATTACTACTCTTCGAGGAGTTCTAGTAGCATTCACCGAAGTACACATTCAGGTAACTCCATCAAGTCCGGAGGTAAAGTCACAACTAACAAAACGAGTCCAAACTTGGCAAACCTAGTTCTACTCGTCGAGGAGTTCCAGTTGCACCTTCACTTTCATGTCCCATCTCATCATCATGACACCTTCATGTCACTTCTCAAGTCCGGGGGTAAGTTCTCATGAAAAGGGGGCAAAATGTAGGGCAAGGCGACGATATTAAATTGAAAAATGTGTATCCACTTAACTGATTTAGAATATATATATATATATATATATATATATATATATATATATATATATATATATATATATATATATATATATAGGGAGAGAGAGAGAGAGAGAGAGAGAGAAAAGGAAGTAAAAGTTGCCAGATTAATTCACTAATCATAGAAAAACCAAAGATAATAATATGAACAATATTTGATAAAGGCTCATACATACTCTATTGTCCATACACCCCCAACGAAAATACAAATCGAGCCAGCAAAATCTACTCCTGAAATTAAAAAAATGGCAGTTAGGTGTAACCCGGTACCTAGGCAAATCAGCCATTATCTGGGATGCACTATCACCTTTGTATCTAAAACATCGAATGCATTTATTTATCAGCCTTCGCACCTTATTGCGCCCATTGAGAGGCCGGACATACTCTCGCAAACTGGAAAGAGTTGTCTGTGGACCAGCATGCAAGAACCTCTCATGCTCATAGCGTATTATCAAATCTGTGAAGTGAGAACGGCCAGGTAACTAATGTTGGAATGATGCAATTGACCTCCTACTATCAATAAACCTGCTTCATCTACAAAAATATTTAGATATTTTATCTGATTATATGTAAATTTAGAACAAGTTTCTTTATTATGTTCACTTAATATTTTCAATTCATTAGGAAAGTGCACACGTTGTATGTAACTAATTACTGCCAATGATGCTTGACGCAATTCTTTGCTATTTAAAAAAGTTTGAAGTTTTTTAATCCTTTCTTGCAATTATATAAAAATTTACGTACATAAGCTATTATTCTAACAAGATGTCTCCAACTCGAGTACCTTTCAAAGAAAGAAAGAAATTCGTAATATGTAGCCTGGTTGTTATTAAGTTAATCCTGAACAGCATGGGCAGACAGTATTCTCAGGCGCAGAAAATGATGAAACATGATCACCCTTGGGCCACTGTGATGATGGCGTTGACAACCAAGAGGGACCCTCAAACCAGAGGCTGCATGCAGGAAGGTGTTGTGGTTCTAGGCCACGTGAGACCACATCAGATGGCTTTTTATCAGACTTGACGTAACTCCAGTTACATGCTGGAGACAAGTCCTGTATTTGAACAACACGATTAGAGATGAAAACATCATGTTTAGCAGGATCACTCTTTATCTAGCATAATGTGATCATAGAATCTGTCCAACAAAATGTATTAGCACGATCAACACATAATGTCTTGGAAACAGCGTCCATAAGTTTATTAAGTAAGAGAGCTGCGCAAAGTTCTAACCTTGGGAGAGTCACAGGTTTGATAGGAGCAACCCTGGACTTGGCACACACTAAGTGGACTGTATATTTATAAGGATAAGAATACAGCGTGCATAGATAACACACCCATATGCCTTTGTCGAGTTGCCTGCAAAACCATGGAGCTCCACCTTTACTATTCCAGGGGCAACTATAAGACGAAGCACTGAAATAGCATTTAAATATTTTAAATTTGAACAGAATGACGTCCAAGCTGCCAAAATGTTCTGAGTGAAATGAATTGAATCATCCCAATCAATATTTTCTTTCCAAATTGGTTACATAATTAATTTAGCAAACACTGTGACTGGAGCTATAAAGCCTAATGGTTCATAGAGCTTAGCAATGTCAGAAAGAACATTTCGCTTAGTGGGTGAGTCACTTAATAATTCTTCAGGTACTGACACCTAAAAACTATCTGAAGATGGCTCCCATTTTAAACTAAAGGTCTTTAATGATGAATTTTCCTTATAATTAATGAGAAATTACACCTTTCCCTTTTTCCTGAGGGAATATGTTGCAGTAACTCTATGTTATTAGAGTACCATTTATGCAACTCAAATTTTCCTAAGCTAAGCAACTGCTGTAATTCTTTGATAATATTAACAGCAGAGTTAAGGTCATTATGACCATATAATATGTCATCACCAAAGGTGCCATTTACAGCGCTTCAGATGCCAAAGGAAACTGCTTACCTTCATCTGCAACAAGCTGGACTAACGTTCTTGTAGCAAGAAAGCTAGCTGAAGCTGTAGCATATGTAATAGTCTCTAGTTGCAGGATCTAGTTATCCTCCGCAGGGCAATCTCTTCCATAGTATCCTCTGTAATCCTTGGTATTTTTAATTCACATGGACCTATCTATATATTTTAGTTATGTCAGATACAAATGCATAAAGAAAAGTGCGAAATTTTAACAAAATTGCAAACATATCAGGTTGTAAAACTGGACATAACAAAAGTACATCATTTAGACTGAGCCCCTAAGATGACTTTGCAGAGGCTTTATTATGATTAAAAACAGTCCTAAGTTTGGTTATTGAAGAGCTTTCCTTTAGGACAGCATGATGGGGCATATAATATTCAATAGAATTATTTTGATGAGGTATATCATTAACAAAATGAGCATGCCCTAGGTCAATAAATTCATAAATAATCGACCTATATGCTTCATAAAATTCAGGATTAGATTAAAATTTCTTTTTCTAGGAACAGAAACAGCGGTAGGCTAAATTAAGCTGTGGAGAACAGGGTAAATACATGAGGACGCCAATTGACAAATTTGTAGAACCCTCCAAAGAGTATGGTAATATTTAAAAGCGACTCCTCAGTACCAAAGAGTATATAATCACAACGTTTACTCAGGACCATATTTAAGAGTGCTCAGAATAATTCTTTTTTAAATGTTATTTATAAGAATTATACAACTAAAATTTTATTAGAATTATTTTCGTTACTAAATTAAACTTCTCTAAATTAAAAGAATTTACTTCAAATGACGAGTTTCCGCCTTTACCTACGCGTTGCGTTTATTGCATATACTTCAGTCTATTTCCCTCGCCGCGTGAGTGTAAGAGGCAACTACAAATTTTAAAAAATTAAGTGTATACAAAAGAAAGTTTGTTGTCAGTTTTTTATATAAAAGGTAAGTTTTATTTTAAAAACTAACACGTTTTTTAAAAGTTATTTGCGTATATTTTGTTTCGTAATAATTTTATAACTTTACAAAATTTGCATTTCAAACACTGTGTGGTTCACGTATAAAAGTAAGTAGTTCACGTAGTCAGAAGTAACTGAAAATTAATCATAAAATGTGAGTTATCACTATAAATCATGTAAAAAACAAAAATTTTCATATTCCACAAGGGCCAATGTGCAAAAATTACGTTTTACGTTATAATTTCGATAGATATAGTGAATATTATGGCGAAGTTGTTTTCAACAGAAATGGCGTTGGTCAAAGATAGCGTAATAAAGTATATGCCTATGATTGAATATTTTTTTTATTTTTTAGAGGCTCCTACTGAGTATATCGATATAATTATATTATATATTTTTCTCCTTTATGAAATGTTGAGTGTTTCTATGTCCTTGTTTCTTTCTTCATAGTAGTTATTTGATTTTAACATATGGATATTGGATTTTAACATACGAGGATTCGTTTGACATAATTATAATATTTGAATTTTTTTCTTTTCAGTAAATTTGTTTGGTTTTGTTATTTATTACTGTTTTAACAATTGAACTTGATTACGCAACTTTTGTTTAATAAATTGTTTGATGTTGATGTTTGATGACTTTTTTACACGCAAAATATTTTTTCAAATAATAAAATTACCCCCTCCCTCTACTTACAGTTTCCTTCCACTGCTGGCCTCGGGCCATGGAAATAAAGGAGAGCACAAAATTTTTCTGCCACAAATATCGCCCACCTCGGCAATACTGCCTTAAACATCGCACGGAGCATCCGCGTTCCACCGAGATTAAAAAAAAAAACGTAAATCAGGAGATAGACAGCAGCGTCTTCCTAATAATTTTTAGTCGTTATTAGGAAGACGCTGCTGTCCATCTCCTGATTTATTTCCCTCTATCGCCTCTAGACATGAGTGATAAATAACTCCACGGTGAAAAAGTCACCGTGATCAGCCTAAAAGTTACGATGACTAACTACGTTCCAAAATAACGTTGTTCCTTCGCGCCGTTACTCCTGTCACTGATTTAACCAAACAAAAGGAACTACGCGTACCTTGCTACTGTGTAACAAGGTACGTGTACCGTGTACTGGAACGGTATATCAACTGATCGGCTAGGTTAGGTGAAAATCGTATATTTCAAAAATAATAATTAGAATGGTTCTTATAACATAGCCTCGTAACTTAGGTAAGGAAGGTAATAAAAATTGACTACTGAAATAAAACCTAATACTATATCTAAAATGCATATTTAAAGTCACGTTATAAGTCGTTCTAATCTTCCAAGTAGTTATCCAACGTTATTAACGTGACAAAGTCACAATGATTTTTTACTGTGACTTTTTTGTAACCGGAACGACGGTCACGGTTATTTAAAAATAAAAAATTTCCCTAAGTCTTGTCGCCTCTTACAACACCCACGGAATGATATGAATATTCATAAACTGTCACTACACGGTAATTGATAATTTCTCAAAATATTTTATTTATCGACAACAATCGTCGTTTTGAATAAAACTATTTTTACGGATTTTTTCGCGTTTAATTTTACTATTTTGATTCCCGACGTTTCGGGTGCTTTACAGCAACCCATGGTCACGGGGGGGACTGAGATGTTTGACGTCCCGATGTCATAGTTAGCCCGGCTACCTTCAGTTTTTTAATATTTATTTTTGGTTCGATCTACGCAGAATGAGCTTACAGTATCTTGAAGTCTTGCAGTGGTATGCTTGGGTTTGGATTTAATTTTGTTAATACATATATAAACAATTGTTTAGCTTTCCTAGATGTTTTAGTCATCCGAAATCCTGATAACACTATTGGTCACACTGTGTATAGAAAAAAGACCCATACCAACCGATATTTAAATGGTGAATCGCACCATCATCCATCACAGTTAGCATTCAACATAATATTAACTTCACTACCAACATTATTACAAGATTCAAGATTAGTATGATCAGGGTGCAATAGCGTATGATGCTTTGCACGACATTTTTTGCAGAAACTATTTCTAGAGCAATTGCCTTTTGTATGATGATTTGACAAACAAACATTACATAGCCTAGCTCTTTGAACAAAGGCTTGTCTATCAGAGACTGTTAATTTAATAAATTAAAAACATTTACCCAAAATATGTATTTTATTGCAATAGGGAAATTGTGACTTACCGGTTAATTTTTTGCTAGCCACATATGTGTTTGAGGTACATCGACCACCAGACAGTGGATTAAGTTTATCTCGAGACATCATCTCTAATGCTTGATATCGCTGTTGCAAAAAGGCATAAACTCTTGCAATTTGGGAAATTCATTTGAGGTCCGTTGCAACTCAAAGTCCTTAAGCGAACTATAGTCTAATTTAATTGAGAGTATATGTATTAGTATGATGTCTCCAAGGTTTGAGACATTCAGTGACAATAGCGAGTTATGGTACTGCAAAAGATTATTAATAAAGGTACGTCAATTATAACTTTTATTTACCTGAGGCAAACACATAATGTATTGAATATGATTATTTGCTATTAAAACTTTATTATCATACCTGACCAAAATACTTGACCAAGCCCTGTTGTAGTTTTTATTTGTGCACTCTATTGTGAAAATTAACGCGGCTGCTTCACCACTCAAACAAGACTTCAAATAGGAAAACGTTAACACTGAACTGAGATCTTCATTATGGTATACCATGGTAAGATACAAATTCTTAAACGCGAGCCATCCGCCATAGTCACCGTAGAATGTGGGCAGCGTCACCTTTGGTAGGTTGGGTAGACAATCACCTGAAGAGACGCCGTCACTATTGCTTGCGCCTATAGACCGCAAATTTTCAAGTCGCTCTTTTTTGTGCTTTAACAGGTCGAAGTATTTATTTTCAATTATCAGACCCTCAGCTGTCTGAGTTTCGTCGTTAATTTCTAGCTCCATGTTGACTTCCTCCAACCTTTTGAACAATTCTGTTAAGCGTTCGCATGCCACGTCCAGGTCAATGGCAGACTTAATGTTCAAAACAAAACGAGCTCAAACTCGGCACACCTATCACTACTCTTCGAGGAGTTCCAGTAGCAGATACCGAAGTACACCTTCAGGTCACTCCATAAAGTCCAAGTCGTATTTAAGTATATTTATAAATATATCTTACTTAATTTTAGTAGTACTATTATTTATTCTGTGCTTTTAACGAAACAAAATATTGTAATAAAAATCTGTGATCATAAAAATAATAATATCTTACCTTGTCAAGTATGTATCAAATTTGGTTTTAGAATATTTTGTATTTCTACAGCGATTTTTCTCAGCACAAGCCGCTGCAAACAAGCGATACAGTATCCACTCACGACGGCGGCCGAGCCCGGATTGAGGCAAAGTGTATTTGTGACTCCATTATTTTCGAGAACAAGGAGGTGATGGCGATAGGCCTGTAGTTAGACGGATCAGAGCGGTTACCTTTTTAAGGGATCGAGTGCACGAGAGCTGTCTTCCATGAATTCGGGACAACGCCTAGGGAGTAGGAGTATCGGAAAAGACACGTTAGAAGCGGTGCCAACTCTGGAGCGCACATACTCAGCACAATTGGCGGGATTTCGTCAGGCCCACTCGATTTGTGGATGTCCAGGGAGAGGAGTGCTTTGCGTACTGAGCACTGTGTGAATCGGACATCAGGCATAGAGCACTCACACTGCGGGATGGTCGACGGTGTGTTCACCCCGTCATCGAAAGTCGAGTTGGATGCAAAAATGGAGCCTAAAAGGTCAGCTTTCTCTTTTGCGGCGTGGGCCAGTAAGTCGACCCCTGTGCAGAGGTGGTAGGGATGGCTTACAGAAATTCCTTTGAACAGCCTTGGCGAGAGACCAGAATGCACGGGTTCCCGAAGGAAGGCGAACTAATTTCTCGCCAATTCTGCCAATGTACTCATACTTTGCCTTGGCAATAACTCTTTTGGAGGACCTGTAGGTGAAGTTATACTTCGTTTTAAGCATGCTGGTGTTTACATCCCGAGCCGCCGAAGCCTCAGCCCAGGCCTGATAACACTCCTGCTTACTGCGTAATGCACTCTTACAGGAGCGACCAAACCAAGGCTGAGATCTGCCTCCGATGGGTACCACAGATGATGGAATAAATAGTTCCATCCCCTGTAGCACCATATTATTGACAGAGTCAGCAACAGTGCTGGGATCATCCGGCGAGAAGCAAACCCGCCCCCATGGGTAGGATGCAAAGAAAGACCGCATACCACCCCAATCCACCGACCTGTAATGCCAAACACGGCGGCAGCCTACAGAACGCAACCGCGTGGGGAGCGTGAGTGGCACCGCACTCCGGATCAGACAATGGTCCAAAGAGCCGAGAGGGGCATCGACGGAAACCTGATATCCGTCCGGAATAGTAGAAGGTCCAACAGGGAAGGTATATGATCCTCCACATCTGGAATCTGCGTAGGCAAAGTAACCAGTTGTTTCAGTCCATATGCCAAGGCAAAGTCATAAACAGATTTCTCCGCATGATCGGTTAAACGTGAACCGAGCCATTTGGCGTGGTGAGCGTTAAAATCGATAAGTATCACGATCTCTACAGATGGGATCTGTTGTAGCAAGAAATCTGTAGTCGGTCTGTGTCGACATTACCGCTATGGGACCTATACAGGCACCCGTAGACGCGGGGATGGTCCTCGCTGTCTACGCGCTGCCAAAGGATGGACAGGTCCGTACCTTCAAGACTGCCGAGGCGTCAAGAACAGATATCCTCTCTGATGTATATGCAAACTCCAGCCGGGGCAAAAAGAAGGGTTCTAATTTGTACCCCAGGTAGGACAGGTACGAAGTATCAGCCGGAGAGCAAAGCCGGCTTCGTCGTCTCTAGATGTTAGTGGACGGCGTTAAGGTTCGAGTGAAGTCCCCTGATGTTGCAGAAGTCTACGGATAGCGTGGCAGGGTGCACCATGTTTTATCGCTCTGTTTGCCCCATGCAATGTTAGTATAGAGCGGGATTTTGCTCCCCCCCCCTCCCAGAATACGTGGGGCAGCCTGACCACCCACGCTCAGGAAGAAGAGTGTAGCTTGACCGTGGATGCTCAGTGAGGGATTCTCCATTACCAGGGGTGCTGGTATCCTCCTGAGGTAGTCTTTTCTTTTTGAATTCCGCTACCATGTTATGGGCTCCGGCAGCAAAGCTTCTACTTTACGTTGGTATTCTGTGAGGTTGTGGTACTGCCCCGGTTCGAGCCGGCCCATCCGTGCTACAGCAGAAGCTGCAGCGTGGCTCTACCACTGTTAAAATTAATAAAATTATTATTCAGTTAATTTGTTGTTGTTGTTTTGTTGTAAATTAATATTAAACACTAACGTATAGTTTGCCCAATTCGTTTCTTGGTTGTTTGTGGGTCCGTCTATTTATTCGTTCATTTTTTCGTCTGATCGACTGATTAAATTAATGTTTTTATTCGGATTAGTGTATTTCTATGTGTTTACCGTTGTTACAATTACACATATTTCATCATCACTTATAATAGCAAAAGTACTAATACCACATTAAACATTAAAACATGTTTTCATTTTTTTTTTCACGAAAACGAAGTTGCGGGCACAGCTAGTTTATAACAAAATAGGGATCCGCCCCAGCTTCACACAAGTGATTTCTGGACCTCGACAACAGCAGCATCTACCAGGTCCAATTGTGAATGTAAATCATCCAGGGACCCATTCAAACACACAAAAATTTTATCCGAATACTGTCCAGCCGTTTAGGAGGTGTTCAGTGAGAAACACACGTAAAGAAGGATTATATTTAAAAAGATACATCTTCGTAACATCAAACATCATATTCGTTGTAATTTTAAAAGTATTATTTTCTGAATTCACTATAAAGTTTCGTTCCACATATAACGACATTAAAGAGCCGTGTAAACCGTAAAACATGTTTCATCGTCGAAATAATAAATAAAAGTAATGGCTGGATCATGTTTTATAACCGTAGATATACTTCGAGAATGTTCCATCAGTCTTTATAACTACTATATTATCTATGTTAGGTATATCGTTTTCATGTCAAGACATAGCGATATAAAATTTATTCGAATGTTGAGGATTATTTGATAAAAGCGTTTAAAATAATATTTTCGATTTTATATATACTAGCTAAAAGTACAACTTTGTAATGGCTCGCGAATCTTTTAATATTAAATATATGTTAATATACGAGTATGTTCTAAAATGAAAGTATACTTTAATTACAAAAAGTACTTATTATTTAAAAAATACAAAGATTACGTTAAAAAAAACTCAAAGAAATTAAAACTTAAATAAACTAAAAAGAATTTTAGTTTATTTAAAAATTTTCATTGAATTTCTTCCTGTTTTCGACACATCTGCATGTGCGAATTGTGAATACTTGTAAATCTGTTATAATATAAATATTCCCTGTTGAATGCTAAACCTTCTCAAGTTTTAACTCTTGAAAAAGCAACATATATTAAACTAACAGAAGTTTCTTTATCTCTAATATCAATAACTGCTTTTTCTATGGTTAAACCTTGTGATTTATGGATCGTAATTGTGAAAGCTAACTGTTATGGAAATCGTTTACGTGAAAAATTAATAATCTTTTCCAAAATATAGTTATACTTGGAATCGGAACACTACCATTATTTTTATAAGTGGAATTATAATTGGTAATTTTCGAAGCGAAACATTATATATTGTGGTATTTGATCAGGTGAACCATGATTTTCTTCATAGATGATATTTTCAACATAACCTATAGCTCCATTCACTAATACTTTCCCTATCCATAAATTAGAGCGTAACATAACTTTACATCCAATCGATAAAACTATGAATGGTCAAAGTCCACCTAATGAATCTGAATTAGGTAATTGTGCTTTAGAATAATAATTAATAGCTGGAATATAAGCAACTAAGCAACCGGCTAACGTATTCTTTAAATTCATGAATGATTATATTATATCACATATTTATTAGTTGTAAATAACTGAATAGCGTCGTCAAAAAAATTAATGTATTTTTGAAAAAAGTTTGAATACATCTTGTATTTAATTTCTCGTAATTCTGAAGTGTACATTCACCATTAATTATACGATCAAGTATATCTCGAAATGTTTATTGAGATTCATTTCGTCGAAAAGACGATGTTAAAAAAATTCAATACTTGAATTATATAGTAGTTTCCTTCTAAAAGAAACTCACTTCCTTCAACTCTATCACTATAAAAACGTCAGACATTAACAGGTGGTTACTGTATATATCTCCAAAAATATATATAAGTAATCCATCAAAAACTTCGTCTTGTTTAGAAGGAAAAGCTTTACGTAATCTTAAGTCAATTAATATTGAAAAAGACCTACAGATGGCAGTACTAAATTAAAATACAGTTCACAAATAGAGCCATTTTTGATGAACACTGAATGACGGAATGGAGAAGGTTGGGAGCTCCAGCATAATATACATATTTATAGAGCACGATTTACGAACCATTACAAAGTTGTAATTTTACCTTGTATATATTTATATGTACATATATGTCTATTAACGCCTGGGTTAAATCCACGCATTAAATTATATATCTATGCATTACACGAATAATAAACTGATCAACTATACAGTATTTAGTACTTGATGAAGCCTACAGACGGAGTCATTAAATTTGTAGATAAAATACATACATATAAAAATAATTTTTATTCCATATAAATTTATATTTTTCTAAAAATATTATTTTATATAAATAAGTCAAATTTATAAATACAATGTATTCGAAGTGTTCTTTCTTTGTTATTATTTATCGTCAAAACATTTATTAATAAGGACGTTTTCATTGCTTATTAAATTGCGCAGGGTTTTTAAAAAAATATTTACACAATTCGGTAAATGGTTATAATTTTTATTGACAACGTGGAAGCTAGTTTGAATAAATTTCTATAATTTTATTTGGTTTTGTAATAGGTGAGTTGAGTTTTAGATGTTTCTGACGAATTTATAATACTTACAAGATATTTTTCTAAAGATTTTTATAGTATAAGGGTGACAAACGAGCACACAGTCCATCTGATGTTAAATGGATGCTGTGACCCATGGACATCTACATTTATCCTCAATTAAGAATCAAAATGCAGATGTGTTGTTACCCTGAGGACTGAGATGGAATGCCTCGTTTTCAGTAAAAGGTTATCCGGTTCTCTACACTCCTACAAAACACAGCAGCATTAAGCTGCTATTTTACACTGGTAATATGGTATACTCGTATGTGAGAGCGTGGTCCCACAGACTAGCGTGTTCGTGCTGCAACTACAATATAACTGCAGCATGGTTTTACCACTATGCGGGCCATAATTATCCAACGCGTGGAAATAGCTGTTTGGACCATTACTTTGCTAGAACAGTCTTTAAAAGCCATTGTATAGTTTGCCAGACTTCCGTTACGGATCATAGCACAATAATTGCTTAAAGAAACACGCACTGGAGCAGTGTGGAAGACTAACCAATTCTAAACGAAACGATAGAAGGCCTGCGTCCACCGGTGGGCCATATATAAGCTGTAACTTTACGTTACTTTCTTACATATTTATAAATTTTTGATCATTTTAAATTCTCATTTCCCTTAAGGAATTACATACACAGAATGAAGATGACCCTGTCGTGTACATACGTGATACGTGAGCTATACTGTAACAATACAAATAAAAAGGTATGTGTGCTTACCTTATTTTTCTTTGTATTTTTACCTTTAAGAAAAAAGAGACGTTACCCATTCCATTCCTAAAATATTTAATCTACCAACCACCTGCTTGAATCGATCACAGATGTCGCCGCTTTCATGTGGGTAGTTAAGCTGATGAGTCCTGGTTACAGGTTCATCTGTAGGTGTTAATCTTTCGGAAGGTAAATAATAGAAAGGTGTACAGAACACGTCAATTATTATTACGTACATAGAAATCCCTTGCAGTGATCTAATTTTAGCATTTGACAAATCTAAGTGGTTTAAAGTGCTACAAAAGTGCTTTATTGTTAACCAATTTACATAAATTAAATAACTAATCTTAATATATATATATATAATTAAATATTTCTTTATTTGTTCGTCCTCTATGCGTTCATATACCATTCATCCGATTTCGATGTAACTTTGGAAAGTTGTTGTGTACACGACCGCAAATGTTTCCGATAAAAACAAAATTGAATATGTGTTTGTTAAATGAAAAGAATGTCGTCTAAATGGATACATTAAAAACTTATTTCCTATTTTCTCACACTTAGGGGTGAAATTTCTCTAAATTTATTCGAGACCACGCCTGAATAACTATTTAATCTCTTACATAGTATAAAACAAAGTCGCTTACTGCCGTCTGTACGCTTAGATCTTTTGAACTACGCAACGGATTTTGATGCAATTTTCATCAATGGAGATAATTATTTAAGATAAAGGTTTATATGTATAATACCAGTACATGCATGTTATATAATTCTTTTATCCGTGTGTAGTCCTATGTGACTGAACTCCTCCTAAACGGCTAGACCGATTTTGATTAACTTTTTTGTGTATGCTTAAGTTGATTAGATAATGGTTTAGATTCATAATTGGACCCGGTAGGTGGCGTTGTTGTCGGGATCCATAAAAATATACAATCATTTAAATCGGTTCACAGTTGACGAAGATATCACATTAGAAACATATAAAAAGCAAACATACAGTCAAATTGAGTCGTCGGGAAATTATAACGCTTAAATTAAAATTGAAGTACCTAATATAAGAAATATTCTGCACCTTGTCGGTTTTTATATATACTCGTACGTCATTCTTATTCATCGTTACTAAAATTCATAAAACTATTCTCCAATCCTTTCAACGGGAATCTGATAGCAGTTTTACTAAAATACATACTGGACCGTTTTAAAATTCCACACGTGACTTTAAAATACTGAGCGGGTAGTTTTGCCTCTTTTCAATTTTATTTTAATTTAATTAAAACTTGCGTTGCAAGCTGCACTGCTATTTGGCGACAGGAGTAAGCAAGAGGGTAGTACCTACACAGACGAACTCCTAGGCAGAAGAGAAGTCCTACGGCCTCATGCTAAGATAGCTAATCAATACATGCTGTGATTGTTTAATGTATTTAAAAAATGGTGTTTTTAATGTGAACTTATTACAAGCTTTTATTACTCGCTTTCATCGTATGTACTCGTATTTCCGATTCAAATATTGTTATAAATTTTTAAAGCGTTTGCTGACATATGATTGAGCTGAAATTTGGTATTCTTAAATAATTTTGATGACATAATAATATGGTATTTGATCTGATGATGGACCTGGATTTTGGTCCTAGCAACGCCTATAAATGCCTGTTTTTAAATAGATTTTATAAGCTTTAAGTCATTTTTGCTTAGTTTTAATTTTTATTTTTAGTTATACGTATTTTCCATGGTTAGATGCCAGTAGCATGCAAGAATTAAAATTTGTGTATATAGGTTTTTATTTATTCGAGTTGTATTTATAGGCAATAAAGTTATTTTTCGATCTTTCTGACTCTCGCCATCGCCGCTGTAAGGCCCACTGTTATAAAATGACAAAGTGCAAGTACTCTATGACTCATATTCATAATTTCATTCATTACAATCAATACAAGGCTATAGCTGAATTTAGGCGTACTCCATAGATTGCCTTACAGAAGGTTATTTGTGATAGTTGTCACGTTTAGCCTATTTGTGATAGTTGTCATGTTTAGCCGGCGGGTTTCGAACCGCATATTTTCATTATTTTGATTTGTTAGCAGTAGGATTCTGCTGACCATATTCTATTTCATTTCCCTCTGTCACATCTTACGACAGCCATGCAATGATATAGAGTAGTGGATTCTCTTACGCCGCCACATCAAGGAGATCTCATATATTCAAAAGAGAGCCGTAGGGGTGATTTATAACTTAAATTGTAAAGAGTCCCTCAGAGAAAAATTAAAAGAAATAAACATATTAACTCTGACATCGCAATATGTTTATGAAAATGTAATGTATGTACAAAACAAACATAAATAGCTTTGATAAGAATAAAGATATTCATACCATAAACACAAGGAACAACATAAGCTTGTAATGCCAGTTACTACACTCCACAGAATTAGTAATCCATTTATGGAGCAATGTATAGGCTCTTACAATAAAATCCCAGAAAATGTTCAAAGTTTGTCACTAAACATATTAAAAGTTTTATTTAAGAAAATTGTACAAAAAGGGTCATTATAATATCAAGAAATACATTAATGAAAATAACCCCAGGGTGAAGTGATCGCCACTATCAATTAAAATTCATCAAAATTTTTACAAAATTATTGTAAAGTGAAATATGTTTAAAAAAAATGCCGCTGGGTTTCTTGCTGGTTTTTCCCAGGACAGAGGTATTTTTGAACCAATGTTAAATAAAAAATCACTTTCAATAACTATGTAATAATCTATCTTCTCTATTTATAAAAATCAATTGCTGTTCGTTAGTCTCTTTAAAACTCGAAAACGGCTTGAACGATTTCGATGAAATTTTTTGTGTGTAATTGAGTCGGTCCCTGGATGACTTACATTTACAATTGGATCCGGTAGGTGGCGCTGTTGTTGCGATCCAGAAATCACTCGTACGAAGCCGGGGCGGATCGCTAGTATTGAATAAAAATCTTTTTATTCTAATCTATTCTATTCCATCCTATTCATATTCTATTCATATGACACTTAATTTAAAAACCAATACCTACCTTAGCACAATTTATGTTTGTGGGACGTGCTTCTCCTCAAATCAATTTCACTAAAATTCCGCTCGCACTTACCTACGCATGTACTTTGATCTCTTAAATTAACTAAGACACATATAGACAAAATACTACATTTATTTCAAATAACGCCAATACCATGCTCAACTTTGTGTAAGAAAACACACCCACGCATACGCATTCATCTAATATCGTTTGCAAGCAATAACATGGCTTAAGGTGCTGATAGACGCACACATATTTGTGCGTCTAACAGTGGACTTTTATGGGCTGATAAAGAAAGAAAAAAAGATTACCTGGTAGAGCCATGCTGCAGCTATATTATGCTTGTAGCACATATGGTTCGGCTCGAACGGGGAAAGACCACGCTCTTACAGAATTCAGCGTAAAATAGCAACTTAATGCTGCTGTGTTTTGTATGGTACGTTGTATAGAAATCTGGACACCCTTTTTACTGGAAACGAGGCGTTCCATCTTAGACCTCAGGGGTAACAGCACATCTGCATTTTGATTTTTAATCAAGGATAGATTTAGATGTAAAACGTGATAGAGCTATGCTGCAGCTATATTAATTGTATAGTTGTAAAGCAAATGGCTCGGTTCGACCGAGGAAGGACCACGCTCTCACAGAATACCAGCGTAAAATAGCAGCTTAATGCTGCTGTGTTTCGTATGGTGAGTGAAAAGAACCAGAGACCCTTTTTACTGAAATGAACGTAATGTCCGTCTCATCCCGTCTATTTTTTAGTTGGTCTAAGTTTGAGCCTTGCAACATTTTGCTTATGAATTTCGGTTCAATATCAATTTTGTTCCCAACCAATCAACGAGGATGGGCTAAAAGCCGATGCTGACGTCCGAAATATTATTTCTAGAGTGATTGGAATCTGTTCGGTTGGTTGATTACATTGACATGTAATGCGGTTTCATTTTTTTTTTCAGTTAGGACACAAGAATTTTGTAAAGAATTTGAATAGATAGAATAGAATAGAATGATTTTTATTCAATATTGATTATTACATAATACTTATTGAAAGTCATTTTTTATTTACCACTGGTTCCGAAAATACTGTCCCAAAGAACCCAAAGAAACCAGCGGACTTTTTTTAAACATATTTCACTTAACAATAAAAAATTTTTACAATTTTTAAATGAATTTTCATAGAACCAGCATGGTGGCGATCACTCTATTCCCAGGGGTTATTTTCATTCATGTATTCCTTGATATTATAATAACTCTTTTTGTACAGTTTTTCTTTAATAAAACTTTTAAACTTGTTTACTGACAAACTTTAAACATGTTTCCGGATTTTGTTGTAAAAGCGTATACATTGCCTCATAAATGAATTACTGATTTTGTGGAGTCTAGTAACTAGCATTACAAGCTTATGTTTGTTCCAAGTGTTTATAGTATGAACATCCTTATTCTTATTAAAGCTATTTATATTTTTATGTTCATACATTACATTTTCATCATTATATTGCGCTGCCAAAGTTAATATGTTTATTTTTTTTAATTTTTCTCTGAGGGAATCTTTACAATTTAGGTTATATATCGCTCGTGCGGCTCTCTTTTGCAAAATAAATATGGCTTCAATATCAGTTGCATTACCCCATAGCAAAATTCCATAAGACATTACGCTATGAAAGTAACTAAAATACACTAATATAGCTGTCTCAACATCTGTGAGACTTCTAATCTTTCTTACAGCATATGCTGCAGAACTAAGTCTGCTTGCTAATTTAGATATATGGGGGCCCCATTGAAGTTTCGCGTCAATAGTAATACCAAGAAAAACAGTGGTATCCACAAGACTCAACTCCTCCTCATTTAAGAGCACATTGGTATTCGAATGTGTTACATTAGGTATTGTAAATTTAATACATTTTGTCTTATTGCCGTTTAAGAGAAAATTATTGGCGTTAAACCAATGTACTAATTTCGATAGAACATTATTTACATCGTCTTAATTAATTGACTGCCGTTTGAGTTTGAAAATTAAAGAGGTATCATCAGCAAATAATACTATATGGTGATTGTCCCCTACAAGATAAGGTAAGTCATTAATATAGATTAAGAATAGGAATGGGCCAAGAATCGAGCCCTGTGGAACGCTCATTGATACTACCGATCTGGAGGAACCTTTACCATTGATCACGACTTTTTGAGTTCTGTTACTTAAATATGAAGTAATAAGTCTAAGCGCCAAATTTTTTACACCGTAATGTTGTAGTTTCCTGATTAATGTCTCATGATGAACACAATCGAAAGCCTTGGAAAGATCACAAAAAATACCTAAGGCATCTTGTGAATTCTCCCAGGTATTAAAAATATATTTCATAAGCTCAACACCGGCGTCAGACGTCGTGCGACCCCTTGTAAAACCAAATTGGTTTTTATGAAGTAATTTATTTGTATTAAATTTTTTTTTAAATTGATCAAAAATTATTTTTTCACAAATATTACTGAGAGTTGGTAGTACAGAAATAGGTCTAAAATTAGCAGGGTCCAATGTACTACCAGAAAGGTACTACTTTACTATATTTCATTAAATCAGGAAACACACCAGAATCGATACAAGTATTAAAAATAATAGCAAGATAAGGTGCAATTAAATCTATTATGGACGCAATAACTGTAATGGAAATCCCCCACAAATCTGCGGTTTTCTTTACAACAATGGTTTTGAAGTTGTTTTCAAGTTATTACTTTATGAATTAAAACCCGTAGATATATTAATTTTACACATAAAATATCGGCGTTTGGTTGTACCGCATAACTATGGCAACAAGGTCGTCGGGATATATTTGTATTTTACGCATGAAATTGTAGTTTTTTATGAAATAATTTAACGTATTTTTTTTCTACATTTTTTATTTCTATTAATCAAAGTAAATCCGATTATAACGAATAAGAATAAAAAGCAAAATTAAAAATTTTGAAAAAACGGTATATAAAAGTTGTAATCGAAAAAGGATTGAATAAAATTTTTGAAACCCCCCGACTAAAAGGAAGTAAGTCACGAAAGATAAAAATAAACAGTGTTTTAAAAAGGGTTGATTTGTCGTGAGGTCTGTAATAATAAATAACTAATTACGACTTTCCTTAGTCTTTCCTACCTTTCCTTTCTCGTATGTACCTGTTTGTTTGTCGCAGCGATAGACACAGCAATAATATCAAATATAGGTACCGGTTTTTAATTTTATTTCTTATAAGGTAATAAAATTAAAAACCCAATAATATCCGACGGGGCTGCCATTGCTATATTTGTGCCCAATTTCAATATAGAAGCTCCAATGAGTTTATCATTCCAAGGGAACAAAGTAGCTGTCCAAGTAAAAAGGGCCGTTACAGTGTATAAATTGCAAGACATTACAGTCGATAAGACGGTTACATCTTGGATCCAAAACATTCGCCAAAGGGCAAGCTTAAGTGTATCTTAGTAGAGTACGATCTTTAGATGGCATAGTAATAACTGATCTAAATCAAAGAAAACTCTTAAACAATCCACATAAATAGCATATCGTTGGAAGAGTTAGAGCGATTAAGAAGCACGTTGTGCGGGTCACAAATCGAGGAAGCTGAAGAAAGGGCACAAAGCTGCCTTTGATCTAGGTCTGTTATTATAGCATTTAGATACTTAGATTACTCTAAGAACTCAAATATGCTATGTGACATCGATAACCGCATCTAAATCGGTCAAGCATTTTAAAAATTCAATTTTTTTTTAGCTCACCCTGGAGAGTTAACACCATAACACCTATCTAAGAATCTCCGATGATTCAGAAACCCTTTACAGAAAACCTTATTTAAATCGTTCAAACCGTTTTGGAGATAAATGGGGACATTCGCTTGCACACAAACAAATAAACAAACAACCTCTCACTCTAAACGCATACACCTTCTCCGTTCTGTCGTGGGGAAAAAGTGTATTAAAATGATATAAAAGCCTGCAATGCGAATATTACTATAGGAAATAGATCGCGTGATTGAAACTTATTACGGAACCGCTATTTCCGCTGCGGGTTACGCTACTTGAACGCCGAGCAGAGGTTCAAAAGTTAAATAAACTTTCATTCCAATTAGACTGAAGATCAGGCACAGAGAACTTATACTCGTATATTATAAAACTTTAAAAAAGTAATGATCGACTTCAAAAAATTTAAAAGAGTGAATGAATTTTCTCATAATTTAATGGTTTCTGAAATTAACAACAACACACACAATGTGTATCGAATAATAATTAAAGCCCCGACTTCAGAAGCTTTTTTTTTTCTTTTAGTTTTTTGAAGTAGGTTTTTAAGTAACTGTTTTTGAATTATCTAGTTAAAACATAAATTATAAATTATCATTTTATAAACATTCAATATTATTTTATATAAATAAGTCAAATTTATAAATACAATGTATTCGAAGTATTCTTTCTTTGTTATTATTTATCGTCAAAACATTTATTAATAAGGAACGTTTTTAATTGCTTATTAAATTGCGCAGGGTTTTTTTAAAATATTTACACAATTCGGTAAATGGTTATAATTTTTTATTGACAACGTGGAAGCTAGTTTAAATAAATGTCTATAATTTTTTTTTGGTTTTTGTAATAGGTGAGTTGAGTTTTAGATGTTTCCTGACGAATTTATAATACTTACAAGTTGTATTTTTCTAAAAGTTTTTATAGAATAAGGGTGACAAACGAGCACACAGTCCATCTGATGTTAAGTGGATGCTGTGACCCATAGACATCTACATTTATCCTCAATTAAGAATCAAAATGCAGATGTGTTGTTACCCCTGAGGACTGAGATGGAATGCCTCGTTTTCAGTAAAAAGGTTATCCGGTTCTCTACACTCACCATACGAAACACAGCAGAATTAAGCTGCTATTTTACGCTGGTAATATGGTATATGTGAGAGCGTGGTCCCACCCTGGACGAGCCAACCCATTCGTGCTGCAACTACAATATAGCTGCAGCATGGTTTTACCACTATGAAGACGTTATCCCACACTAGAGTTTTCTGCTGTATCATGGAGGCAGTTTTCAAACTTAAATTGCAAAAAGACAAACATCCAGACCCGGAACAATTATTTTTAAGGCATACAAATACTTGTTGCGTGCGGGATTCGAACCTGCGGCCCCAAGCGTTGCAGCTATATTATTCCATTTAGTCTATATTCGTTAATATTCGTAGACTCTTCTTTTGTAATATAAATAAATTGGTTACATCAAAAGAATTTCCAAACAAGATGACATCTTAAGAGAGTATTGAATGAGCATGTTCATAGTAAGCTGAAAGGATAGTCCTAAAATCTGTCACACGTTTAAGGTGTTGGAGAGCTTAAATAAAAGAAGATTAACAACATTTTTTATGTGCCGTTTCCACCTCAAATGTATATCCACGTCTATTCCTGACAAAGTAACAGTTTTCTAGATGTTATTAGGAAATGTTGCCTATCTCCTGGTTTGTTTCACACTGTCGTCTCTAACGACACCCACGGGACGATATTGGTGGTGGATATGCTTACACTGCCACTACACGGATTGTAGTGTGCTGTAGTGAAATATATTGTGCCTTCAGTTTCGATTATATAAAAGTCAGGTCAAGTCAACGTCAGGAAAATAGGGGAAGAAGATTTTAATATAACTATTCAGACATAGTTCTAGTTGTTACCTCTTAACTCTTGCAGTATTATATGAAAAGATAGTATGTAATATGACTTTATACGAAAGGCTTCCAGCGCCTAAAGTTATGGCATATAGCGGACGTAAACCGGGTGTTTTAAGCTAATCGTCGCCTGTAAGTCCCTTGTGAGGCTCTCTGTAGTTAAGCACAGTAAGTTCTTTAGACTTTAATTATATCACAACATAGAGAGAATTTTGATGAAATTGGACTTTGATGCCCATTTTGGAAGCAAAATGTTTAAAGTTTATGAGTGGCATTTTTAATCACATTTTAGTTACAAAGCATGTGCCCTTTTAAGAATATCTAGAAAGACGTAAATACTAATATGTACACAATATATATAAATTCTATTATTTATTACTTGCAATGTTACCGTTACCGTAACAGCCTATTAAAGTCCACTGCTGAACATAGGTATCCCCCATAGATTGCCTCATAGAGGGGATATTTGCAATGTAGTGGTGAAGAAAGATAAACCACTACACCATCATCATCCCTATATTATGCAGTGGACTTTTGTAGTCTGTGTGAATCATCCATTACAGTATATCGTCCACTGCTGAACAAATTTCAACTAAAGTTTCGGAGTAAAGACGGCTTGGTAGTTAAGTGGCTTATAATAGTAAAAATAAAGTATTCACTTTTATAGTGTTATGAATGAGGTTAAAATTAATTTTATGGATAATTTTTATACGACGATAGCAAAATCAGCTCTAAATGGAGATTCTAATGTCTAGTGTGAGTGTTAAAGTTAAATCCTATATACGTCCCACTACTGGGCACAGGCCTCCTCTCATTTCTTAGAGGGTTTTATGGGAAGGAAATAACCGCCGCGCTGCCCCAATGCGTGTTGGCGAACTTCAAATGTCTTAGAAATATTTTTTTCTTATTTCTCAGACATCACTCACGATGTTTTCCTTCACCGACGAGCACGTGATAAATCAGCACTTAAAATTGCAATTAACACTTTCATTGGTGCCGGCGGGGATTGAACCCAGGTTGCGTAAATTTGAGTGTGTTTACATTTTTTTCAACGCTTGAAAGGTTGTCAAACAAATAATTTATATATTCATTCATAAAACTCTAATTTTTAAATTGTTTATATTGTATTTTACCTTATAAATAAATTTTATCTGAGGATTGAAAAATTTGCCCTTAAAACAGTCATTATTTGTCTTCTTTTTGGCGTGAGAAATTTACTTTTACTCAATACTTTAATCTTTGTGGTTGTAACGATAGAAAAATGACCGGCCAAGTGCGATTTGGACTCGCGCATGAAGGGTTCTGTACCATCGTAATACACGTTTCTAGTAGGAGAACCCCCTTTAATTTTTAATTTATTTTAATTTTTATTATTTGTTATTATAGCGGCAACATAAATACCCACTTTGTGAAAATTTCAACTATCTACCTATTACGGATCATGAGATACAGCCCGCTGACAGACGGACGGACGGACAGCGGAGGCTTAGTAATAGGGTCCCGTTGGTTACCCTTTCGGTACGGAACCCTAACTAGAAGAAATAGAAAATTTAGAAAAAAGTAAAAGTAGTATCGGAATGATTTCCTAACTAGGGTTGTTAAGCCTACTTTATAACATAGTAAATACTTTAATAAAAAAATATAGTACGCAAAACTACAATATTTTAATACAATCTGGATTTTTTTAAAGAAGATGCAATGCAAACGAGCATGCGGCTCACCTGATGGTAAGTGTCGACCGCCGCCCATGAACTGTAACACCAATTGAATTGCAGGTACGTTGCGGGCATATTAAAAAGGTTTCTTTAAGGTTCCTAAGTGGTATCGGTCCGTAAAAATTGCCGGTGATAAACGATGCCAGAAAGAAATCTTGCGAGGAAGGAACTACCTACGCCGTAATAAAGACTCAGGTGAGCAAAACTACCTTTAAAATAAAATATAATTTTAAAATATGTTTACAGGTAAAAGCCCATTCTCCAAAAAACCCTTTGTGAGGATTTTAGAGCAAAGGCGTGTCCGCCGCACTGCCTCTATGTGTGTTGGAAGTCTCTAGCTCATGGGGAAGTTAGTTTAAAATCAATTACTAAATTCGATTTGAACAGACACACGAAAGTGAGTTAGTAAAAACGTGGTAAAAAGCTGGCAACTCTATCCCAAACTCGGCTAAACTTATTATGTAAGTTGTCTGTGCCGCAAGCTATTTCAAATTCCGCATGCTGTATTTGTGCCGAGCAATCCCAAATTTTAAGATGGCTGTTCGGGAGCCCAAATCCTAGGCAGATTAGTGCGGGCGTGACATTTCACTCACGGATGACGTTTAATTTCAGCAAGAAATGAAATTTCAGTTCTTCGCCAGGGTCCGTTAATGTTGATAGCCACATTCTTAAAGTCACATTGGGTTTAATTGTCATATTATGAATAACTAAAAATTTAAAAAAAAATTACAACTGATTTCAATGTATATTATTAAGGATAACTCAAAAACTATTGATCAGACCTTGATCAAATTTATATAAAACCAGATGAGAAGCAGCAGCTTTCAAATAAAAGAAGAATCATCGAAATCGGTTCAAGTAGAACAAAGTTATGAGGTAACACACATAAAAAAAACATACAGTCGAATTGAATACCTCCCCCTTTTTGAAGGTCTACTTAATAGATGGAATGTAATTTTTGAACTGTTTTCATAAAAGTATTATTATTGTACTTAAATTTCACTGTAATTTGATTTCACTAGATTTTGTATTTAGCGCTCTTATTAACGTTATTAAGATTATGAAAGTTAAATAAAGAACCGTATGCAATAATAAAGTGCATTAGAATATTTAGTATTCTGTGTATATAATACTGTATTTTTGTTCAGCAGTGGACTTGTAAGTTGTGATGGACTGTAGTAGTAGTAGTAGTTGAAAGAGCATCACCCACCAGGGATTGAAGAATTTCTACAATTAATATACGGTAATGAATCTCTATTCAGGATCTGCTAGAACCAAAACTGAAACAAAAACCTAAGGGTACGTCCTCAGTAGGCGCCGCACGTCCCGTTCAATGCTCTATACTGAGGCCTACGTGGATCTTAGCAAATAAATTTTCACAAAAATAATATAACTATTTCCGCGTGGTTATATTTGACTCTATTCAAAATATTATGTGATACTTTATTATTATTTTATTTTATTACATTAAATATAATACAAAGAAGTCTACAAATACATTGTCACGTCTAAGGACTAAAATGGAATACCTCACAGGCCGTATTTATACTGGCTGTCTATACCCCTCAAACCGGATCACAGCAGTGCAGGAACTGTTGTTTGGCCGCAGAAATTAGTAAGAGGGTGCTACCTACCCAGACGGCCTTTAGAGAGCAGTTCAGGTAGGCAGAAGAGAAGTCCTGCCACCAAGTAAAGTAATTCTACCACCTAGTAATTTAAGCAGCCACACTGCAATTATTTAATTTATTGCATCGCCTAATTAAAGCTTTCGTTCTCTTTAAACTTGTTTGCGTGTTGCGTAAAATCACGGAGGAAATTAAACGCCATATATAATTAGGCAGCGGGTAAGTTGGGAACTTTAATCGAATTACGAACTGTAAGACTAAGTTACCCTTTTGCGGCTATGGTGTGCCAACAAAGCGTCCATTAAAGGGAACTTAATTTACGTACCCATAAATACTCTTCTGTTAATAGTTTGTTTCCATTTGTATTAGAACAAATAAAGAGTTAGAAAACATCCAAAATTCTACTCAACTATAAGAAGTACTATAAGAAACAAAATACATTTTAATATGCTTATAATATGTTTGTCTTTTTTTAAAGAATAAGGGTGACAAACAAAGACACAGTCCACCTTATGGTAAGTTATGGTGGTAAGTGGATACTGTGACCATAGACTACTAAATCTATCCTCGGTTAATAATCAAAATGCAGATGTGTTGTAACCCCTGAGGACTAAGATGTAATGCCTCATTACCGTATTAAAGGTCTCCGGTTCTCCACACTCACCATACGAAACATAACAGCATTAAGCTGCTATTTTACGCTGGTATTCTGTGAGAGCGTGTTCCTTCCCCGGTCAAGCCGATCCATTCGTGCTACAACCACAATGTAATTGCAGCACGGCTCTACTACGTACAAAAGCATGTAGCCCACACTATGTCAATTAAAATTTATAACCATCTATTGAATTATTTCAAAATCTTAGATTCAATAATCATTCCTAATTAATAAATATTATTATAAAGAAAGAACACTTCGACTTCAATTTCAAATTATTTTAACAAATTTTCTACTACTACCGCTTTACTTTACTTTACTTTCCCACGTCCACTGTTGAACATAGGTCTCCCCCATAGATTGTCACAAAGTGCGGCACTGAGCCACCTGCTTCCATCGACTGGATCACTTCATCTGGTTGGGGGTCGTCCAACACTGCGTCTGCCAGTACGAGGCTGCTACTTGAGAACCTTTATTCCCCATCGGTTTTCGGTTCTTCCGGCTGGTTAGGATGGACTGGCTATATAGCTAGCCTGCCCATTGCCACTTCAGCTTACTGATCCGCTGGGCTATGTCTTTTGTTCTTCTGCGCACATCCTCGTTAGGGACAAATTTATATATATTTATTATGAATATCGTGTAGTGGTTGTGTCGTAAGAGGCAAAAGAGGGAAACAACACAAAGAAAAAAAAGATCGGCAGCAGCATCTCCCTAATAACAACTAGAAAATATAAAACTCCTATTGCCAACCCGTCTGTCATGCGTGACAACCAACATGGCCTTTGCCATAGTTACCATGCTTAGCAGGCGGATTGGCAACCGCAGTTTTTTTATTAGTTTAAGTTGTTATTAGGAAGATGCTATTACTTATCTCCTGTTTCAGTTTCCGTCTGCCGCCTCTTACTGGATACATCCCATGGGATGATACGGGGTAGTAGATTCTCTTAAGTCACCACTACACGACACGGTATAAAATGCCTTACTATATATACACAGGGATTGAAGACCGGTTCCAAATTTCGTAACGGTTTTTCATTAAGATTCTAATATAGGTTCAATAAGGTTTCAGTTAGGGTAGCTGTTCATGATTCCGGTTGTTTCTCTATTTTTCGGGTTCAAGTCGTATGGCAAACTGTAGCGGCATTGTATTTTAACTTTATTTTAGGTACTTTTATTATTAACTCATTTCGGCCCGTAGGTGTCATTAAAGACGACAATGAAAAAGGTTAGAAACACCATCACCGCACAACCTATCGGTAGCCAAAAGTGTCGTAGTTACGGAAAATTTTTCCTACAACGAGCGAGATACCACATCAGTAGTGAACTGTTAGGGACAGATAATGAACACAAAATATCATTGTTGTAGTTGAATTACTTACTAAACCATTTTATAAATTTGACCCAGTTCAAAAACTACTGCTCGATTAACTGGGTCACTGCTATATGAATTAAGGCGAACATGACACGGCTCATCTTGACCGGACATGATAAATGACACTGAAAATCTGTAACAAAAGGATCTATTTAATTGATAGTACTCGTTGATGGATTATGACTAATATCTACTTTATATCTATACATATAAATAAATAGAAGTGTCTGTCTGTAATATTGAAATAGCTGGCTTCTTAATAGAAGTTTAGGGATTGTTTTCGTACAGTTGAGACATAAACAACCATTTAAAAAAAACTGAATTTTTCGGAATGGCTGAACCGATTGTGATGAAACTTTACAAACAGATAAAGAGCAATGCCATGAGGGATCTAGACTATATTTTTATACGTGGTAGGGCCATGCTACAGCTATATTAATTGTATAGTTGTAGCACGAATGGGCAGCGTGAAATAGCAGCTCAATGCCGTTGTGTTTCGTATGGTGAGTGTAGAAAACCGGAGACCCTTTTTACTGGAAACGAGGCATTCCATCTTAGTCCTCACGGGTGACAACGCATCTGCATTTTGATTCGTAATCGAAGATAGATATAGCTGTCTATGGGCCACAGCAACCACTTACCATCAGGTGGACTGTGTGCTCGTTTGTCACCCTTATCCTATACAAAAAAAACAATGGCAGATATAGCCAATAGGCAGTTATAAGATATTAGTAATAATTCGCCATCAGAAAGGGTTTGTATCACTGACGTTGAGTATATGCATTTTTCACCAACAAGTTGCCTTCAATTATTCAAAGGTATGAACTTTATAGAAATATATTATTATGTTGTTAAATAAAACATCATGGAGGTCAGACTGTCTGCAGCCCCGTAATGAAGGGACCCGACTTGGGCAAAGCTACTTAGTTTGTGAGTTAAACCAAGATGCAGAGAGCGCCATTGAGAATAGCGACCAGCCAAACAACCACCGCAGAGAAGCAATGCTGCAGAAAGCAACAAGCATCAATACGACTATTGTCGGGCTTACACCATCCCAAGGTACCCCACACAATCCAAGCAGACATCACCACCCGCATACCTCCATCGACCAGAACCACAAGACGCAATACCGCAAGTAGCAGTAAGCATCAATGCAACTATCATACGGATGGCGCCCCCTCACACACATCCACATGATCCCTATCGACTTTGGTAACAAAATTGATAATGTTGTTAACTAAAAATACCACCAACGTATCATACATGGAGTTGAGTATGCTTGCTGCACTTAAAACTACTACCAAACACACTCACCCTAATCCGAAAGATAGCCGACGTATCATAACGCTATGCGCTAAGACCGCATTTCTACAGCATTTATTCTACTCTCATGCTTCGTCTGCCAGACCCAACTTTCACTACCATACATTAAAGTAGGGACTAACACAGCATTGTGAATTGCCAAACGTGCCTTTTTTGACACATTCTGACTCTTCACAATAGCGTGTAGAGCCCCATTCACTCTATTTCCTGCGTTCACTCGTCGTTCTATATCCTTATCATATCTACCATCCCTGCTAAATAAACATCCCAAATATACAAACTCATCCACTTGCTAAATCAACTCCCTTCTATTCTTATTTCACATAACGTTTTACTTTCTTCTCTTTCAAAAACCATCACTTCCGTCTTACTTGCGTTCACTTTCATACCTCTTTCTTTTAATGACCGGTTCATTAAAGTAACCATCATTTGTAACTCGGCCGCCGACGATGCAAATATGACTTGATCATCGGCGTACAAAAGGCATTTGACGGTTAACTCATCCATTCTCAACCCACATTCTTCAACTTTCAAAGTTTGCAAACAACTGTCCATAAATAGGTTAAACAGCCACGGGGAAGCTACACAGCCCTGTCTGACACCTTTTTGGATGCCAAACCAGTCCGAGTAGACCCCGTTGATCCTGACACAAGCACTAGAGTCCCTATAAAGAGACTTCAATGCCTGTATCAAACCAGCGCTCAAACCAAATGAGTTGAGTGTTTGCCATAACACATTCCTGTCCACTCTTTCATAAGCCTTTTCCAAGTCCATGAAAGCACAAAAAACTTTCTGGTTTTTGGCCAAAAACTTCTCCGCAATCATGCGCATGGAAAATACTTAATCTGTACACCCCATTCCCTTTCTAAATCCAGCTTGCACATCCCAAATTTTTCCATCAGTTTCTTCCATAACTCTTTCAATTAACACCTTAGCATACAGTTTACCCACAATGCTAAGCAAGTTGATACCACGGTAGTTTTTACAGTCCTGCTGTGACCCTTTTCCTTAATATATTGGGACTATAACGGCTTTGCACCAGTCTTCCGGTACCCGCTTCAGTTCCCAACATAAATTAAACAAGGTGTACAGCAGGCCTGCCAACACTCCCTCTCCAGCTCTTAGCATTTCGAGTGATACTCTATCATATCCGGCTGCCTTACCTGCTTTCATGCTTTTCATTGCTTTCATTATTTCATCTACACTTATCTCCCTACCTCTCTCCACTTCTTTCGGAATTTCTTTTTCACTTAATTCAGACGGTCCTTCACTCATAAACACGCTTTCAAAGTATTCCTTCCATCTCTTTAAATTCGAAACTTCATCATTCAGCATACAGCCATTCTCATTCTAGGCTGTTTTGAATTTCCCCTAGCAGTTCTTACGAGTTTCCAGAACATTTTCATATTTGCCTGGAAGTTATCAGATATCCTTCTATCATTCTTATCCGTTTTTTCTTGCTTTTTCCTTTCAACAACTTCTTTTACTCTCTTATTTATAAGTCTTAAGTCTGCCTTTTTTCTTTCAATCTCATCATTCATACCGCCAGAATTACCAGCTTTGGTTGCCAGTAAATCTAGCCATGCTCTCTTCTTTGTTTCAACTTCCATCCGAATCTCATCATCCCACCACAACGTATTATTTTTCCTTTCATTCGTTCTCTTACTTACACCACATACTGCAGTGGCATCCTTTCCTTCGTTTCGTCTCATTTACACATAACACATCTATTCCTCTATCATTCATCATTTCGCATATTTCATCCATCTTATCATTCATTGCTCCACATACATTCAGCGTAGCCAGACGGGCCTCCGCAATCCACTTTTCGCCCCTCCGGGAGACAGGACGTGACTAAATATTCTTTGATAAAATACGAATTAAAAATATCCTATGAGTTTTTACAATAAAGTAAAATATTTTCGGAGTTATGAATTTCTAAAGGTTTGATAAATCCCGAATTCGGATACTTTTGACTCATGAAAACTATATAAAGAAACGTATGAAAAATTATCTTTTTTATTCTCGCATATGGATATTATTAAATTTAGTCTAAATGATATAAAAAATATATTTTAATCTCGTATTCGTTTAAAATAAAATACATTTTTTTTATTGTACTTGTTGTGCGCAGTAAGCGGTATTAAACTTAAATAATGCAAAATGCAATTATGCAATAATAGTAAATGAATTACGAACAAATTAGACCTTAAAAACACGACCTGACATATTTAAACGGTAAATCACCACCATCTTTCACAGATACCGTGGGAAAATCTTTACTGCAGAATTGATCTATCATATAAGACCGTCGACACTGTTTTCATATTCACTGAACTTGATTGTACATGCCTGATTAATTTTGGGGAAAATAATCTCGCCCTCAGTTATTAGGCTAAGTGACTATTTGTCCCGGGGAAGCATTAATTTTCATGAACGCCTACACAGCTGTTCCGTGTTTGTTAGCTGATGTACTCGTCAGTTCGATTAAAACAGATTTTTTTTTATTAATACGTGAAAGGATAACTTTGTATCCCTTTTTAAGTATACTGCGCGCACCGAGGAGAGTGAGATTTGGTACAGTTCAAGTTTATATTTCTCGATATAGTGTATAAAGCTAAAATTAATGTATATTGTGTGTTAATAATAATTTAAATTATAAACTTAAAACATACATTGCTTACGTTCATACTGCCAATATCTCAGACAATAAGTATAATAATACTCTAGGACACATAGACTTATTACTAGCATAAGTTTATGTTAGGACCAATGTCAAACACTTAATAATCTGTGGTCAAACATTCGCACATAGTAGAGATTGTCACAAAGTTTTTAAAATGTTGCCAACAAAATAATTACTGACAGATTTTTTGTGGATCTACCTCTTTTTACACAAGTACACAATTGGACTTTAATTTAAAAAAAGTAATAATGTAGGTACCTATATTTAGAGGTCATCTAAATTTTTTGAAGAAGCTCATTAAGATTTTCTTTAGATAACAAACACGATTTTCTAATTATCAGTTATTTTTTTGTAGAACTTAATGCTTGCAATAAGCCACCATGTTGAATTTTTCGTGACGTCATATAGCATGAATATGCATACATATTATATACATACATACATTCATACAAATAACTTTTTACTTAATATATATTTCAAATAGTATTAAATTATGCTGAAACTATTTTGTAGTAATATATTTGTAAAAGTTACATAGAAATATTTACACATTTTTGTTTTCATTTGTTCGTAGAATATTTTTATACCGACACATTTTAATTCTAAACAAATGATTTTGACAAATCAGATTTATTTCTCGAGTTGAAAGTGTCTATTTTCATTCCTATGAATACGTTTCTCGCCTCAATGTTGAAAGACAATACTAGACCAGCTATTTCAGCTGCCTCCCACATTTCTAAGCACCATTGCAAGTATGTGGAGCAAATATGAAACACCTTTATTCAGCAGTCTGCCTTTGTATATAAAGTAGGCATCTAGGATACCATTGGCATTACAAAAACTAGCCATTCTAAACATAGCTTGCGTTACTTTACAGAGAAAACTACTAGTTTTCTATATTTAACTTGCGCCGTGAGCTATATTATTTCACAGATTTGTTTATGGCTTTTTTGGACCTCCTTTAAATTACCTATACTTCTATGTACATATAATAAATCTGTTGAAAATTCGTTTTTGTACATCGTAAATATTTCCAAAAAAAAATATTAAAGGACAACCAACAGAACCCATTTCCAGCATTTTTCGAATTTTTGTCTGTTCCCTGTTTATTTGTCCGTGCATCACGTACAATGTACGAAAGCAATAACTTTTATACACAACAATTGTGCGTAACTTGAAGTAACATTTAGTTTTTGTTTCATTGCAATCGGCTCACTCTATCAAAAGATATTTGAATTTAAAGTGTTCCAGAAGTAAAATTAGGGTTATGCGCACTTGGTTCCACTGTCACTTTGTATCACAACACACGCCGTTGAACTCCAATGTAGCTATAACTTACATACACAACAATTTTGCGTAAATTGAAGTAACATTAAGTTTTTGTTTCATCGCAATCGGTTCACTCTTTATCAAATTATCTAATTATCAAAATATATATACATATAAATATAATATTGTTTCAGAAGTAAAATATTATCACAGCGCCATCTATCGAACTGAGACTGCATTCAGTTAATCTCTATATTCGATAGATGGCGTTGTGCGTTTGACGTCATTTTCTGAATCGCGGTGTTAAGATTTTCCGTGAAAGAATGACCCTCGCCCATGTCTGCCGACATTATTGAGTTTTGTGGGTGTCATTAAAGTTCTGCGTAGTGTCTTTAAAAATGTCTTGATAGTATCGTTCCTTTTATCGTCTCAAGGCTCGTATTAATAAACGTTACTCAACGGCGAACTCAAGTGCGTAATCATTTAATACGCCCTCATTACGATTAGAGATGAGACCAGTGTGACCATATGTGGCAAGTTCCTGCCATTTTGGCAGGATTGGCCTCTTATTATAGCCTCTGGCATGATCGGTTGACGTGTTATAAAACCTGGCAGTATTGGGGAATTAAAAATACATTGAAAATGGCAACCCTAGGTACTTCGCCAGCTTGTGGGGGATTTCCCTGTACTTCTAGTGTTATGTTTGTATCACATTGTCACATTCACTAAACCTTAAAACGAGTATTCATAAACACGAGTTTATGGTTATGGTTAATATTTCAATCAGTCATAGAAGAGACGTACTTTAGTTTGGTATCGCATTAGATTTCGTGGTGATAATATCTTGTTAGCGATATCTTGTTAATAATATTTCGTGGATGATAGTAATTATTGGTGGCGAAAATATGAAAGGGCGTTTGGAGCGGAGTGGGAGCAAAGTCCTTTACTTTCATCGTGGATCTCCAAAGCTAAAGATGATCCAGACTGTGTAACTGCAAATTGGCATCCTGGCTGTCCGCTTTAAAGGAGCATACCGCTACTAGTAAACATTAAAAAAAAATATGAGTGGATTCGGCATGCAAAAGAATATTCTCTCAAATAAATTTAATTAAGAAAAAAACACGAAACAGATTTAGATATAAAGAAACATGTAGCGTCTATCGTGCACGTTAAACAAGGTATTGGTGAGTATAGCGATTGCATTGTATTCAAACCAACGAAAGATATGTTTTATTTTAATTTAATAAAAGTATAGCATTTAAATGTGTATTTTTACTTTTCTTAGTTTAATAATATTATACAATGGTAAATAAAGTTGGCAGTATTTAGGCATATTTCACTACAGACTTTGGCAGGATTTGGCAGGTTTTTAACCAAAGTAAGGCAGGATCTGTATTTTAAAGATGGTCACATTGGATGAGACATACTTGCAAAATTTAATACCAGGGCTTCTAAGTACGAGTATGGAAAAATACCAAGGTCGAAAACCAGGTTTTAAAAATATTTGAAAGTATTTGTTAGTGTCAATGTATATATGAATGACTAATTCGAGTCGGGCAACAATTTAGACTGAACGTTTTTAATTTTTTTGAAAAGAAATCTTTCCTTCCTACTTTTTGGCTAAGGACTGCTAATTAATAAAAGTTTTAAAATTGTCTCTAAATTCAATATACACGCGAAATAACTATTTAAAAATTAGGTCACGGTCAGTAGGTTACCTAATCAGTTCACAATAACAACTGAATTTACAAAACATCGAAATAAAACTTTTACTTCCTCGAATATAAACAAAATTCTTATTACTTACGCGACGTGTCCAGCCGCGGTGTCATATTTTGAAAATACTTGAATAGCAATTTGACCAGTTTTCCATGTTAGCCTACTATGAATAAGGAGCAAAGTCGTATAAATAGAAAAATAATTTGAAGTTCAAAGTATTTTTTATTCACAAATACGATTGAATTTCATATTCCTATCAAGATAACGATCATTTTCCTATGCAAGTATTTTCATGTGTAGTGCTCAAGTTCTTCGAGCTTCTGACTTACAACACATACTTTACTTTCATACTTGCAAGTATTTTTTGCTCGTAAAAGGGTGCCGTACTTTGAAGTGAAAACCTGGTAGCGTAAATACGTCTCATTGCGACGCGAGCGACGTGTCCAGATGTGGTGTCAAAATTTGAAAATACTTGCATAGGAATTTGAGCCGTTTTCCATGTTATCCTATTATAAATAAGGAGCAAAGTCGTTTAAATAAAAAAATACTTTGAAGTTCAAAGTATTTTTCATTCACAAATACGATTGAGTTTCTTATTGCTATTGAGATATGGATCATTTTCCTATGCAAGTATTTTCATGTGTAGTGTTCAAGTTCTTCGAACAACTAACAACACATACTTTCATACTTGCAAGTATTTTTTGCTCGTACCAGGGCGCCGTACTTTGAAGTGAATACCTGGTTTTAATACCTGGTAACGTAAATACGTCTCATCTTTAATTACGACATCAGCATCTCAAGAACGTTGCTTATTAATAAACACATAAAAACGGTATCTCAAGACGCTGTACTTAGGAATACTGTTCTGTGACTTGAGGGCTTGATCTCGTGAACGATTACGTCACATAGACCGAAGTTTAGAATATTATTCATCACGTTTCGTTTTGTTATATCGTGAGATTTATTGAATACTTTTATTTTGATAAAACTTAAATAAATAGAGCTGTACTACGTTATAAAGTTGTTTCCTACTTTCGAAAACCTTAAATTATTAAAACTATTATATACGTATTTCTAAATACGAACTAAATGTTTACTACTTAATTCAATATGTACAAATAACCTAGCGCATTAAAGCGACGACAGCGCCAGTGTCAAATATAAAATTGACGTACCATTTTTGACATTGGAAAACATCTTGATTTTTTAACTTTGTCTCGCGGGAAATTTAATTTATACAAAAATAGAAAGCAAGAAGCATGTAATTACTCCGATTGAGAAAAAATGCTTTCTCGGTATTAGAAAAAATATAGGGCTATAGTGGAAAATAAGGAGACCGATGGCACGTTTCTACGTGTTAAAAATGAGGCCTGAAGCAAAATAACTGTAGAATACAACGCTAGTCCATACGCATCTCTAGCCAGGTAGGTAATTAATTATAGTGCTACAAATATCACTTTTTAAACATTACAACATCAGTAATCTGAATTTCCATAGCAGCATATACCTAGTCATGACATTTATTTTATCTTACAAATCGTACAAATCGTGAATGCCCTAATTACCTACTATGAAATTTAATACATTATATTAATTTAAATAATTAAATAAATTATGCATACTTAAATAAATAACCAAGTACAAAACTGAAATAATGCTGTGGCAAAAAAGCCTTAAAGTTAATAGGACGGCTATTTCTGGTGAAATTGGAAGACCTCTGTTACTGTATTTCACCAGTGAATCTTTAATAATGTTATAATATATATTACTGATTCTTGACCAAATCTGTATCGTATTTAAAATGATCATTTCGTAACTTAAGAGAATCGGAGGCATCCGTTATATAAATTTTTGGTAAACGATATCGTCAAGGCCGTAAAATATCATTGTACAAAATTTCGTCGTAATAATTAATTTCTCCTAAAATATTTTCAATCCACATGTCAACAATCACAATCTTCAGTCACGGACTGCCCGAACTCAGATTTTAGCATCTTAAGTACACACACTTGAGAGGCGAGTTTCGTTTATTAATCAGTGCGTCACTCAGCTGATATTGATATTTTATTCCTAAGCCGCATCTTGAGATATGTTTATTAATAAGATCATAACCTCAAGATTGTACTCAAGTGCGTGTACTTGAGCTGAGTAACGTTTATTAATACGGCCCTTAAAGTTTTTCGAAAAAGTTTTGGTTTTCGGTCTTAATTTTGGAGTACGAAGGAAATAATATTACTTGCATTTGAGTCAAGTAGTTTTATTTACTTTGTAGTTTGAAGTTAGTCTCATTCACTTGAAAGTTTGTGTTGTTGAGTAATTTGAACATAAGATTCGAATTTGAGGCTGTCCGCTAAATAAAATGATTCCAAAGTGTTGGATAATCACCTAACATTTTTGAATTTATTTGATTTATTGGTTCAATATTTTTCTTGAAAATGCCTTTTAGAAAAAAAAACCTTTCGCAACGTAGCCGAGATGCGAAAAGGGTGAGACTAAGTAGGTCTCAGGAATCAAAAGAAGATCGTGAAGTGAGGCTAACAGCAATCCGAGCAAGGCTAGTTAGAACTCTTGCGTCAGAAACGTCTACCCAGCGTGAGTCTCGACTTAGTATACAGCGTTCTCTTACGGCAGCTTCTCGGTCACAGGAGAGTTTGGAGGAACGCGAAGCGAGGTTGTCGGCTGACGGAGAGCGTCACGCTCTCTCACGTGAGTCTAAGACTTTCACCGAAAGGGAGTGGCGCTTAAGTTCGCAAAGAATTCTGACCACGACTTTGCGCTCCCAAGAAAGCAACGAAGAACGCGAAGCGCGGTTATCGACTGACCGATAGCGTCACACTCTCTCACGCGAGTACGAGTCTCTAAGGCCCGTATTAATAAACGTTACTCAACGACGAACTCAAGTGCGCAATCATTTGATACGCCCTCATTACGAAATCAGCATCTCAAGATCGTTGCTAATTAATAAACACATAAAAACAGTATCTCAAAACGCTGTACTTAGGAATACTGTTCTGTGATTTGCACTCAAGTATACACACTTGAGAGTCGAGTTTCGTTTATTAATCAGTCTGTCAATCAGCTGATATCGTAAACCCAAACCGCATCTTGAGATATGCTTATTAATAAGATCATAACCTCAAGATTGTATTCAAGTACGTGTACTTGAGATGAGTAACGTTTATTAATACGGGCCTAAGAGAGAGAACGAAAAGTAACAACCAGAGATAATTATGTACGGGCGCGGTCGAACGACTATATTGTCTTTGTTTCTCTCCGAAAGATTTTGAATTTTAAAAGATTTATTTCAAAAGCTTTGTTTGTCAGCTATCTAATCATGTTCTGTTTGATTTTGAGAAGGACTTTTTTCCGTTCATAAAGTTTTGTATGGATTAGCGTTATGATACGTCGGCTATCTTTCGGATTAGGGTTAGTGTGTTTGGTAGTACTTTTGAGTACAGCAAGCATACTCAACTTCATGTCTTAGTGCAATAGCGCTATGACACGTGGATTTTTAGTTAACAACAGTATCAATTTTGTTACCAAAGTCGATAGTGATCATGTGGGTGTATTGTGAGGGGGCACCATCCGTATGATAGTTGCATTGATGCTTACTGCTACTTGCGGTATTGCGTCTTGTGTTGGATTTGCGGGTGTGCTGCGCTTGATTCGACGCATCTTGTGGTTCTGGTCAATGGAGGTATGTGGGTGGTAATGTCTGCTGGGATTATATGGGGGACCTTGGGGTGGTGTAAGCCGACGATAGTCGTATTAAGGTTTGTTACGTTCTGCAGCATTGTGTCCCTGCGATGATTGTTTGGCGGGTCGCTATTCTCAATGGCGCTCTCTGCATCTTGATTTAACTCACAACCTAAGCAGTTTTGCTCAAGTTTGCCCCTTCATTAAGGGGCTGCAGACTGTCTGTCCTCCATGATGTTTTATATAACAACATACTCGTAATAATATATGTCTGTAAATTTCCCACCTTTTAATGATTAAAAGCAACTTGTTGGTGGGTGAGACAAACATAATCGAAAAATGCATATACTCAACGTCAGTGACACAAACTTTTTATGATGGCGAATTATTAATATTATCTTATAACCCTTTGCTTATTTGCCTATTTGCTTTGGCTTGATATAGCCTTTTGGCTATATCAGCCGTTCTATTGGTTGGTGGAGCATATGTGTCGACCTCATGCGGGTGGTAGCTGGAGGGAGAATCTGAGGAAGCTCTTAAGGCTGCGGCCGAAAGCCGCGCAACGTTCTCGGACTCCATTCCCTTGAGGTGAGTGGTAGACTCATGACACGCTCTGCGGCTAGTAGCCGTGCTGATCCTGCAATTGGTGCTGATGCCTTACACTTACATCACGTCTGCAGGAACGGTGGTCTGACAGGTGGTGGCACTCACGGAGGGCTTTTTATGGCCAGTGTGCCTATTATTCGACGTGTTGCCTAAACCGTGTGACGTACATTCACTGTGGCTGGATTTGATCGTATTCTGTATGGCGTTTACACGCATTGATATGCGTGACTTCGGTCGATGTTTGTGCTTACGCACTACCAAGGGGCCAAGCCCTCTTTTACTGGTATGCCAGTTATTTTGCTATGGAGTACGGTCCAGTTCCCAACTTAACGTCTTCTTTGGGGGAGCGCGTTGGTTGGATGGCACCCACCGCACACGGCGTAAGTAGAGCCGTGTGCCATTTTTTTTAAATGTGGGAGAGCGAAGCCCTTGTATTTGGTATTTTATATAAATATTGTGAGCCTTTTCCAAGCGGGAACGGATTAATTAATAAGATATTGACTGATGTGAACCTGATACAAGAGAATAGGGACGATTAAATGTTCTTAACCTTTTTGAGCCCTGTCTACGTGAACGGGGTTTATAGCTTATAAGGCACTACCAACGGCTTTCGACTGCTCTAGTGAATATTCATTCTTCCAAGAGACACCTAAAAGAATTAAGTTACTAAACAAACACAACGTAAATTAGTGTCCTAATTAAGACGATAACACCATAAATTTATTACTCGGCCTATAACTAAACCTTTAGAAAGATCCTTGAGAAAGATCAATTTATGGTTATTATGCTGGTCACGTAAATTTTATATGTTTTATAGATATAGATATATAGAGTCTCAAAGGAGGGGGGGGGAGCGTTACACTATGTATTTTAAAAGTTACAGGCATTTATAAAAAAGTCGAGAAAATCTACACTCTGTGACGGTCTTTTAACTCCTGTTGCTACAAATTTTAACTTTTTTAATTTTCTTTTTAGAGGAGTTAAAAACCGTACTGAGCATATATAGTATAAAGTAATTTACAGCCCTTTTAAAGAAAACACTTCGAAGCTAAAGTTATTTTATATTTACTTACGTAATTAAAATTCGAATCAGCGACAAGTAAGTCCAAATAACACAAAGGATCCGGACACGGCTGGTGTTAAGGATGCAAACAAGGGGCTTTACCCTAATTGATTTCTTTTCAGTTTGAAACTCGCCTAATTGCAAGCTCTTTTGTTAGCTGAAATACGCTTTATTCCTATTTTACAAAGATTTTGAATTCCATCTGTAAGTATTCAAAGGGAATGAAAACAAATTCATTTCAAAAGAAATTCATTTTTTTATTATACTGAAGTGACAAAAGGACTTACAGTCTACACGGTGGTATTATTTAGTGATTGCAATTCATTGACACCTGCAGCGAACTTAAAACAAAGAAGACTACAGATGTCACCTCTGAGTACTAATATGGAATGGCTCACAACTGTAATTATATACTGGAAAATATTATGTAGTATGTAGGGTAGGAGCTTTAATCAAAATTGTTCATATTATTTATGATTTGTCTACGATTAGTGACTTAATTTGGCAAGTTTTACTTCTTTTGCTCCGTAGATTAATATATTTTTATTTTTGCTTTTAATGGCCGACTGCATTGTACTCATTCTTGTAAGACTTGACTTAATATACCAAATTATTGAAGTGGATACACATTTTTTATTTTGTTAAATTCGCCTCGCCCTATTTATTCTATACACTTCAGTCCATAATACAGCATTGCAAACATTGCTATTTGGTGGCAGAAATAGGGAAGAGGGACGGGACGGGGGGGGGGGGCGAAATGACACTTGACGTAATGTTCAATAAAGCGTTAGGCGCAGACATCTTCCCTCGTTGAAAGGCGATGACTTTCAAACTCCTAATCCTTTAAGTCTTCTGCAGTGGGCTTCCCTTGGTGGTATTGACATCGGCTACTTGTGGCACGCCGTCTTAATCAGGAAACAATCTTTGTACGCGTCCAAAACGGCAGCAGAGTGTTGGAGCGTTATCTTCTTGAAGAAGGACCATATCCCCAATGTCAAAGATATGCAGTTGGTCTTCCATTTGGAGCGCTGTTGCAATTCGGCGACGTATTCTCGTTGCCAGCGTGACCAAACATGATGATAAATCTGTTGTATTCGTTCGTATCGTTAAAGATCTTCTAGAGCAGGTGATGGTAGCGCAGTGAGAGTTCGGCCAATGAGAAAATGTCCAGGAGTTAAAACTTGGAGGTCATCAGGAGAAGAGGATAGAGGACATAATGGACGGCTGTTTAAAATTGATTCCACTTGTGCGAAAAGAGTGGTCAGTTCTTCGAATGTTAAACGAGAGTTACCCATTATACGCATAATGTGTAATTTTGCCGATTTCACTCCGGCCTCCCAGATGCCGCCAAAATGAGGGCGGCAGAAGGTGAAATAATAAACTTTGTGCCTTCATCACTCGCAAAATCAGAAAGGGATGCCTCGTGATTCTTAAAAAAGTAGTTTATTTCTTTTGCTCCTGCCACAATGTTGCGGCCGTTGTCGCAGAATACTTCTGCTGGCTTTCCTCTTCGAGACACAAACCTACGGAAGCTGAGTATAAACGCATCCTTCGTAAGATCGGACACGGCCTCTAAATGTATGCACTTATACCTTAGACAAATAAAAAGACAAAGATATGATTTTACTAATTTCGAACCACGGCCCTTTCTATTTAGAGTAAGAAATGGACCTGCAAGGTCTATACCAATAGTTCTAAATGAGAAGTTTAGAGTAACACGTTGCGATGGCAAGTTTCCCATTATTGACTTAACAGTTTTTCCTTGTATTCGTCTACACGTATAACATTGACGTACTGTGCGCCGCGCTAGATGTCTACCATTGACTGGCCAAACAGATTCTCTTACTATTGACAACAATAGTTGTGGTCCAGCATGTAAATTGTGTCTATGCTCATATTCAAAAATTAATTTGGTTAAGTGATGTGATGCGTGCATGAGAACGGGATGTTTTTATCATATGCAAATTCTGAAGCATCTAAGCGGCCACCCACTCTAATTACGTTAAACTTGTCATCGAAAAATGGCATAACAATAAAATATTAAGATAGGTATTAAGGTAGGTTTTCCGTTTGCCAGCAAATTATACTCTATAAGAAATGACTGCTGTTGAGTACAACAAAACGATATGCAACACAAGTGATAAAATGTATTATTTTATTCCTCGACGGTCGAACTACCAGAAATACGATTATTTGGATTTTTTAAATTAGGAATAAAACGTAACATGTATGCAACTGAATGTTTTAATTTTAATAATTTAGAATAATTTACAAACAAAATTATACAATTTTTATTAACCCTCGGCGTGCCTGGTGGAAAAAAGTTACATGGCGTGCCTGGTGGGTCTGTGAGACCCAAATTTTAAATATTTTTTTCTCCTACAAATTGATATCAATGTAATATATTTTTTGATTTTATAATAAAATTAAACATGTTTTTTAGGATTTCAAATAAAATACGTGTTCTAATTAATAATATTTTTAATAGAATTTTTAATTAAACTTTTACCTCTTTTTAACGTATAATTAAACATCTTATTTTCATAAACATGCAAAATCAACTAAAACAAAAGAAATCACAATTAGACTTTGGGATCATATACATAAGGTTATCTTATATTCTAAGCTAAAATAATTAGTCTTCATCATTTTCAGGAACATTGCCTTTGAAGTAATTTCCGCACTGGAATATTGCATGATCTAGGCACACGTGGCTTTTTGCACGTCTCACAGATGTATTGAGTTTTACGGTCTTTCTTTGATGTACAAACGTAACATCTACGCCTTACACCTGGAGCTGTTTTTTTCACCGGTGGACCTTCGTCGAGACCAATACGGTCAGCAATTCGTTTGCGGAGATCTGTGGAAAGGCGAGTATTTTTCTGTCTTGTTTTTAGATGAGATTCTATCAATGCGATACCCAGATCTTTGATAAAATTTCGGCGATTGTTTTTGATATCAGGGAAGTTCAGCATTTGAATAATTTTTGCATTTATACCTGCAGAGTTCAGCAACCAGAAAAACAGAGTGAGCGGCCATCTTCTGGAGTTTCTTGATACATCATAAGATCTAATAAGCTTGTCAACGTTGTCAACACCACTTTTCGTTTTGTTATAGAATGTAATAACTGCTGGTTTTTGCTTCTCGCCTGATTGCAGGTCGATTTCCACATCATGATGGAGAGATGACAGCAGGAACACTTTTTTTCTAGGTTTTGGGACGTATGATACTAAAGTCATATCTTTTTGAAATCCGAACTGTGATGAATACATTGTTGAATTTGTTTTGAATTTTTCAGGTATGCAAGTTTTATTTGATTTCATTGTACCGACAGCGGTTAGCTTATGATGATTTAGCAAGTGTTCATATGTTGGATAGCTCGTAAACCAGTTGTCCATCGTGATATTTCTCCCTGACTGAGAAACTGGCGCGACGAGGCGATCGACTACATCGTGAGGCTTATTGCTGACCTTATAAGGTCCCTCTGGTTGCTCGCCTAAATAAATCTCCAAATTCAGAGAGTAGAATGTTTTGGCATCTACGAGCGCAAATATCTTTATTCCATATTTACCTGGTTTATTTTGGCTATGAAATTTAGCGACCACGGAAAGCTACAAGCTCTTCATCTAGAGTCAAATTTTCAAAGGCGTGTAGTGTTGTTGGCATCTGCTAACGAATTCTTCGAACAGTTTCCTGAACGGGGCTAGTCTGTCCCAGACAGTCTTTCTTGACGTGTATCAACATCATCAAATCGCAAATGATTAACAATAAAACGAATCTTCTCAAGCTCATTGTCATAGCAAAATAGAATACCAGTTCCATCATTACACCACAAGTCTTAGAATTCTGCCTTGCAGATTTATATAATCCCCAAGGTAAATTAGACCAATGACAGCCTTCAGCTCATCCATACCAACTTCTGCATAAGCGTAGTCATTTGAAGTGTTCAGACCAAGTCTCGTTCTTCAGATTCTCACATTTGTATGAATTAGTATATCCAGCAACATAGACTCGCCCACAAAAAGATTGAAACACTCTAAAGGAGTTTTTGCATCTCTCGCTAATATTTTGACACCCGGTGTTCCAGATACTATATTTTCACTACGTGTTCGAACGTTTGATCTAGCTGGAAGTTTGTACCACAAAGTTCCGTCTTTACCTTTGTAAGTTCTTCCTGAGGGCCGCGAAGTTAACTCTGACAGTGGCACGTCTATTTCAGAATCTGAAGAGTTCTCATCATCAACTATTTTGAAGAGGTCTTCCTCCGAATCGATCGAGTCGGTTTCATAAGTTTCTTCTGTAACCTCATCAGACTCTTCGTCGCTGGAGTCGAATACAATATCTCGTCCACCTCTTCGAGTAGCAAACTAACGATTTCCCTGTCCTGTAAGGACCTCTCCATTTTGAACTGTAAAGAATATGATACTATAAAGTTGAATTCAAACAAAATAAAAAATTTATGAATAAAATACATCAAATTCGTAAAAGACAAATTAAAACAATAATAATCTCGAGTATTATATATAAAATATGTTACTATTTAAAATATTATGTTTATTTTTAACAAATTAACGACACAAAACCACTAATAGCAACAAATTAATTCTTACATGAAACGTCACGCCGTATGCCTGGTGGGTCTGCGAGACCCGAGCGCACTTTAGACACGTCCTTTCACTACTGGAGCACGCCCGGACTGAGGTAGCGGGTAGAGGGCGTCAATTAGTTCACTACGGTCAGCTACTGAGAGCAGTTGCGAGCGAATTTTAAATTACAATGAATTATAACGGTTTAACGGCTGCGGTGGGTCTCACAGACCCAACCAGGCATGCCGAGGGTTAATAGAATATTTTATTTTATTAATTATATAATTAAAATACTCTGCACTGTTTTCACTATCCTGAACGATCCTTGTGCTCCTGAGTATTTGAAATCTAGATTTCAGTACCTAGGAGATACTCATAATAGTTTTCTCCGTTCTTCGGATAACCTAAAGTTGCTAACGCCTTTACACCGTACTGGTTATATGTCCCACTCTTTCGCTCTTACGGCTACAAGACTCTGGAACGAAATATCTCGCACAACTTCCTTGTGGAATCGACAACCACCAGCGATTTTTGGACCGATACGACTTAGGGGCCTTTAAGAAAAGAGCGAACTCTTTTTTAAAAGGCCGGCAACGCATTCCCGGCGATTCCCTTGGGATTATTTAACAATGGGGAAATATGATTTTTAAATGTGTTGCATAGACATCGATTTAGATAATTACATTAAAGACTTCCCAATTACCTGGCAATCTTCCCTCTAGAGTATAGCGTATTCAGCATGCTTTGGAACTTTGGAGAGTTGCTGATCTTCTCCGGAGTGACATAGAGCAACTTAAGCAGCGGCTCCCGCATAGACAGCTTGTGATAGATCTCGTCATAGACAGCCAGCGAAACGTCGCCGGATAAGTGAGCTGCTGGGATCTACAAATTAAATTATTCGGCTGTAATGGTGTCTCCCTAGAGGCGTTAGAATAATTAGCATTAATCACGATCATCATCATCATCATCATTACAGCCCATAAATCCACTCCTAAACCACAGTCTAATTACTTCTAACAGTCGGTCATCGGAGACGTCTAGGGCAATCGTGCGGTGCGGTGCGTGGCCAGCGTGTAAATTGTGTCTATGCTCATATTCAAAAATTAATTTGGTTAAGTGATGTGATGCGTGTATGAGAACGGGATGTTTTTATCATAGGCAAATTCTGAAGCATCTAAGCGGCCACCCACTCTAATCACGTTAAACTTGTCATCGAAAAATGGCATAACGATAAAATATTAAGAAAGGTATTAAGATAGGTTTTCCGTTTGCCAACAAATTATACTCTATAAGAAATGTCTGCTGTTGAGTACAACACAACGATATGCGACACTAGTGATAAAATTTTATTTAATTTTATTCCTCGACGGTCGAACTACCAGAAATACGATTATTTGGATTTTTTAAATTAGGAATATAACGTAACATGTATGTAACTGAATGTTTTAATTTTAATAATTTAGAATAATTTTCAAACAAAATTATACAATTTTTATTAATAGAATATTTTATTTTATTAATTATATAATTAAAATACTCTGCACTGTTTTCACTATCCCGAACGATCCTTGTGCTCCTGAGTACTTGAAATCTAGATTTCAGTACCTAGGAGATACTCAAATTGTTTTCTCCGTTCTTCGGATAACCCAAAGTTGCTAACGCCTTTACAACGTACTGGTTATATGTCCCACTCTTTCGCTCTTACGGCTACAAGACTCTGGAACGAAATACCTCCTGACATTAAAGAAGCTTCCAACAAGTTTCTTTTTAAAAACAAAGTTCGTGTACATTTTAGTAAAGCATTGCAAGTGTGAATTAACGTTTTTTCCTAAAGAATGATTCTATCGTCACATGTTTTCCTTATTTATCATGGCACAGATCTATGTGTATATATATGTATATAATATAATGTATTTAAGTAGATTTACGTATGTGTGTACGTTTGTATTAATATATTTACACATATATATATATATTTTATACATATATCATATATATTAAATAAATAAATAATAGTTACATGGTCCAATACTGTGTTATGTTTGGTCTCAGGCATATCTCTTGAATTTAATTGTTGATGTTATTTATCACTCATGTCTAGAGGCGACTAAAAATAAAAAACTGCGGATGCCAACCCGCTTGCCAAGCGTGGTAACTATGACAAATATACCATCTATGAGGCAATATATAGGGGAGGCCTATGTTCAGCAGGGGTTTTTAGAGGCTGTAACGGTGTTTGTTGTAATAGTGATAAGAAAAAAATGTGGGAGGAAAAAAGACAAACATTTTTTTTAAATTTAATCTCTTTGGAACGCAGATGCTCCGTGCGATGCTTAGGGCAGCGTTGCAGAGGTGGGCGATATTTGTGGTAGTATATTTTGTGCTCCCCGCTCCCGGTAGTATATTTCCATTGCCCATGGCCAGCAGTGAAAGGAAACTGTAAGGAGAAAGAGGGGGCAATTTTATTATTTGAAAAATATTTTTTTGTGTAAAAAAAAGTCATGAAACATCAACATCAAACAATTTTTTTTAAAAAAGTTGCGTAAACAAGTTCAGTAGTTAAAACCGTAATAAATAACAAAACCAAACAAGTTTATAAGTTGCGGCACGAAAGTCTAGAGGTGACCGTTATTGCACATAAGTCGCGCTGATTGGCTCGTGTGTATCGTTCGCATGCGCTGATTGACTCTCTAGTCGCATTCGTTCAATTAAATTCGTGCGCGTCCCTTCCACGTTTTGTTCAGCGCTAGACTTACCTGCCGCGACTTGTACTGAAAAGAAAAAAATTCAAATATTATATGTCACTTCTACAACTAAGGCAAATCTAACGAAACGCCATATGTTAAAATTCAATATCTTTATGTTAAAATCAAATAATTACTATGAAGAAAGAATTAAGGACATATAAACACTCGATTTTCATAAAGAAAAGAAATATATAATATAATTATATAAAAAATATTCAATCATAGGCATATACTTTATTACGCTCTATATCAGATCTTTATGACCAACGCGATTTTTTGTTGAAAACAACTTCGCCATAATGTTCACTATATATCGAAATCTATACAAATAAATAAAATTGAAGTGTCTGTTTCTAATGTCAAAATTACAGCTTTTTACTAAATACATATGAAAGTATATACGGTACTTATAACAAAAATACAATTTTTTAAATTTTTGTCTGTCTGTGTTTGTTCCGGCTAATCTCCGATACGGATGGACCTATTTTGACGGGACTTTCACTGGCAGATAGCTGATGTCATAAGGAGTAACTTAGGCTAATTTCATTTTAGAAAAAGAATTAGCGTTCCGCGCAAAAAAAATTAAAAACCCAAATAACACGCGGGTGAAGTCGCGGAAACAGCTAGTTATAACCTATAACGTAATTTTCCCACATTAGACTTTGTGGAATATGAAAATTTGTGTTTTTTCATGATTTATAGTGATAACTCAAACTTTATATTATATTTCAGTTATTTCTGACTCTTAAATATTAAGTGATACGTGAACGACACAGTATTTGAAATGGAAATTTTATAGTGTATAAAATTGTTACGAAGCAAAATATAAGCAAATAACTTTTAAAAACAGTGTAATTACTTACCTTTTATATAAAAAAAACTAACAACAACTTTCTTTTGTACCCACTTAATTTTTTTAAAATTGTAGTTGCCTCTTACACTCACGCGGTAAAGGAAATAGACTAAAGTATATGAAGTAAAATCAACGCGTAGGTAAACTAACTTTTAACGAAACTCGTCATTTGAAGTAAATTCTCTTAACTTAGAGAAGCGTAATTTAGTTACGAAACTAATTCTAATAAAATTTTAGTTGTATAATTCTTATAAATAACATTTAAAAAAGAATTTTTCTGAGCACTCTTATCTATGGTTCTGACTAAACGTAGTGATTATATAATCTTTGATTCTGAGGGGTCCCTTTTAAATATTACCATATATCTTAGGATTATATCTTTGGAGGGTTCTACAAAGGTGACCGTAGATTATCTCATGTATAGGTCCGGAAATTGACAGATTAACAAAGAATTTAAATGGTGATCGATAAGTTGCCGTTTGTTGTTATAGCGTTGGCACAATAAATTCCAGGCAGTTATGTAATTAGCACTTGATACTTCCAAATTCGAAATGATACCAGATGCATCGCCCTCTAAATAAGAAGATAGGTGGTGGAATTTGTGTATAGGTGGGATACACTCGTTGTTTTGAATAAGTGATAATAATGTGTTACTGAATTCGAGCCAGCGAAAGTACGCTCCGTCAAATTTCGCGATTTGAATTTGGTGCAATTTAAAATTAACCTGCTGATGTTCATTACAACTAGTTGAAGAACAGCTACCAAAATTAGGTTCTTTATTGCACTCCTTAGTAGAAATTTTCAATTAGCACCCTTTTATAATATTTAGAGCAATAGCACTGTTCGAAAAAAACAATTGTTCAATATTGTCCCGTTCATCAATTTCGCTATCTAAGTTAATCGAGTTTAACACCCCTATCTGATTTTGCAAGTCATCAAATTTATTAGATTACGATTCAAATTTGTTAAGTTGTAACGTTAATTCCGATAATTCGATTGCGGTTAAATTTTCTCTTGATGATAAATTAGCCGAATAATTTATAAATTTCGTAATTTGTCCCCTTATAGCACCACGTTTTACTAGCAAATCTTGCAAATTTTGCATTTCTTTAGTACTTGTTTCAGTAGCCAAATCTTTATTTTTGTTCATCTTATTTTAAAAGTTATAATCGCAAATAAAATATTTAAAAAATTTATGAAATTTAACCCAAAAATTTAAGTTCATATTTTAATATCTTAAAACCCGTTTAATTAAATTTGTAAAAAAAAATAATGTTATGATTAAGGACGTTCTCTTGGCGTCACCTGGTAGGCAGGCGTAGCAATTGTTGCAATTGTTGCGCTGTAACGGTAATGCACGATCACAGCTCTTACCCTGGAATGTTCGGCAAATCGTGGTGAAAAGTCTAGAAATAATATGTGTAAAGGGGAGATAATATGTGCGGAATAAAACGATAAAATTTTTCGTAACGAACAAAGAAATGTAATGATATGAAATATCCACTTTGGAAAAAAAAATTGAAAATTGTTAGAATTGTAGAATTGTTAGAATATATGACAGTTATATTGTTGAATTTAGTATATAAGTATTCGAAATATAACGTAATGTATCCATACTTAATATTATAAATGCGAAAGTGTGTTTGTATGTTTGTTTGTCCTTCTTCACGTCGCAATAGAGCGTCGGCATGGCATGATTTTTGTATGGGGATAGTTCTGGCTGTAGGGTGACATAGGCTACTTTTTTCCACGGAAAACATCTCATTCCCGTGGAAAATCGAATATGTTGCACAAGTTTGTCCTTCTTTCACGTCGCAACAGAGCGTCGGCATGGCATGTTTATTTATGGGGATAGTTCGGTGGCTGTAGAGTGACATAGGCTATATTTTTTCAGCGGAAAACATATCATTCCTGTGGAAAATCGAATATGTTGCAAAATTAATTCAGCTAGGTGGCGCCATTGATTCTACAAGACGGACGATTAAAAGATGGACGAACACAGAAGGTCAGATTATTATCTCTTTACCAAAATTAAGATAAAAATGTTTGATCTGTATTTTCCACACAGGAACGGGAAGAGAGCGTTAAAACATAAAATTCACCAGCTGATTTTCTTCAAACGTTTTGGTGCATCGTAATTCACAGAATAGGCGATAACCAGCAGACGATATTATAATCCGTTGATGCTCTGCCTACCCCGCAAGGGTTACAGGCGTGATTATAAGTATGGATCAGAAATACTATCACCACCTGTCAAGCTTTCACCTTAACTATTACTTAACAATGAAACAGTTTCAGTAAGCCTTATTAATTTCCTTAGTAATATTTATTGAACGGAAATGAATACAGTTCTTATATGGTTATGAATAAATGAACTGCTTTGAAAACCTACCGAAGAGGATTATAAAGTCGTCATTCACGCAGATCGGACCCCTCGAGGAGAGCATGAAAGGCGCTACAATGCACCTTTGATAAACGAAATAGCAGCCGTAATTAGTGGTGATCAATTTTCTTCACGAGACATTGTCTGCGAGCACGTGATGATACGTTGCAACGGGTAGCCGATACACACAAGTTTTATGACGCTCTACAATACCCATTGATTTATTGCAAAGGACAAGAGGGTTATCATTTTCAAATTCCACCATTAACCTGGTCACAAGGAGCCCACCTCAAAAAGCATGTATGGATTTTTATTCGTATCATATGATGTTGCGAGAAATGATTTTAACCTCTTAGCCCGGTGTAGACAATTATTTCATCAATTTTTGTACATGTATGTGAAGGTAGAAAGTGAACGTCTCCGTTATATATCTTTAAATCAAAAGCTGCGCGTTGAGAATTATATACATTTACAAGATGCAGTTTCTAGCGACGCCAATGTAAACCCCAGAGATTTAACTCATCATTCGTTAACAGTCCCCGCTACATGAGTACACACAAGACGCATTCGCCTATGTACGAACTTACGGAAGACCTGATCTTTTGTTACTTTACTTGCAATCCCACATGGAAAGAAATAACTGAGGAGCTAATGCCGGGCCAAAAAGTACTGACAGACACGATTTAGTTGCTAGAGTATTTAGATTAAAAGTACAAAATTAATGTATGTAATTAACAAAGGAAAATTTTCGGAGAGGTGCAGTGCTTCATGTATTCAATTGATTGCAAAAAGAGGATTATCGCATGCCCACATTCTAATATGGCTTAAAGAGAAGTTGCGGCCCAGCCAAACAGACGACATAATAAGCGCCGAGATTCCGGATCCTGAGCAAGATAAAGAATTGTATGATACCATCGTCCGAAATATGATTCACGGTCCATGGAGCACGAAATTCAATATCGCCATGTATGAAAGAAGGAAAATGTACAAAGAAATTCTAAACAGCTATTAAAAGACACAGTGCACAATGACAATGGCTACTTTATACAGACGCAGAGCTCCTGAAGATGGTGGCAGAAAAGTTACAATCAAATCTCGCACTGGAGCTGCTCAGAACAGCTGGATTGTCCGTATTCGCCCATTCTATGTAAAATGTTTAATGCCCACATTAATGTAGAAGCATGTAGCCCGTCCGCGCAATCAAGTATATCTGTAAGTACATAAATAAAGGAAGCGACCAAGCAATATTTAATCTCAGGAGTGAAGGTGAGGCAACCTGTTAATGAAGTACAGACCTTCAAGCAGGGCGTTATGTCAGCAGTAACGAGGCAGCGTGGCGTCTCCTGGCTTCCTTTACACGAAAGGCACCCAACAGTTACTCACCTTGCTGTGCACTTAGAAAATGGAGAGCGTATATTTCACCGAAAGAAATTTTCAAGAAAGAATTGCATCACCGCCAAAACTACACTAACAGCCTTCTTTCAACTTTGTCAAACCGACCCTTTGCAAAACGTTGTTATATTCTGAAGTCCCCGCTATTATACTTGGAACACATCTAGGAAGGAGTGGAACGCTGTATTCGCGCCTGCAAATTGCCCGATGTAAAGTCATCAGATGCCCTTGGTCGTGTATACCGTCCATGTAACTAATTTTGAATGTTTCTGTTTACGATTGCTGCTGCACCATGTTCGGGGTCTACAGGATATAAAGACCTTAAAACTGTCAACGGTCAGAAATGCGCAACTTATAGAGAAGCATGTGAAGCTCTGCATCTTTAGAAAACGATAATCACTGGGATGAAACCATGGAGGAAGCTGTAGTGCCAGTCACCAGCCAAAATTAGGGATCTTTATGCAACTCTCATATCATCTTGCAGGCTATCTAATGCACATAAATTGTGGGACAAATATAAAGTAAATGGCGGAAGATATTTTGCAGAAGGTTACAGAACACACGCGAACATGACATGTGAACACATTTATGACACTTGGGAAAATTGAAGATAAAGTAATGGCAATGGTAGGCAAAAAATTAAGCGACTTTGGAATGATAAGCCTCAGCGAACAACCGAAAATGAACTAAGTGATGAAATTACGTGAAACAAACTACGATATACTAGCTTTGCAGCAGCAAGTAGCCAATTTATTACCCACTTGCTTCCCGAACAAAACAGGTTTTGATAAAGTAGGACAAATTGAATCTGGAAATGGTGCACTTTTCTTTTTGGATGCCCTGGAGGAACTGGGAGACATTTTTGTTAAATTTATTATGCACAAGTACAGAAAGATAATATTACTGCTGTGGCTGTAGCTTCTCGGTATAGCCGCCACGCTGCTAAACGGGGCCGCACTGCATTCTGTTTAAAACTCCTCAAATCTAGCCCAGGAAGAATCGCCGATCTGCAACTGGCAGAAATAGTGCACGGTATAATGCTACGACAATGCAAACTTTTAGTGTGGGACGAAAGTACAATGTCGCATAAAAAAGCTGTGAAACACTAAATCGAACGCTCCAGGATTTGCGCAGCAATACTGATGTAATGGGAGGAATGGTGGTTTACTGGCTGGTAACTTTCATGAAACTTTACCTGTCATTCAAAGGGCACACCCTGCAGATGAAATTAAAGCATGCTCAAGTCGTCTATTTTATGGAACAAGGTGACAAAATTCAGTTTATCTGAATATGAGAGTGAATTTGTATAATGATATCAATGCTGGAAACTATGCTGACACTATTAAAAATTGGCGATGGGCGGTTGGAAACGGATGCTGAGGGCTGCGATAAATTGACGAGAGATTTTGTAATTTAGTACAGAGTCATTCCGAATTAATTGCGAGCGTTTATTCAGATTTAACGAACAACATGCATGAAGACAAATGGTTATGTGAAAGGGCGATTCTTGCACCAAAAAATGAGAGCGTTAACAAAATAAATTCTGATATATTAAGCGAAGTAGCAGGAGAAATCTGTTATTTTGTCAGTAGACACAGTTATGGACACAGAACAGAGCACTTCATATCCCGTAGAGTTTCTAAATTCTCTAGAGTTGTCAGGTGTGCCCTCACATAAGCTTCAATTAAAATTAGGGGTCCCAGTCATGCTAATGTAAATTTAGATGCTCTCAGTTATGTAACGGACAAGGCTGCGTGACACATCTTGGACGGAACATAATCGGTGCTAATTTTGACAGGCGTGAGAAAGGTGAAAATGTTATTATACCACGGATCCCTATAACTCCCTCAGATCTTCCTTTTCAATTCAAAAGGTTGCAGTTCCCTATTAAGCTCAGTTTTGCAATGACAATTAATAAAGCGCAAGGGCAAACGTTACAGGTAGCAGGGGTCAACTTAGAAAACCGTGCTTCTCTCATGTCAGCTGTATGTAGCATGTTCGCGTGTGTCAAATGCCCAGAATCTCCATTTCTTTCCGAATGGAAAAACATATAACATTGTGTACAGTAGCGTCTTAAAATAGTGTTCAGTTAGTTTTTTCCAAAATTCCACAATCAATTAATCAAATTCCAGAGCTTCCTTTTCAATTCAAAATTCCTATTTAGCTCAGTTTCTTTTCAATTCCAAATGCTGCACCTCTGACGGACCTATTAAGCTCAGTTTCCTTTCAACTCAAAAGGCTGCATCTCTGACGGATCTTTATTTGGCTCAGTTTTCTTTTCAATTCAGAAACTGCGCATCTGACAGAACAATTTAGCTCAGTTTCTTTTCAAAAGTCTGCATCCCTGACGGATAATTATGCTCAGTTTCCTTTAATTAAAAATATCCCATTTCCATTTGGAATAAACAGGCTATTTTCATGCTTTCCTATACGCTGCGTTTCAAAACATTTAAATAGCTGACGAATCAATTTTGCTCAGTTTCCTTTTAATGTCTGCATCTCTGACAAATCTATAAAACTCAGTTTTCTTTCAATTCAAAAGCAATGGATAGTTCATTTCCAGTGACCATGCGGGCGAAGCCGCGGGTAACAGCTAGTTGTCAATAATTTAAAGCACAAGTAAATAAGGATTAAATGGAAATTTGGGTTGTATAGACGGAATTTATAGGAAGACACTCAGCTGCTCACTGGCTGATCACTGTCCGGCGATGACTGCAATGGCTTATTCTTAGGAAAATCCACTGGTACAAAATTTTTTTGAGACGGTAGGTTGCTGCGGCGTAATAATTGACCAGCGTCCTAACCGTCTTGAAAAATCGTCTTATTTCTTGATAAATTGTCCTGTCACAGTCGCAATTTTTTTATGTCTCGTGTTGAACATAAATGCAAACACGGAGTCTGATTAAATATTTAATATATTTGCAGGTTCACAATTTAGTTATAAAAATAGGTGAGAGCTATGTTCGTTATAAGTTTAGGTGAGGGGATGAAAAATGACACTTGACGTAAAGCGTTAGGCGCAGACAAACCTATTCCTTTCTAAAAGTCAAGAAAGCACCTGTAATTCCCCCGGTGTTGCAGATGTTCATGTGCGAAGGTAAATGATCACTTACCTTAATGTGAGCCGTATACTCGTTTGCCTCTTCTTCCAAAAAAAAAATCCAAGCTTTCATAAGAGGTGAATATGTGAGAGATAAGAAAAGCTAGCTGTGTGAGTATACATTGTTTGTTTATATTACTGCCATATTTTGATTTATCGGACCTACATGGGAATGTCAAAGTTGCTAACGTCTGGTCCGTCATCACTCCGCCTGTCATGCGTTGAAAACAGAAGTTGCCCTTGATGAAGAACGTATAAGGTTTAGGTTTAAAGAAATGTATTGTCTAAAGGAATTACCAAATTTCATTGAATAAAAAAATCTAAAATAAATATAAGAAATCATTATACAAAATTTCACTTATAACACAACTTAAAACTATATCGTACAATTAGGTTGCACAGTGAGTATGCATATTTACAAATGGCATTATATTTTGATTCATTAATAATTCTAAGATAGTATATTGTTTGGAAACTAAAAAAAAACTCAATTTATATTTTCTATTACATATAGCATAAGCTTATTTTTATAATCATTGTCAGATTCAACAACTTTTACGGCTTTAAGTAATTTGTTAATTTAGCTCCTTCATACATAAGATTTTTATTTCCATATTGGGTTCTGAGAATAGGTAAATATGTTATCGGCATTTCGTAACGTTTTCTTGTGTATTTGATTATTCTTGGTAATGCGTATTTGAGAATGTATTTGACTACATAGAATTTTACGTATTAAGATGCAAGTTTTAAAAACATAAATTAATTGATTTAAATTCATTAGTTTTGTTTCACAGTAAATTGTTTTAGTCGGTGTTAGGTATTTATAATCAAATAAGACTTTGAAAACTTTATTTTCTGAAGTTTGAAGACCTTTGAGGTTGGACGTCGCTGCATTACCCCAAACTTCGACTAAATATTTTAAATGTGGTTTCATTATAGAGTTATATATATTGAAGAACGTCTAAACGTATAAACGTATTGAAATAATTGAAACTTATTGAGTGTTATTATTTATTCGATATTTGCATCGGCCTACACAGTCCTTTCTTTCTCAAGGTAGAATGGCAGAAAATGCAGGTCATTAAGTATACGTGGTAGAGACATGCTGCACCTCAATAGGGGAAGGACCACGCGCTCACAGAATACCAGTGTGAAATAGCAGCTTAATGCTGCCGTGTTTCCTATGCTGAATGTAGAGAACCAGAGACTTATTTTACTGGAAAAGAGGCATTCCATCTTAGGCTTCAGGGGTGACCACGCATTCGCATTTTGATTCTTAACTGAGGATAGATGTAGATGTCTCAGTCACAGCATCCACGTACCATCGGGTGGACAGTGTGCTCCAAATAGGGTGACATTTAAAAAAAACTTTTGTTTATAGTAAACCTTTATTGATAGCGTATTCTCAATAAAAAAGTACATGAATTAATAAACAAACATTTTGTACATAGGTGAAGTCTTAGGAAGAACTGTATCCGCGACTGGTCGTCGCCGCTGGAGGGAAGAGGGCTGTTAATTTTCTCGCCCAATTGTGTACATATGTACGAAGTGAAACTTCTTTGGAAGATATCATTCTTCTTTTATTTTAGATTTTACATAAGAAGGTGAAAAATAACAGTATACTCATACAGCCCCGTCGGTGAAACGTTACAAGAAAACAATACAAGAAAACGTAACTTTTTTGATTTTTAGTACTTTAGTTAGAATCGGCTGATAATGTAAGAATATGAAAAAAAAACTATTTGGTCTATTTTACAAACATAGTATTTAAAAAAAATACCTCAATATTTTGTTAGAAACGATCTCGGGCACGCACACGACAACTCACCAAAGTTTCATCGTAATCGGATGAATGGTACAGGAATAAATACAGGACAAACAATGAATTTTAATGTATAAAGATGAGTACTATTATATTTTTGTGAAAAAAAAACCTGCAGAGTTACTTTCGTCGTAACTTCTTCGGTCAGAGGAACATCTTTGTGAAATGGTAGTAGAGTAGAAGATTAAAAAGGAGGTTGAAAATTTACTTTGTTATCGCGTATACTTCGAAGAAATTAGGATATATGTTTTCACATTTTTAAACATCTAAAACGCTTTTGAACATTGCTCGTCTTCCCGTATTTATGCGAATTAAAGACCGCGGTAACTTAGTTTTGTTGAATGAAAGGCTTCAAAATGTAGAAAGAACACAAAGATTAAATATTCTAAATTGCTTTCTTTGAAGTTCGTAACTTGCCTAATTAACAATGCCTTTGTGTACATCATCACATCAAGTTCCAACTTAACATTATTTGAGATGTTTTGTCGTAAAATACCCTTTATTTTAATTAAAAGGAAATTCTTCTTGAATTTTTAATTTTAGTAAACGTAATTAGGTTCTAAAAGGAATACTGTCGTGGAAAAGCTGCTCGTAACGAATCCTTTATAAGAATTTAGATAATATATTTATCTATTATTATATTATAATATATTATTTATAAGACTTTAAAAGGTTAAGTAGTTGCATTAACATACTTGTGACATTAGCACAAGCATCTTTTTAACCGACTTCAAAAAAAGAAGACATTATCAATTTAATTCTTATATCACTAGATGGTAGGACTCCGTGTAAGTACGTACCACTCTTTATTTCTGTCCACAAATATCATTTTTATAGAATAAGTGTGACAAATTAGCACACAGTCCACCTGGTGATAAGTGGATATTTTGGCCCATATAAATCTGCACCTATTTTCAATGAATAATCAAAATGCAACTGCGTTGTCACCTGTGAGTTCTAATACGGAATGGCTTGTTTAAAATAGAAAGGGCCTCCGGTTCTCTACACTCACTATACGAAACACAGCAGCATTTAGGTGCTATTTTACGATGGTATTCAGTGAGATCGTGGTCCTTCTCCGGTCGAGATGGTCCATTCGTGCTACAACCATAATATAGCTACAGCGTGGCAATGTTAGTATAGTTTCTTGTATCGAAACAATACACTTCTATTACACACATTATAGTTTTTAATAACCAGATTAGATAGAGGCAGAAAGGCTACTTTCTGTGACAACGGAACTCTAATAAAAATAATATTAACCATAACATTTGTTTAGATCATGAGAACTAAGCAAAAACAGTTCAGAAAGAAGTGGCTGTTTTCGAAAAGTGAATCAAAGGCTCGAAAGCTTGCAATAACGAAACAATTTGGCAAGTTTACAAGTAGAGCGCTTGAAACTCTTGGGTGAAACTGAAACAGCCCCCGGTTTTATCTTTTTATCTATTTGCTTTTGAATTTTGTTTTGTTTTTTTTTTCAACATTTTGCTCTTTAGTAAATTTAATACTGGGAAAATATTCATAGAATAATGAAAGAAATAAAAAACGTTAACTGAATTCTTTTCTGTGGGAGGTGACAATGAGAACATGGGTTACTTGTACTATGTTTTAAATATAAATATAAACACTCACGCCAGTCACCCATAGCGGTATGCAGAGACTACGGACTTCCATTTAGCACTATCCGGACATACCTCTCTCGCCTCCTTTACATCCATGTATACATGCTCGCATACATGCTCGTAGGTAAAAGTACTCTTAATCTGACCCATCCATACTTCCATACTAATATTATAAATGCGAAAGTGTGTTTGTTTGTTTGTTTGTCCTGTTTCACGTCGCAACAGAGCGTCGGCATGGCATGATTTTGTAGGGGATAGTTCGGTGGCCGTAGAGTGACATAGGCTATTTTTTCCACGGAAAACATCTCATTCCGTGGGAAAATCGAATATGTTGCACAAGTTTGTCCTTCTTTCACGTCGCAACAGAGCGTCGGCATGGCATGCTTATTTGTATGGGGATAGTTCGGTGGCTGTAGAGTGACATAGGCTACTATTTTTCAGCGAAAAACATATCATTCCTGTGGAAAATTGAATATGTTGCAAAATTAAATTCAGCTAGGTGGCGCCACCGTGATTCTACAAGACGGACGACGGTACGATGGACGAACACAGAAGGTCAGAATATCTGGATTATTATGTCTTTTACCAAAATTAAGATAAAAATGTATGGATCTGTATTTTACACGCAGGACCGCGAAGAGAGCGATATAAAACATAAAATTCACCAGCTGATTTTCTTCAAACATTTTGGCATCGTAATTCACAGAATAGGCGATAACCTCGCAGACGATATTAAGTAATCCGTTGATGCCCTGCTCACCCGCAAGGGTTACAGGCGTGATTATAAGTATGGATCAGAAATACTATCACCACCTGTCACGCTTTCACCCTTAACTATTACTTAACAATGGTAGAAACAGTTCTTAGTAAGCCTTATTAATAAGCCTTAGTAATATTTATTGAACGGAAATGAATACAGTTCTTATATGTGGTTATGAATGAATCGGTCTTACAATAAGAAAAATTGTGCAAAATTATAAGAAAAATATTTTTGAGAGTTCTTATTAACTAACGTATATAGTTTAAATTGATTCCGCTAGATGTCGTTACTAGGTTTTTAAAACGCGGTAACGAAATGTTTCCTGACATGTACTTAACTCCCGCCGTTGAGCGCGCGTCAACTTATAGCATACGGTACCTATACGCTTAAATTGTTTCTATTTCGTAGCTTATTCGACTACCTGCTTTGATTTCGGTTGTTTGTTATTTGCTTTGTGATTTGGTTAAGGTTGAATGGATTTATATTGGCTTATTTTCGGATTTGTGTATTTTCTTGATCGGTTTTGTTGATTTGGTTGGTATTCCTTATACATATTTAGACTCTGGCTTTGATTTTGGATTTTGTTTATTTAGAATCGTTTATTGGTTTTCGTTGTTTTAGGTTGTTTAACAATATTTCAAAGGAATATTAATAGTATAGATAGTGTATACGGTACCTATACACTTCTTTTTTCATTGGTTATATTTATATTGACTACTGCTTTCGATTTCGGTTTTCGATTTGTTTTGTGATTTGGTTTGTTGATCTGATTTTTTTTTGGCTATCGTTTTCGGATTCGTGTTGTGTCTTGAATTGGTTTTGTTGTTTTGATTTTAAAATATTTAAAAGGAATATTTATTCCTTTTAGATATTTTGGATTTGCTTTTAAAAATATTTAAAAGGAAATTTAATTCTTTTAGGTATTTTAACGTTTTTTATAAATAGGTTTTTTCTTTCATAATGCCTCGCAAACTTAAGTCCAGCTTTTCAAGAGTATCTTCTCAAAGACAAGCGAAAAGATTAGCCGATCGCTAGAATCTTTAGAAGATGCTGAACTGAGAAGGCAAGAACAAGCAGAGCGTCAGGCTGCTTTTAGAGCATCTGAGACACCTTCTCAACGTCTGCAAAGTGTCTTGAATAGACAGAGCGTCAGGCTGCTTTAAGAGCTTCCTGAAACACCTTCTCAAATTCAGGAAAGGCGTCTTGAACAGGCAGAGCGTCAAGCTACTTGAAGAGCTTCTGAAACACCTTCTCAAAGTCAGCGAAAGCGTCTTGAACAGGCAGAGCGTCAAGTACTTTAAGAGCTACTGAAACACCTGCTCAAAGTCAGCAAAGGCGTCTTGAACAGGCAGAGCGTCAAGCTACTTTAAGAGCTACTGAAACACCTGATCAAAGTCAGCAAAGGCGTCTTGAACAGGCAGAGCGTCAATCTACTTTAAGATCTACTGAAACACATGCTCAAAGTCAGCAAAGGCTATTCAACAAGCAGAACGTCAGGCCGCCTTAAGAGCCGCGGAAACACCTAATGAAACTCCACAGACTCATTGAGCAAGCTGAACGTCACAAATGCACAGCTCCAAGCTGAACGTCGACAAAATTTTCAAAGAAACAATTGGTCGGTTTTTAATGACGCAGCATTCAATTATGATCCGTTGATTAATTATAAAAATCACAGGTTAGTTGTTATCGGACTGATGGACAAGGCGTGTCGATTTTGCAGCGCTTTAAAATGGAAAGATGAGACCGCAGGCATGTTGTTCCAATGGCAAAGTGTCTCTTCCGTTACTTGGGGAACCAGAAGAACCTTTGAAAACTCTCTTTTATATGATGGTAATGAGTCACGGCGCTTTTAAACAGGATCCGGAAATATAACTCATGCTTTCAAATGACTTCCTTCGGAGTTGACTGGGCTGGATTTTCGCCTCACATTTACGGTGCAAGGGCAAATTTATCATAGAATAGGTTCACTTTTTCCAGCTGAAACGAACAGCATAAATTTTACAAGTATATTTTATGGGTGACGAAGAAATTGAGGTAGACCGTCGCCCAATTTATCCAGGGAGTTGAGAGAGACACAGTGTTCAAAATTCAAAGATTCTTGCATGAACGTAACATTTTAGTCAAAACATTTAAAACTACTTTAGAAAACCTACCTGAGAGGATTATAAAGTCGTCATTCACGCAGATCGGACCCTCGAGGAGAGCATGAAAGGCGCTACAATGCACCTTTGATAAACGAAATAGCAGCCGTAATTAGTGGTGATCAATTCTTCACGAGACATTGTCTTGCGAGCACGTGATGATACGTTGCAACGGGTAGCCGATACACACAAGTTTTATGACGCTCTGCAATACCCATTGATTTATTGCAAAGGACAAGAGGGTTATCATTTTCAAATTCCACTCATTAACTCTGGTCACAAAGGAGTCTACCTGAATAAAAAAGTATCATGTATGGATTTTATGCGTATCATATGATGTCGCGAGAAAATGATTTTAACCTCTTAGCCCGGTGTAGACAATTATTTCATAAATTTTGGTAGACATGTATGTGAAGGTAGAAAGTGAACGTCTCCATTATATATCTTTAAATCAAAAAAGCTGCGGTTTGAGAATTATATACATTTACAAGATGCAGTTTCTAGCGACGCCAATGTAAACCCCAGAGATTAAGGTAAAATGTTAATTTCTGCCTCAATCATTCGTTAACAGTCCCTGCTACCTACATGAGTACACACAAGACGCATTCGCCTATGTACGAACTTACGGAAGACCTGATCTTTTGTTACTTTTACTTGCAATCCCACATGGAAAGAAACAACTGAGGCTTATGCCGGGCCAAAAAGTACTGACAGACACGATTTAGTTGCTAGAGTATTTAGATTAAAAGTACAAAAATTAATGTATGTAATTAACAAAGGGAAAATTTTCGGAGAGGTGCAGTGCTTCATGTATTCAATTAAATGGCAAAAAGAGGATTACCGCATGCCCACATTCTAATATGGCTTAAAGAGAAGGCGGCCCAGCCAAATAGACGACATAATAAGCGCTGAGATTCCGGATCCTGAGCAAGATAAAGAATTGTATGATACCATCGTCCGAAATATGATTCACGGTCCATGTGGAGCACGAAATTCAATATCGCCATGTATGAATGAAGGAAAATGTACAAAGAAATTTCTAAACAGCTATTAAAAGATACAGTGTACAATGACAATACCTCTTTATACAGACGCAGAGCCCGAAGATGGTGGCAGGAAAGTTACAATCAAATCTCGCTCTGGAGCGTTCGAAACCTTAGATAACAGCTGGATTGTCCTGTATTCGCCCATTCTATGTAAAATGTTTAATGCCCATATTAATGTAGAAGCATGTAGCTCTGTCCGCGCAATCAAGTATATCTGTAAGTACATAAATAAAGGAAGCGACCAAGCAATATTTAATCTCAGGAGTGAAGGTGAGGCAAATCCGTTAATGAAGTACAGACCTTTCAAGCAGGGCGTTATGTCAGCAGTAACGAGGCAGCGTGGCGTCTCCTTGGCTTCCTTTACACGAAAGGCACCCACCTACCCCACTTAGTTACTCACCTTGCTGTGCACTTAGAAAATGGAGAGCGTATATTTCACCGAAAGAAATTTCCAAGAAAGAATTGCATCACCGCCAAAAACTACACTAACAGCCTTCTTTCAACTTTGTCAAACTGACTCCTTTGCAAAACGTTGTTATATTCTGAAGTCCCCGCTATTATACTTGGAACACATCTAGAAGGAGTGGAACGCTATATTCAAGGCGCGCCTGTTGCAAATTGGCCCGGTGTAAAGTCATCAGATGCCCTTGGTCGTGTATACCGTCCATGTAACTAATTTTGAATGTTTCTGTTTACGATTGCTGCTGCACCATGTTCGGGGTCCTACAGGATATAAAGACCTTAAAACTGTCAACGGTCAGGAATGCGCAACTTATAGAGAAGCATGTGAAGCTCTGCATCTTTTAGAAAACGATAATCACTGGGATGCAACCATGGAGGAAGCTGCAGTGCCAGTCACCAGCCAAAATTAGGGATCTTTATGCAACTCCTCATCATCTTGGGGCTATCTAATGCACATAAATTGTGACACAAATATAAAGAGTACATGGCGGAAGATATTTTGCGATAGCAGATACACGCGAACATGACATACAATGAACACATTTATAATGAAGCACTTGGAAAAATTTAAGATAAAGTAATGGCAATGGTAGGCAAAAATTAAGTGACTTTGGAATGATAAGCCCTCAGCGAACAACCGAAAATGAACTAAGTGATGAAATTATACGTGAAACAAACTACGATATACCAGCTTTGCAGCAGCAAGTAGCCGAATTTGTACCCTCGCTTGTTTCCCGAACAAAAACGAGTTTTTGACAAAGTATTAGGACAAATTGAATCTGAAATGGTGCACTTTTCTTTTAGATGCCCTGGAGGAACTGGGAAGACACTTTGTTAAATTTATTATTAGCGCAAGTACGGAAAGATAAAACATTGCTGTGGCCGAAGCCTCCGGTATAGCTGCCACGCTACTAAGCGGGGCCGCACTGCACATTCTGTTTTAAAACCCTCTAAATCTAGCCCAGGAAGAATCGCTGATCTGCAACTTTAGTAAAATAGTGCACGAGGTATAATGCTACGACAATGCAAACTTTTAGTGTGGACGAAAGTACAATGTCGTAAAAAAGCTGTAGAAGCACTAAATCGAACGCTCCAGGATTTGCGCAGCAATACCGATGTAATGGGAGGAATGGTGGTTTTATTGGCTGGTGACTTTCGCCAAACTTTACCTGTCATTCAAAAGGGCACACCTGCAGATGAAATTAAAGCATGCCTAAAGTCGTCTATTTTTGGAACAAGGTGACAAAATTCAGTTTAACTACGAATATGAGAGTGCATTTGTATAATTATATTAATGCTGGAAACTATGCTGACACACTATTAAAATTGGTGATAGGCGGTTGGAAACGGATGCTGAGGGCTGCGTTAAATTGACGAGAGATTTATGTAATTTAGTACAGAGTCATTCCGAATTATTTGCGAGCGTTTATTCAGATTTAACGAACAACATGCATGAAGACAAATGGTTATGTGAAAGGGCGATTCTTGCACCAAAAATGAGAGCAATCAAAATAAATTCAGATATATTAAGCGAAGTAGCAGGAGAAATAACAGAGTATTTGTCAGTAGACACAGTTATGGACACAGAACAGAGCACTTCATATCCCGTAGAGTTTATAAATTCTCTAGAGTTGTCAGGTGTGCCTCACATAAGCTTCAATTAAAATTAGGCGTCCCAGTCATGCTAATGCGAAATTTAGATGCTCCTCGGTTATGTAACGGACAAGGCTGCGTGTAACACATCTTGGACGGAACATAATCGGGTGCTAATTTGACAGGCGTGGAAAAGTAAAAATTATTATACCACGGATCCCTATAATTCCCACAGATCTTCCTTTTCAATCCAAAAGGTTGCAGTTCTCTATTAAGCTCAGTTTTGCAATGACACAATAAAAGCGCAAGGGCAAACTTTACAGGTAGCGGGGGTCAACTTAGAAAAACTGTGCTTCTCTCATGGTCAGCTGTATGTAGCATGTTCACGTGTGTCAAATGCCCACAATCTACATTCTTTTCCCGAATGGAAAAACATATAACATTGTGTACAGTAGCGTCTTAAAATAGTGTTCAGTTAGTTTTTTTCCAAAATTCCTACAATCAATTAATCAGAATTCCCACCGATCTTCCTTTTCAATTCAAAATTTCTATTTAGCTCAGTTTCTTTTCAATTCCAAATGCTGCACCTCTGACGGACCTATTAAGCTCAGTTTCCTTTCAACTCAAAAGGCTGCATCTCTGACGGATCTTTTATTTGCTCAGTTTTAAATTCAGAAAACTGCATCTGTGATGAATCAATTTAGCTCTTTTCAAAAGTCTGCATCCCTGACGGATAATTATGCTCAGTTTTTAATTAAAAATATCCCATTTCCATTTGAATAAACAGGTTATTTTCATGCTTTCCTATACGCTGCGTTTCAAAACATTTAAATAGGCTGACGAATCAATTTTGCCTTCCTTTTAATGGCTGCATCTCTGACAAATCTATAAAACTCAGTTTTCAATTCAAAAAGCAATGGATAGTTCATTTCCCAGTGACCATGCGGGCGAAGCCGTGGGTAACAGCTAGTCTTCAATATATCGCCAATTTGGTCAATAAACTTTCGTCTAGAGTGTCCCTCTCAACTCTACTGTTCACTTCTGCAACCAAATCACCGAAGCATTCCTTTCTTACCCTGTCATTCAGATTCAGCCCTAATATAAACTTTAATGTTGCTAAGTTTTTAATTAGACTAATCACTTAGTCTACACATAAAACACACACTACACTATTATATTATGGCTGCAACACGGGTCGGTTCGGCCGGGAAGTAACACAGAAACAAAATACAAGTGTAAAATAATCTAATATACGAGTAGATGCTGGTCCACAGCGTCCACTTATACCGTCAAGTAGAATGTGTGCTCGTTTGTCACCCTTATTCTATAACAAAAAAGTCCTTTGCGCTGTTATAACGCGTGTTGGAGGCATGACATCTCCACAAAATATTTTTTAAGTTATTAGTTTTACAGGTTTTCTCATAGTACTTTCCTTTACCGCTCATATAACTCGGTTTGGTCGCGTAATATAAAATTCAATATTTAAAAATTTGAGTGCTTACATTTCAGGATAAAATTCTATTCTATAAATAAATATTCATTGTACCATTGATTCATTTACTTATAGAATTATGTCTAAGGAAGGAAATAATCGTGTTTTGTTTACAGTGTTATTTTTCATTGTAAATAATTTCTTTACTTCCTTTCCAAAGATTGTGGCCATATTGTCTTTGTTCCTCTCCGAAAGATTTTGAATATATAAAAGCTTTATTTCAAAAGATTTGTTTGTCAGTTATTTAATCATGTTCTGTTTGATTTTGCGAAGCATTTTTCCATTCATTACGAATTGTATGCTTTATTTAATAAATATAATAATGTTGATGTGAACTGAGATGAATTATGAGGTTGATTGTCAAGTTTTTCTTCATCAACAGCCCTTAAAAGTAATGCTGGATATGGGTCAGTGGGTCTTTTCCATTGATGATATTGGTACTCTTAATATTATCTACATAACATAATACATACACACTCACGTCAGTCACCCAGAGGGGTAGGCAGAGACTATGAACTTCCATTTGGCACGATCCTGGTACACCTCTCTCGCCTCCTTTACATCCATAAATCTACGCATACACGCTCGTCGGTTAAGGGTACTCCTAATCTGGCCCATTTTCAATATAACGCCAATTTGGTCGTTTTGTCGCATTAACACATAGCACATCTATTCCTCTATCATTCATCATTTCGCATACTTCATCCATCTTATCATTCATTGCTCCACATACATTCAGCGTAGCCAGACGGGCCTCCGCAATCCACTTTTCGCCCTCCGGGAGACACAACGTGACGGGTGGCGAACCTCGTCGCCGTTATCTAATTATAGATTATAAAATTGCGAGTAGGAATACAACATTTCCCGTCACATCTCCCGCAGGTGATGTAGGCTGCTGTTCGACGGATTTAGCTCTGCCTACTGACGACAGAAAATCAATTCAAATTAGCCGACCTTAATTCTAGACTACCTTTATGTTCACTATTCCGCCTGCTTATTAAGGTTGATGTGATATAAATTTCAAAAATATATGTGTGATTGCGCCTACATAAAGGGCCTCTATCCAGCAGTAAAATTTAAAAAGGCTACCGCACTTTTTAACAGTTTGAGGAGTGTTCTCCCACCTAAACGGGTTCCTGTTATGTCGTGGCTTCCACAGCGATTTGGCGGGCCTGTACCGCTAATGCGGCGGCGTGGCTAAAATTCTGTGATGGTTCAGGGGCGAAACGCTCGACGTAAAGTTTAGAGTACGCAGGTAATTTGTATTTGACCCACCGGCATCGTTGGATTAACAATTGAAAATAATTATTGCTTTACTGCGTGCACGGCGGTAAAGAAAACATCCGCCAGTGGGACATAGGCACATATGCTTTAAGTTCCTATCCTCTAAATTTATTATTGTCTATAATATTGAAGTAACTGCCTTTAATTGAGCTCAGGGGGTTATATGTATTTGTTAGATTTATTAAAATGTAGAGTATATAAGAAAAAGCTTTATGATATAATTTATAATTACATGTGTAGTTTCAGGAAAAGTATTTAGAATAGAATAGAATTATTTTTATTCAATTTTGTACTTATATATATAATAATAAAATATATTTTTTACAATATGTTGTTTTATACAATTAGTATGAACAAACCAACAATACATAATTCTTAAATACACAGGTCACAAAATGGCATTAACATTTAAAAGATATATAGAATAATAGCAAAATACATAAGTCATTTAGCTTTAGTATTCCGGTCCAGTAAAATAGGTTACTTAGCTTAAGAGCCTTTCGGCTCCTTACGTTAGTTAGTTAGTAAAGTTACAGCCTATTTGCTTCCCACTTTTGGGCAAGGCCTCCTCTAAATTCTAAGAGGATTTAAGAGTGTGAAACGACGAAATGTCAATCGCGCTGCCTGACTGGCGGACTTCACATGTCTTCAAAATATTTTTTTTAATTTCTCAGACATGTAGCTTTCCTCACGATGTTTTCCTTCACCGCCGAGCACGTGGTAAGGCAGCACTTAAAATTCCAATTAACAATGTTAATTAGTGCGGGCGGGGATCAGAACTGGGTTGCTCGTGTTCTGTGAAATTCACACCGAGCGCTTAGACTAAGCTACCACAGCTCTATGGAGCTACAATAGCCCTACACATGGTAGGCGGGTTCGTATCCGCATTTTTATTTGACCCAACTCCTGTTTCTGTTATACGTAACTATTGTAAATACATTATAAAATAGGTGTGTGCGGTTATATCACATCACAATTTAAAATAAGTAGCTAAGGGCCACATAGCCTAATAACTAGTTTCGAGTCGAACGACAAACCAGTGATTTTTGTAAACAAGTGATTTATCGTAATTATTTTGTGTATAAGCGTTTTTTGTAAACGCGTGATTATTCGTAAGTACAATGAAAAGAGACAAACGAAACAAAAGTTATATCCCGAGTGCATTGGTAATTTTGTTTCTTTTATGCTCGTAAACTTAAAAGTATAAATAGCAAAAAAAAAATTACTCTAAAATATGTAAAAAAAACAGTAGATAAAATCGAAAAAAAGGCTTGTTTAAATAATGCAAATATTTAAAAGCATGGCATTTTACTTACATCCGAACTTATATGCATGCATTAATATTTATTATAATAAAGTCACGTTACATACGTTTATGATGTAACAGCAAAAATTAAAACAAAATGATTTCTTAAATTTACGCGAACACGAGAGAGCTTGATCCTACCCTGGTCGAGCCAACCCTTTCCTGCTACAACCATAGTATAGCTACAGCATGGCTCTACCACATAGTTAAATGAATATTATCCTCGTAAATTTAGTACGAAATACGTCAAAATCGAATATCATTGAGTCTCTCTGCTCCCTAAATAGATAAACGATTTACATATTTAAACTTTTTCGGAACTCTCAGGGTGGAAATCGTACTATTAGTATTAGCCAGTCTAGTATGACCAGTCGAAAATAGAGGTGTACTGAAACAGAGATTTTTAGAAGGATTTGGCGAACCAAAATTGGGCTTGAACTAGCGCATTTCATTAACTAGTAAAGAACAGGATTAGGACGACATCTCTAGAAAAAAATAGGAAACTCGTTTATTACTTTCATAGCAGATATTTATTGGAAATACCAAAAAACCTCATAGCTTCCAATAGATAATTATAAAGCGTCAATCCACATCCCAAGAGTGGCGAATGAGGCAAAATCTGCCTGTAATACAACAAAAGAATAGAGATTTTTTTATAAATCAAGGGTAACAAACTAGCACACAGTCCGCCTGATGATAAATGGATGCTGTAGCCCTTAGATTTCTTCATCTGCACTCGATTAAGAAACAAAATACAAATGCGTTGTCACCCTTGAGATGGATTGCCTCGTTTCCAGCAAAAGGCTTCCGGATCTGAACACTCACCATTTGGAACACAGCGGCATTAAGCTATTATTATAGCCTGCGGTATTCTGTGAGAACGTGATCCTTGCTCGGTCGAGATTTGAATCCATTTTATGTTTTTATTTTAGCTTAGCATTTCAAATGTATGCCGCTTAATTAGATCGTATCCTAAGTAAATAAAGTTAACGGTTAGTAACTTCAAAGGTCTCAAATATATATTTAATAATCTATGTTCAAAGGTAAATTCGCAGAACAGTAGCGGACACAACTTCGTTACACGTGTCCGCTAACCATTGAAGTTCTGTTTAGATGACGTACGCTCTATTTAATTTTTAAATGTTTTATAATTCTCACAACATATTATTTTTACTGAATTCGAAGGAGGAGGTTCGGACTTTAATTGTATTTTTAAAATACATTACATAAATATATTCTAAATTGACAGGCAATAAAATTAATAAAGACCTACGTAAAAAGTCATATTTTTATCTGTCGTAAATCATGGACTCGAGATTTACGTGGTAGAGTCACGCTGCAGCTATACTGTATTTGTGGAATGAACATATCGGCTCAACCGGAGAAGTATAACGTTCTCACTGAATAGCAGTGTAAACTTAGCTATCGTGTGGTAAGTATAGAAAACTAGAGACCCATTTCAATAGAAAGAGGCATTCCATTTTCCTCAGGGGTGACAACGCATCTGCATTTGTTCATTAATGGAGTATTGATGTAGATGTCTATGGGCCACAGTATCCATTTACCATTAGGTGAACTATGAGCTTGTTTGTCACCCTTATTCTATAACAAAATATCGACGCCTCCGAAAGTCTGGAGTCTGTGCACAAATTCAGTTTCAAGTATAGGCAGACCGGACAGTATACAAGACTCGCAGGACAGCGACTTGTACGGAAATCTGTGGCCAGAGATGAACAGTTCATCGTTAACAGCTCCTTAGAAACCGGACCATAATTTCTTCTTACGTAAAAACGAAGCTCCAAGAAGTTCGATTGGTTACAGTAAGCACAAAATTGTGGGAAAAACAGTACTGAAATCGGCCGAAATAAATTCACAATTGCCTGCCAGAGGTTCACTTCTTGCAAGCAAGAAAACTCAACTCGAACTACTTTCAATAATGTTTGCTCTCAATAATGAAAATAAGAATGACGAAGCTTGGAGTCACATCCTATTCACAGATGAGTTCAGATTTAGCCTAAAGCCAAATGATAGAAGGATTAATGTGTGGAGACGCTACTACCTCTCTGGATGATGGGCGTGAAAATTGCTATGCTTTGATTTAGCTTCGATATATATGGATCTATTTCCATTAGCCGGTCGAAGTTTAGAAGTTCCTTATCGGACGGTACGAATTTGGCAGATGGGGGCTAGGCGAGAAAAAATGTAAGATTTTTCCGTCATGACCCCTTCTGTACGTACGACGTAGTGTAGACGGCCTTGGCGGCTATATGGAAGCGAGATGGAATAATATCCATCTCCCTCGCACTTTTTCTTATCTTGCCATGAAATAAATATTATTTTATTTTAAATGACGCTTGATTTTAATAGACACTAGTACTTCATTTATTTGTATTTGTACATCACTAATATATAATACGTTTATCAATAATAATATACTTCGAAAGGCACTTCGTTCCAACCGAGTGTTCCACGACACTCACGCATGTTTTTTTTAAAATTTAATTTGAAATGTAACAGCTAAAATCTAAGGGTACATAGGGCTTACTAAAACAAAACACTGGGTGTTAAAGATAAAATTTAAATAAATGACGTCATAATATGATATTATGACGTCATCGCTAACTATCAATGCAGTCGTTTGCTAGCTGCGTGTAGGAATGGTCGGCAGTGCGAGAAAAAAAAGTTAGTTTATTAATTTTCATACGAAAAGCGATAACGTTTTTCCCCCCTTAAACATAATCAAATTTTCATGATTTTTGAAAATGTTGTAGATATTATGAAAAACTAGGTCAAAACGTTCTTACTTTAAAGAAATATTGCGTTAGATATAAGTTATTGGCATCTAAATATCTATATTTTTGACCTAAAAACTTCCTCGAGCGTTTTTATTTTTTAAATTAAACTAAACTGACTTACTATAAAAGAAACACTTACAAACTTAGATTAAGGTGCACTGAATCTAATGAGATCAAAATTGTCTCATTTTGTAAAGGTTTAGGGGATGAAAACATTATCACCCGAAACAACATTTCAAAAAAATGTAGGCGATTGCTTCCAAGACTTGCAACTCTGTCTATCGCACGATACGGCGATACGGAGCGGGTGGTATGAAACAAATAGCATTTTTGAAAATACCTACTCGCGCTGTGTATCGGCACTTCACAATATTCTTAAAGTTACAGCCTATATATACATTCCACTGCAGGAACGGACCTCTCTCTCATTTCTGGGAGGGTTTTAGGGCAAGGAAATGTTCGCCGCTGCCCCAATGCGTTTTATGAACTTCACATGTCTTCGAAATATTTTTATACTTATTTCTCAAACATGCAGTTTTCCTCACGATGTTTTCTCTCCACCGCCGAGCACGTGGTAAATCAGTACTTAAAATTGCAATTAACAAATTCATTGGTGCTGGCTGGGATTAAACCTGGGTTGTTCACGTACTGTGAAATTTACAGCGAGCTTTTAGCCCTGAGCTACTACGGCTCTTATGGAAGAGTGTTATATATTTCATTATATTTTGATGGCTATGTAACGTAGTAACCTATGATATAGTAGACGGCTGTGTAGGGGAATAGAGAGCACCTGTGCTTGCACAAAACCTTGGGCACTATAATCATGCCCTGCGCCGATGGCAAGTCTCTGCTGAAGCTGGCTGCCGTGTCCGAACTTCGTTCTAGAGGACATTATTATTATTAACGTAGTAACCAACTGTTTTGTTCCAGCGCTGAGGGTTGTGTGTTCGATTCCTGCACGGAACAAGAATTCGCATGGTTTAAAAAAATTACTTGTGGTCTGAGTGTGTTTATTCATCCTCAACGCGTGAGAAATTTCTCAGTTTAAAAGAATATTTATAAGCAAAAAAAGTATATGTACTTATATATGTACTCAAAATTATTTATAAGCAAAAAAAAAAAGTAATTTTCAATGGAAATCTTTCAAAAGATCATTTTTATTTGAACGTATTAACAAAACGTTATAAAAACGTTAAACCCGACGGGCCATTCAAATTAATCCCGAACTGATTCTGCTTGTTTTTGAAATTGAAAAATAACTAATTTCGTTGGATCTTTGTGTTGGATCAAACAGGTTCAAGCATTTATTTGGCAAATTTATATTTTATCTGTTATTTACACTCAACATGATTTGTTTCATTTTTTTCACAAATGTTCTGTGTTCCATGAATGTTTTATTACACAAGTTTTTATATGTAGTATTATATGTAATTAACAAATTTTTCGTGGTAAAGCATGCTCCTACTTTATTATGGCTGTAGCATGAATGAGTTAGCTTGACCGGGGTAGGACCACGCTCTCATAAGAATACCAGCGTAAAATAGCAGCTTAGCGCTGCTATGCTGCTTAATGCTGTGTTTCGTATGGTGGGTGTAGGGAACACAAAAACTTTTTACTGGTAACGAGCCTTACCATCTTTGATCGAGAATAGATGTAGACGTCTATGGACCGCAGCATCCACTTACCACCAGGTGGTCTGTGTGCCCGCTTGTCATCCTCATACTATCGTAGAGATCGTCTAATTTAAAACTGCACGCGTTTTTCTGGTATTTTTAATAGATTATGTGACATTTAGCGTATTAAATATTACGAAATCTGAATCTGTGCGGCATTTCTATTTTATTTTAGTAGATTATAGCTTTTTGCTATATTTGACACGATAAAAGTGATGAAAACTAACAAAAGTAGGTACAAGAGAGGTAGGTACATGCAGGCTCCCCCCCCCTCCCCCGAACGGGTTCTCGCCTTGTCGTGGGGGCTTAGTAGCCCTGGCTTGGTCACCCGCGGTGAACAAAGAGGTACCCACATGGCTGGCCCGAGGTGAAGGACCGGCCCGATGTGGCCATTCCGAGTGGGCTTGGCGAGCCCACTTCGGCTGTGTAATGTGGATGACTCCTACCGCCGCAGCCGAGAAGGAGTCGCAGAGGAAGAGAAGTATTAGTATAGCGATGCGCCACTCGCCCTATCCTACGCGACTCTGACGGGGCCGCACTGTTGATGCGGTGGTGGTGGGACTGCGCAGGGAGAGGAGTGTCGGTATTGCGAGGCGCCGCTCACCGTACCCTCCACAGCCGAATTTTGATTGGCGGCGGAGCCATAGACCACATCCGCCTCCGGGGTCAGGAAGGCTAGTGCTTCTGATTGCTCGTTTTTCCTGGCCCATGGCCTTCGTGCATCGGACACGGGGGCATCCGTTGCGCAGGGGTAGTTGGAGGCCGTAGAGGTAGGCGCGCCATGTGTTCTGGTGCGCCTTGCCTGAGAAGGAGATGTGGGAGGAGTAGTCCTCTCTCGAGGAGGAGCAGCCATGGGGCGGCCGGCGCTGGTGGCGGATGTGTGCGAAAGCATTCCCGTGGCCCTGCCAATATGCGACGAAGGTGGAACACCATGGGGTTTCAGTCGGTGCGAGTACGACATAACCCGTTCTTGCCCCCGCGAGGCTGGTATGCATAGGCGTTTCCCCATGTTAAAAAAAAGGTACCTGCAGGCTTAAATTAGACAAACCTAACTTAGTCATATCTGACAATAGATTAAAACAATTTGCTAATAATCCATTATGGCCGTCCTTTAAAATAAAAGTACGGTCGCATTGAACGCATATTGCAAGGTAAGCTTTGCTGACGATCCCACCAGCTTACAACGAGTATAAATTAACCTGGTTAGCGTTTAATGTCACCGAGAGGCTTTAGTTAAGCATTCATAAACAACGCGCAGTACATACCATGTAGTAAAATATATATTTTTATTTCATAAATTTAAAATTATTTAACGATGTGGCTGGTATAATCATAAGTATAATTCCATCTATAAAAGTCCATTGCTAAAAATAGGCTCCTCCACAAATTGCCCCATAGTGAGGATTTTGCCATAGTTGCCACACTTGGCAAGCGGTTTGACAAGCGCAGTTTTTTATAATTTTGAATTGTTATCGGGAAGTTGTTGCTGCCAAACTCCTGTTTATGTTTTCATTTGTTGCCTTTATATATAACGGACTACAAGGTTATATATATTAAAGATTATGTATATGGTGATATAATTTATATATGTACCTATGTATAGTTATTAAAAATAAATAATACAAAAAACAACCTAGAGAGTTCGTGTTTTATATAGTTTCACTTGACTGATTTGACTAACGGTTTAAAGTATTTCCAAACGTAAAAAAATAATATTAACGTAACTTTATTGTACACCATAAAATTACAATTTAAAAGTATATGCGTCTTAATGAGACGTCATAATGAGATGTACGATGGGCAACCTTATCGCTAAAAATGATCTACTCCAGTCAATTTTTGAATAAAAAAGAAAATTAACTTACTTTGGGCGGGGGCTAGTATACTGCTAATTCTCACATTTTTACATTATAAGTAGGACTACATTAACACCTATTCTGCTCTCCTATCTGGCGAGCAGTTTGGCGAATAGCTCTGGGGAGAGCGCAGGTCGTGTTGATCCCCAGGGCAAGTCTGAGGAGTTCTTCCTTCACGTGGTTGCCGCTTGTTATTTGGTCTGGTTCAATAGGAAAACATTCAGACGATCCTCTTTTTCTTTTCTTTTTATCCCACCACCTTTTTCCTATCTCAACCCAATCCAAGGTGTTAAGCTTCCCATGCTGATGAATGTATGGCTGGGGGGAAGTCCAGTCGCAAGCGGTGCCCTTCCCTCGGCATGCGGAGCTCTGCCGGGGGTGTCCGAATTTTTCGCTAGCTAATCGTGGGACCAAAATGGACAAAAATCGACATTTGAACAAAATAATAAACTCTCCTTAAATGGAACTGTCTGTAGGTCTGGAAGAGGCTCTTTTAGCCTCACCAATACCCTGCAATTCTACGTCCCAACCTGGGACGTACCGAGAAGTAGAGGGCACGTCTGCAGCCGAACCACTGTCGGAAACGAACCAGGGAGAGCAAAATAAAAAGTTCGATAGCCTTATAAGCTTAGTGGGGCAGCACGGAAGAGGTACCGAGGGATGATGGCAGCTGAGATAGGAGCCGAAGAGGCCCTCTCTCTCTGTCAGAAGCCCTAGGAAGAAATTCCTCTGCCCAAAGCTCCCACGGTTCCAAAGGCGAAAAAACGCAGTCGGTCTGAGGAGGGAGGAGTCCCCCAAAGACCAGCCCAGGAAATCGCGAAGCTGGCAACGGGGAGAAGAAGCTCAGCTTCAGTGCCGTAGCTGGCTCGGCGCGTGAAGGAATTCGCAATTGAATCCTATGAGCGTGGATCAGATGCGGCTGGTCCACCGGGCACCAACGCAGGCTATCGTTAAGACGGCCTGTGGAGAGCAGCCGGAATGGGACCAATATTTTAGGTTTCACCCACAAGCCAGGTTGATACGGTAACGTGCCTGAATAATGCAAGCCAGGACTGGATTGTGGGTGAGGTGGGAAAACTGAAACCCTGGCTGGAGGCAGAGCTCGATAATACGCGAGAGCGAACTGCCTAAGCCTCAGCTGGGCATCAACTTTCTGCCCCGCAGCGAAGCTGACTCTCCAGAGGAGGCTTGACCAAAGTGCTTAACAGCCTTTTGTCGGGCGTGAATAAGACACATGCATATAACGGTTGCGTCATGGCTGTCCTCGTGTATACCTTTGGCATACTCAGGTGGACTCAAACTGATCTTAACGCCCTGGATAGAAAAGTCTGCACTACCATAACGTCCCATAAGATGCATCGTCAATTATGAGGTTGTATTTGCCGCGGAAACATGGTGGACGTGGCTTTTAAGCGCGCTCACCATGCATAACCGCGAAGTGTGCAGCCTCCGTAATTACTCCTCCGAGATCGGATGATTCATTCTATAAGGACGTCATTTCTTTTGATAAAGGGCTTATCCCGCTATCCTTAGCCAACGAGCATTGGCAAGACCCGGCAGTACAGATTATTTCCGACTGGGAGACATGTATGAAGGAGAAGGAGCTCACGGATGTTCTACAAGGCCTCTACATGAGCCTTGTAGAACACAGTTGCCTCTCCACTGGCTACGTTTCGGTGACCTTTTGAAACTGAGGGTTTTATCTGTGCGATGCAGGATCAGATTATTAAGACCAACAATTATCGGAGATACATCTAAAGGATGGCACCGTCGACATCTGTCGAGCTTATTGCCATCCCGGTGAGTCACTTAGGCATATCATCTCCGGTTGTCGGCGCTTAACTCTGAGTATTTGCACAGACACAACCCTAGTAGCCAGGATTCTACACCAGGAGCTCGCTCTGAAATACAGTCTCGTGGATCGAAAACTGCCTTTATAAGTATTTGCCGGAAGCCGTGCTCGAAAATGACCGCGCCAGGTTTATTGGGACCGGGCCATCATCACGGATAGGACTATTCTTGCGAATAAACCTGATATTGTGGTGATGGACCGGGCATAGTCGGATATTTTGGTCGACATTACCATTCCAATGACGAGAACCTGTAAAAGCCGAAGCAGATAAGAAGACAAAATATCTGACCTGGCTCACGAGGTGACCGACATGGTCTGCCGACCGAAATTATACCTAATTCCGGTCAGCCTCGGATCTTCTGACGCAACTGGGACTCCGTGACGGACCGCGCCGGCTCAAATGCAGAAGGCGGTGCTCCTCGATACCGTCAGCATCGTCCGACGGTTTCTTTCCTTCCCCAACCTCGGCCGTTTGGTCTTCTTGTATATCTATATATATCTCCTTTGTATCTCCTAGTATTTTTATTTATTTATGTTAATATATTTAATATATATTTATGATATTTATCATTTCCTTTTATATATTTATTCAGCCTAACTAGATGAGAATACTTTATGGATACCCAAATAATAATAATAATACTTTATTTTCACCACACACATGACTATCACATTTAAAATAACTATTCTATGATCTATACTTAGTTTATAAAGAATGATGGAACATCTGTGTCTGAATTAGATGAGTATAACATTTTAAAATATCATGGTGTTGCCAGCATAATTTTTAAAAGGTTATACTGATTTAGGTTAAAAACACTAAACTTTCCGTAAGAAAAATACCAACATTCTGTACGTCCACGCTACCTTATTTTGTATGATGCGGTCCATTTCGGTCCCATTTGACACAAGGTAAATTAAATCCCCAATCACTAAAAGTACTGTCGGGTTCATACTATGCAATTGCACGATTAAATTGACCGTGTAGTGAATATCGAATGGAATTTTTATAGGATCGATGGGTATATAAACCGCCAACAAATAAAGATCATTACATACACCATGTTTCCGCGGCAAATACAGCCTCATTATTGACGATCTCGGTACATCCTATGAGACGTCATGGTAGTGCGGACTTTTCTATCCAGGGCGTTAAGTTCAGTTTGAGTCCACCTGAGCATGCCAAAGGTATACATGAGGACAGGCATGACCCAACCGTTATATGCGTGTGTCTTATTCACGAAAATGAGAAAATGTGTCGTAGTTTCCCGAAAGCTGCCCAGCCGAGTTGAATCCGTCGATTGACCTCTCGGTCGAAGTTGGACTTACCTAGTCGGACTATTTGTCCCAGGTCATACTCCAAACCAAACATACTCGTCAACAACTTCGAGCTTAGTGCTCCCAACAACTACCGGCATAGGTATGACATGGACATTAAACATGATCTTTGTTTTGTCCATATTCATCTTAAGACCTATCCGTAGAAGACACTATTGAGGTCATTAATCATAGTGCATAAAGACTATATCGTCGGCAAATCGAAGGTGAGTGATGTACTCGCCATTGATGTTGATACCGTATCCTTTCCAGTCCAGTAGCTTGAAAACGTCTTCCAATGCAGCGGTGAAGAGTTTCGGGTGATATTACGTCACCCTGTCTTACACCTCTGCACTGGATAGGTTTCGTAGTCTGGTTCTGTACTCGGATAGCCATAGTAGCCCTACTGTACAAACACTTCAGAACTTCGAGATACCGACAGTCAACTTGGCACCACTGAAGGGACTGAAGCACCGCCAAAATATCGACGAAATCGAAGGCTTTCTCATCACTGAGACATCACTGAACTGTTGTCGTCTGGTCCTCATAATGAAGTCAATCTCATTTTTGTCAAACCGTCTGGGTTCGAGCAGGTCCACTGTCTGTGAGGTCGCTTCTGGAAGAAAGAGTTCATCACAGAGTCCCTCTTTATCCATAAAGCCAGCTGTTGGCCCCTTGGGTTCCGTTGCCCTATTCCAAATTTCCCTACTTTCAGCTCACCGTTCTATCTGTGCATAGTTTTGCGTTGAACTCCCATTAACACCGTGTAGTAGGTTTTGGAGGAATGCATGGCATTAGAGATATCCTTATACATTTCCTCTACCTCCTCATCGGTTGTGCCGAGGTTGGTGCGTTAACCTGTATGACCTTCAACGAATACCGTTTGTGATTCTGAATATAAGGTACGCAACCCTCGTCAACACACCCAATCTTTACAACGTTGTTAACAGAGACTTGTGGACGATAAATCCGACACCTCCTGGGACAGATGGTCGCCTCCCCGAACGGGTTCCCGCCTTGTCGTGGCGGGGGCTTAGTAGCCGTGGTTTGGTCACCCACGGTGAACAGAGGAACCCTTGGCTGGCCTGGGTGTAGGGCCGCCCCTGAGGTACACCCGTGGGCTTGGCGAGCCCACTTCGGATGTATGTCGGTGGGCTGCTGCGGGAGGGCTTGGTCCGCTCCCCACCCTGCAGCCGAGGTGGAGTCGCGGAGGAAGAGGAGTGTTGGTATGGCGATGCGCCACTCTCCCATCCTCCGCGACTCAGACGGGCTACCGTTGATGCGGTGGTGGTGGGCCGCGGGCCGAAACGGCTGGCGGCGGGCCAGAGACCAGATCTGCCGCTGGGGAGAAAGCAGGGCTACTAGCGCGCCTCTTCCGGCCCCATGAATGGGTCAGGGCAGGGACTTGGGAAGTCCCCGCCCCTATTGAGGTGGAGGTGGAGGCGCGTGGTGTCGGCGCGCGCCTCTGAGGCGATGCAGGGTAGTTGAACACCTCACTACCCCGTTTAGAGACAGGGCCCGGACAGACCGGCCAGCACTAGTGTGGGGCTGCGGAAGAGTTTGGATTCCCGGCCCTTGCCGCACGATGAAGAGACACTGGGGTGGTTTTTAGCGTAAGAGTCCGGCACGCCCTCCGCCTTCCCAGGTGGAGGTAGTCCATGAGGATTTCCCCGCAAAAAAAAAAAGATGGTCGCCCTCCCGGTGATAGAACAAGTTGCCAGATTCGAGGAATACCGTGTCTTCCCCTCTCTTGGACCTCGTATAATCCTATAATATGCCAGCGTAACTTGTCTATCTCTTCTTTCAGCTCCAGTATCTTCTCGTCGGTCCTTAGGTGCGTGCGTTGTATGTTGCCAGTTCGAGTCGTCTTAGGTGGCAACCGAACCTCCACCGGAGATTCTTAGCACCCCTGCCCCGCCGTTACCATGGTCGATACCGTAGCCAGGAATAGAGGGGCCGCTGGGGACTGAGGGCCGTCTCTTTGTAACTTTATTCATGGGGGATATATTGCCATAGTTGCCACGCTTGGCGAGCGGGTTGGCAACCGTAGTTTTGTATTATCATCTTGCTGTTATCAGGATGATGCTGCTACCCATCTCCTGCCTGTTTCCCACTGTCGCCTCTTACGACACCTACGGAAAGATATGGGGTAGTGGATATTCTTAACCGCCACTACACGGATGAGTATGAGTAAATTAACATGATATAATACTAAAACTTATTTATTTTAACTGTACATTATACAATATACTTGAAAATAAAATATAAATTATTTTAATATGTACATACGGAAAGTCATTTAGGGAACGCGTCCTAAAGTACGATCTTTAAAAACTATCTTTATGAAATCATATAAAGTTAAGGATATTTAACAGATTCCATTACTTATATCCAGTATTTTTTATTTAAAAACTATTTTTTGGAAGTATCATTTACAAATGCTTTAAATTTAAAAAGAAAATCGCTTAAATATATTATTCAACAACTCTTTCGTCAGTTTCCAGAACAGCTGCAGCTGTTATTGACTGAAAATAATTTTAAGTCATTGCAGCCTTATGGTGAGCGTACCCCAGTAGTGGGAGAACACAATAACATAACCAGCTGTCAGTGCGTTTTTCGCCAGTTAAATAATAATTTAGGTGTTAAGTACCTTTCTATTCAGTATTCACAGAGTGTATATCAATTGTTCATCAACTCGAGAACGCATTTATTTGTTTTAAATAACAACAGAATATTTATAACAGAACAATAATTTATAGTTGTTTTATTAATTTATTTAAGTACAACGGTTTTAACCCAATTAAAGAATTTAATAATTTCGAAAGGAATATGAGAATAAACTATGCTAAGAGAAAAAATACAGATTATATATCATTACTTTCGCAAAATCGTAAACAAGCTGACAACAGCACATTTCAACTATCCGAAAACACTAAACTTTTGTATGTTTTTCTAAATAAATTAAGGTGAAAATAGGTCTTGAAAAAACCGCGGCGTTAGGTCATTGTCATCGTTATAGTCATGATCATCGTTGTTGTCATCGTCATCGTCATCGTCATAGTCATCGTCATCGTCTGCGTCATCGTCATCTCCATCGTCATCGTCATTGTCACGGACATCATCCTAGTCATCGACATCGTCATGGTCATGGTCATCGTAATCGTCAAAGTCATCGTCATCGTCATCGATATGATCATCGTTATTGCCATGGTCATCGTTATCATGTACACTAAAATCCTGTGCTGCGATTGCTGGTATACATTGAAACTGGCTGTCGTGACCGAAATTCGGTTTGGATGACATTATTATTATTAATTTCTTTGCAAGATCATATGCTATAGTTTTCATTGACGATGCTTATTGATGTTTACGTTGATATATGTGAATATATGTTTGTTGACTAAGCATTTACATTTGCTATACACAACACGTATTAACTTAATTTTATTTAATTTTTTATTAAATTAATTTTTTTAAATTAATTTTTAAGTAATTAATAAACATCATGCCGAGTTTAAATCAAATCACACTGTAAAAATTTCGGCAATGCAGGAAACGCGCTAAGTGCGTCTTGGCTGGTTTCCAGTGGGAGTTGTGTAACGTTTTAGTGAATAAAACAAAATTCTGAGAGAGATACTTGCTAACAGAAAGGCTTTTAGCAAAACGCAGAAAAGTAAAAAGACAGATACAAAATATGAAAGGATTTTCTGAATAACGAAGTGGTTACTACACATTGCTCTTAAATTGCTCTTAAATTTATTATTTCATATTTAAGTAACAGAACGCAAAAAGTTGTTATCAACGGTTCTTCCGGGTCGATTGTACAAATGGGCGTGTATTACCAGTAGGGGATAACTATGATACAGTATTATTTGCTGTTGATACTTCATTAATTTTCAAATTAAATGACAATTGAATAAAACCTCGTTCACCGAAATCAGAACGTTCAGCACCCGTCTCCCATGACCGTGGGCATAGCGTGCTACAGAGCACACGAAATGTCGGGAATTAAAACTTAATATTAAATTCGATAAAATCCATTGAATTCTTTAAGAATTTATCGATTGAATCCATCATTCCATTTCGTTCGCTGTGTGATGGCGGCGAATCATTCAGCCCATTTTCGTTCTGAACGTGTCGTAAGGGACGATTATGGGAATTGCCGGAAAATGTTTTGGCTTCGATAGAGGACCGAATAACCCTCTCTTTTGCGCCAGGTGGAGAATATCCAGACCAGCGACGGTTAGCAGCATCGAAAGTGTGAGACGTCTAGTACTGCGAACACACTTGTTGAGCGGGACGTTTTAGGAAAATGTTTCCTATATTTTTTTCTTTTTTCGCCAACTGGCTACAATATACCGCTACATATTATTTCTTTAAAAACCTTACATAATTATTTTTTTAGTTATCTTACAGTTTATTCAATCTTCACTAGCTAGTTAAGTTTCGCGAGCGGTGCTGAAGCTTTTTATAAACTACAAATATGTCTCGATGACTTTCATTAACTATTACATTATAATAATGTATTAAAACTAATTCAGTGCAATACTGACTTGCTTAACTACGTGATTACACTACGATGAACTATGATGAATCTTATTATAATGCAACGGCTTATATAGCATGGTCAAAACAAGTCTGTTCACTGAAAGTATGACGCCTTGGTTTTATCAGCAATACCAACTATACAGTGGAGTCAGCGTCTTCTTTAACGTTATACTTCATAACATGTTTTCAGTAATCTAATATTTAAAACTTAATAGGCACAGTTCGTGATCAACATGTTATTGTAAAATTATGGCTACTTGCAATTATCGTGTTTACGAGTAACCTAATACCGAAAGTTTAAACAGGACAATTTGGGATCAACAGGTTGTAACTGTATAACCCTTAAGTTCAAAATTATCACAGGAATGATTAATTTCACTCTGATTATTTTGATTAAAAAAATTTATAATTTTTTTATATTTATAAATTAGAAATACACAAATGACCATAATTAAAATTAAATACTCATATAACAAAAGAGTTCCGATGCAACACATTTCACTTTCACTTATTTTTTAAAACGTTATTTAAATGTTCAAGATTTGTTAAATCGCTAGTGTCCAAGTCGATGGTTGTCCTCTTCGGCTGAGGCTAAGAGACTATTATATCGGAAGGTTTATACATGGTAGTTATGAGAATTTAAAGTTGCTGGTAAATGTTTGTCTTGATTTCAGAGTGACCCCATTGATTATCGCGTCACAGTAATCATTCAAAATAGGAGAATAAGTACCTTTTATATTCTCATTTGTTATCTCGTTATTACATATTTTTGAAAATCACCTTTCAGCATTGCTATAGATTATCCATCTTTCTTTTACTAATGATTGAATTTATACTGAGCTAATTTCGACTGGTACTGGATGGCAGGAGCTCGTACTATCTGAGAATCTCATTAAAGCCTTGATATAGGCATCTTCATAGACATAGCCTCGTCGAGTTGGTTGCAAGGCTGAGTGAGCGAGATGATTTCAGAATCTTTACTAATAGGTAGGATATTTATTTGGGATAGCTCTATAGTAAATACAATTTTCACCATTTATTATAGGTATATCTAACACGAATGTTATTTGACTTCCTTTCGAGTACACCTTCAAGTTTATGCATTGTTCAACCTTTAATAAATTATCATAGCTTACAGGGTATATAAGTTTATTTGTTAACTCTATTGATTTTAATAATTTTAACAATTCCTCGGAATCTAAAAGTGATTAGTGTAAAATTCCTAATTTACTAAAGGTTACAGAAGTTTTGATCTCATTCTGTCTAGTGTAGAGTAACTGTAAATTATGTAAAAATAAAACAATGAATCAAAACTTTGGTTTGATTTATTAATTTTCTATTCCATAACTCTCCATCAATTTTGACAAAATTATTTCTAGTAGTGTTACTTATTTTAACAAGAGATATTTCATAAATTAAGGTAAACTTGTTCCCTAGTCCATTTTGGCGAGTTCTTAAATTACTAATCATATTTTCATGTTTAATAGCATCTTCCTAATCTAAGTTACCAGTAATAATTTTAATAATAGATCCAAGAGGGTTCAGTATTCCCCGTTTGACTCTAAATGAGTTTGAGAAATCAATTTGAGTTTTATATCAATTAATTGAATGTTTGGAGTTTCTTTACCGAAATATTTTTAACGTGCTTATTTAAGTTCGCATATCTATTTATATTAAATTCTTAGTCCTCATGCATTACACTTAAATCTAAAACCTTAATAATAGTCCGCTTATCATAACCTACGCTAGCTTGACCTTCTTTTAAAAGTAAAATACCAGGATTCTTACTTATCCTTTGAAGTTGAAGGCCGTGGATCGTGATAACCAACGTCAGATGCACGAGGATGTACCTGTGAAGGTCGCTTAATATCCTTAATAGGTACCTTTGTACACGGTTTTTAATTTTGACGGGACAAGTATTCCTATTGACTTCACCCGATACGTGCGCTTCTTGGTATCGTGGTTTGTCTTTACTTCGTCTCGTATTTAACGCCCTTAATAAATATTGTATCACCTTTTTGTAAATCGCAGGATGTTTCGCCGCCACGTTTATCTTAATTTATCTGTTATATAATTGTATAAATATTTTATTCGCTTCATATGATCATGAACTAATTGTTGTGTATATTGTTTATTAAAATTTACTACGAAAGTGCTATTTGGGTCAGTATGTCCGAACAATTTCTAAGGTGTAAAACCTGTACCAGAATGGATAGTTTGATTATAAGACATGATAGCGTATGTCATTACACTAGCAGCGTCTGTTATCTTTTGTTCGTACTAGCAATACAGATATATTTCCAAAATTGTAGAATGAAACGTTCTATTAAACCCATTGAATTTGGGTTATGTGAAACCAATGTGTAAGTCTATTTTATAAAATTGCAAAGTTTCTTTTAGTAAGGTGTTATTAAACTCAGTACCAGGGTCCGCTTATCCTATTTGGGACACCGTAGAACGAGAAATATTAATTAAAGCTGTGAACTACTTCAGGAGTAGAACGATTTGATAATTCGAAAGCCTGACCTAATTTGCTGAATGCATCTACCAGAGTTAAGAAATATTTATTTACAATATAAAATATATCTATAACTATTTCAGCAAAGGGTTTGGTTTGCGTTTGTGTAAATTGTAATTTTGATTTGATTGGTTTACGACCGTATTTCATTTTTTTTACAAGTTTTTTTGTGCAGTTTTGAGTCCAAACGGCATGCGTGTAAACTCAAAATGTCCTGAAGGAGTAGTAAAAGCTGTCTTTGGTCTATCTTGTTCATCTACTTCAATTTGGTGGTAGCCACTTGCAAGATCTATAGTACTAAAGTGTGTTGACTTTCCTAATTTGTCAAATAAATCATTAATGTTCGGAATATTTATCGTCGGTTGGTATATTATTAAGACATTGGTAATCAATCACCATCCTAAACTTTTGTTCACCCGAAACGTCCATTTTCTTTGGGACTAGGTGAACGGGGGCACTCCAAGGCGAAAACGATTCTTGGATTACGTTATTTTTTAATAACTTATTAATTTGTCTTTGTATTTCCTCATTTTGAGACGGTGGTTAACGGAATGGGATCTTCATTTTTTGTACAAATTTGATGTTTAATTTGGTTAGTAAATGTAAGGGGTAACTGATCGCAATAAAATATGTCTCTATATTCATAGCATAGATTTCGGATAGCTTGACGCTCTTCTAAATTGGTATGATCTAATCGTAGCTTAGATAAATTTTGTTTAAGCAATTCTATTTCATAATAATTATTAATTCCGTTATCGGTTGTAAATTTGATTTTACATGTGTTAATATTAAGTTTGGTCGTAACTATCGGTTCATTAAATGTAAGCGTTACATTTTCTTGCGATGCATTCTGAATATTAATTGTAGCAAACGAACCCATACACGTGACTATAGCACTAGGCATTCGTATGTTGTTGCCAAAATTTCTGTAGTTAATGATTGCATCACCGTTGTCTAGGTCAGTTGGAACTTTAAATCGTGTTTTGGTTCTAGGTTCTAATGTTATTTCATATGTAGGGCTGTAAATTATTGGGATTTGTGTATTACGCGTTTGTAATATTTGATTTTTCATGCCGATAGTTGCTTCTAATATTTTTAACAAATCAGAGCCAATCAGTCTGTCGTATCTCGCGTCAACATTATAGATGCAAAATTTATGTTCTAATGAACTCTTAAATGTCTTTAATAATGGTATATATATTTCGTTCGTGAGTACTAATCACTTCAAATTGTTTATGAAAGGAGACAATTTCTTTTTGTATGGAGAATGGGCCCACTACAAATTTTAGGGATACTTAATGAAATGTATGTCGATTTATTCCTTATAATCTATAGATTGCAAAATTAATATTAGTTTTATCGCATCTAAAGGAATTCAGAGAAATTAAAATATGAATATCACAATAACCAAAAAGAAACTAAACGCTATTTTTTTTAAATCTGGATTTACGGCTCTGGGTTCTAGCCCTTCTTAGCCTAAACTAAAAGTTGTTTTCTATTAGTATTGTGAGTTAGAATAGTGTATATAGAATAGAATAGGACCGCTAAATAATTAATAGCATAAAACAAAGTTGCAGGTACATTCAACATTTATAGGTACTTTTAGACTGATGGAAAATCCTTTTAGTAGTTCCGGCAAAATAGTACACTGACCAAGAAACATGGTGTGGAGGCTATTTTTACATGTATTGATTGATTAGTGAATATACATCACAAAACACCATTACAGTAATTAAATAAATATGATTAAAGCCAAAATGAATAAAAGATAATATGTTCATTTATAATATTACCTTTACATGCTATATAGTAAGAAAGATGTTTTAATCTGGTTGTAAAAGGATAAAACACAAAGTAAAATACCACTGTATTTATTACTGTAATCATTTCAAAGTAGTCTATTAATAGTAGAACAGACAGACAGGCGCGGTGTTAAGACTTTATTTTGATATATCTTTGTTGGTTAGTAAAGGTGCAGTGTGTAAACTTTGCTTTAAAAATATATTAACTGATTAGTTATATACCTAAACACCATTAAAGCCAAAATGACTAGGTAATATCACGTTTATTTATGTTGATAAATATGAAGTGAGATGTTTTAAACTAGTTGTGTAAGGATTACAAAACACATGTATAATTTAATTGTATTTATTATTGTCAGTCATTATCATTCCAAAAGATTTTTCAAAATAACTTGATAATAACATGTCCATTTATGAAATTGTTAGGAATCATAGGATATTTTATGTGATATAAGACTGTTGTCTTCAATACCCATATACTTTTTTGTCTCTGCTTACGAGCAGCTCTGCAAGATTTCAGCCTACAAGACATACACATTTATTCTAAGCAACCCACCTGAAAAAGTTAATGAATATTGAAACAAGCACATAATATCATTTGCAACCAGTAACACGGTTTTAGGTGCATGTGCGTCAACAGTGAACTATTAAGGGTGTTTAGCGAGTTTTACCTCTACAGCGATTGAGAAAATAAATAGCACGTAAGATGTTTGAACTGGTCGTGTAAGGATAAAAATACTCTGTATTGTCACTGTATTTGTTATTGTAAAATCATCACACAGCATTAGTAGTATCAGCAGTATTAAAAGTGACACATGCCACAGGTGCAGTGTCAGGACATTGTTATTAATTTGTATTGATTGAATAACATGTTTACATTCCAAGCACCATTAAAACCAAAATGACTGGACAGTAACATATCCGATTTTACGATATTAACGAAAATAAATAGCATGTAAGGTGTTTTGAACTATTTGTGTTAGGATAAAAAGAAACACTGTATTGTCACTGCATTTTATTGTTTATTATTGTAAAATCATAATATTCTAAAGCAGTCTATTATAAGTATCACAGGGCGCGAGGTGCAGTGCCAGGACATTCTTTTAATATGTGTTCATTGATTAGCATGTTTACATCCAACTGCAATTAAAGCTAAAATGTAAAATTCTCGGTAGCAGTCTCGTACCAGTAAGCTCAGTGTGGGACGGCTACCTCTAGTAAGTGGCGACCTGGTAAGATATTCAAAAGTCTATGGATGCAGGTGGCTCAGGACCGTGCTTTGTATAATTCCTTTGGGAGCCTATAGGCTGTAATGATGAAGAAGTTTTAAACTAGTTGTGTACGGATACGGCTCGACCGGGTAGGACACGCTCTGAAAACGCTACCAGCGTAAAATAGTAGCTTAATGCTCCTGTGTTTCGTATGGTGAGTGTAGAGAACCGAGTCCTTTTTACTGGAAACGAAGCACTCCATCTTAGTCCTCAGGGGTAATGCATCTGCATTTTGATTCTTAAACGAGGATAAATGTAGATGTCTATGAGCCACAGCATCTACTTACCATCAGGTGGACCGTGCGCTCGTTTGTCACACTTATTCTATAAAAAACAAAAGAAATTGTCAATTGAAAGAGATACGAAAAGGTACCAGAGCATCTATTCAACACTGCTCGGCGTTTATTATAAATTAGGCGCTTTATTTATAATAAGGCACATAGTAAACAGGTCAAGTAAGCAACAATAATTACAAGTTTCATTGATTATTATTCGTCATCATTACAACAATTCGCTGCTGAACATAGGTCTTCCTAAATTAAATATATAATGTAAAATATTGTATAGCCCTTCCGTCAACTGCCATCGTTTCATCCTGTATGGTGTCATAAGTCTTAACAGAGTAAAATAAAGATACCAGGAGATGATAAGCAACATCTCCTATAGAATACCACAAAAGCTTTGGTTGCCACAAGCAACTGTGTAGCAAAACTACCATATAGTAATGATGCATATTTATAGTTCTTGGTTTAGGTATTAAGAATCTAGATAAATGATTACATAACAAAAATACAGTGTCGGGAAGTAGAAGCAGCACGCTTATAACAAGCCACAGAATAGAATAGAATCATTTTTATTCAATATAGATTACAATACATAATACTTATTAAGTCATTTTACTTTTACAACTGGTTCGCAAAAACCTCTGTCCTGGGAAGAATCAGCAAGAAACCCAGCGAGACTTTTTAAAAAGAAGCATTTTAATAAACTGGACTAAATCTAGTCCAGTTTAATCCTCAGAAGACACAAGTTTGCGCGTTTACCGCTAAAAGTACCCTTTGTCGTATCTCCTCAGTTTCAGGTACTCCCTTTTGCCTCAGCCAGTATCGGAATCCTCGGCGTCAACATATCGAGTGACGTGCAGTTTCGCGGTCACTTGGAGAGAAGGCCAAATTGGCCTCTAAAACAGCGTGCTCAGCAGAGCAGGACAGTATTTCATGCCGGCACAACGCCTGCAACTTTACAAGGCACAGCTGGCTCCATGGAATACTGTTCCCATCTCTGGCTGAGGGCTCCCCAGTGCCAGCTCCTTCCACTTGACCGCATCAGCAGAGCAGCGGCTCGAATCGTCGACGACCGAGTCCTTTCCGATCGGCTCGATTCATGGCGCTGCGAAGAGATGTTGCATCTCTTTGCATTTTCTTCGCATTTACCACGGGAGTGCTCTGAGGAATTGTTCGGATTAATCCCAGCCGCCAAATTTCACGAACGCACATCGCGGCAGAACTCCTGATACCATCCACCATCTGGATGATTGGCGGTCCACCACTGTGCGATTTAGAAGATGTTTCTTCCTCGCACAACTTCCTTGTGGAATAGTTTACCACCAGCGATTTTTCCGGACCGATACGACTTAGGACCTTCAAGAAAAGAGCCTACTCCTTTTAAAAGGCCGGTAAAGCATCTGCAATTCCTCTGGTTCCCCTGGTGTTGCAGTTGTTCATGGGCGGCGGTAGTCACTTACCATCAGGTGACTCGCATGCTCGTTTGCCCTCTCTTATATAAAAAAAATATAATTTTTATACAATTGTTTTGAAAACATTTAGAAACAGCATGGTAGCGATCACTTCATTCCCAGGGTTATTATCAGTCATTTACTCTCTAGTAGTATAATAACCCTTACTAGACAATTTTGCTTAAGAAATAATTTAAACCTTTGATAGAAAAGGTCTGCATATTATAGTAATTGTTGATGCCGCTCTGGAAATGGCAGGAGTTACAGTTACAGGCATAAGGGGTGTTTGTTGGATGTTACCGATGTCTTCAATATTCATGAATTGTAATTCCATATCCTGTTATCATTTGTGTCTCCATACAGTTGTAGAAGCTCTCAGCCGACAAGATTGCAGACTCATTCTAAATGATCCACCTGAAAAGTGTTTTTTTTCATCAACTAACCGAACAGACTATAGTTTTACAGTGTCTTCCACCTAAATAATGATTATTATTAATATTTTATTTATTTCAATCTTTATTACTAATAAACAGTCTTATTGTCTCTTAAATTATATATAAATAGCATGTACTCGTTTCCCTTCATAATACTTTTGTAGTAAACCAGATTCCACTAAGGTAAAAGAATAAAAAATACATCAAATCAGAAAGGTAAACAAGTGAAGTAGTTATTTTAGAATTATAACATTATTTGACTAAGTACAAGTTCCTAGACGTTTTACATTTACACTAATTTCATTTAAGGTAAAAATATTACTTGTGTATTAAGTACAAAGGCAGACAAATATGGAGTAAGGTAAGGAAGAAGTAGCAACTAAAGAAAAAAAACTGTGGTTATCGAATATCTCCCTATAAGGCAATCTGTGGGGAGGTCTATATTCAACAGTAGACTTTTGATAGGCTGTAAAGTTAAAGTTTAGCCAAATTGTTTGTAGTGCGAGGTGTATGATACTACAAACATCAATCTGTGTGCCAAAAGCAATTATGCCAACTCCTCCGGGCGCAAGCCTATTTCAGGCAGGGATCACTTATAGACTGTTAAAGTAATGTAAGTACCTGGTGTGATGGTATCCACTGCTAAATAATATCTCTTTCTGCTGAGTTCTTAAAATGAGCTCTAAAATTGAAGATCCACATGGAATACAAATCTTCTAATGGAATGAGCAGTTTCAATACTTTCTTGCATATTATTAGGCAATTACAACAAACTGCATCAAGTAGATGTAACTGAAAAATTGGGAATGCAAATAAAAATAAAAAGTAAAAAATATTAAATTCAGAAAGAATGTACATTACTACAATCAACAAAATAACATAAAAATAATGTAAACAAAATTCTTGCTTCCTGATGGAGTTTAAATATAATAAAATAAATAGTAGATGTATTTAATTAAATATTAACACTAATATGTTCCTAATAACATCCATTTATTTTTATGTTATCTATATCTATAATATTAAATTCAGAAGGAATGTGTGCATTCTTCTGAATTTAACAGCGTCTTTTATGTAACAACTACAATAAAAAACTGTGGTTGCGAATCGTCTACTAAGCATGGCAACTATAGCAAGTATCCTCCTTGAGAAATCTGAGGAAGGTCTATGTTCAGCAATGGGCTTTTGATAGGATGTAACGGTTGTGGATATAGTTACTCTGACAGACACTTTTAACATAGATTTGTGTATATATTTGTGATTTTATTTTCTATAATTAAATTAGATTTTACCAATAACATAACATTTCAATACTTTGACACTTTTAACATACTAATAAGAATTGTGTTTGTCATATGTTTTAGGTAATTCAACATAAATTACAGAATTTTCCAAAATTCTAGGAGCAAAAGTAAACTTGTATTATACTCACATACTTTTAATTAAACTCGTCAGTTTCATTTTCGATGTCATTATGAATTAAATACATAATGTGGAATATTTGGCTAACCTATAATATAATCCAACACTTGTTGCATTGATTAGACATTGACATATTAATTTGTTAGTAATATGAAGGATATTTATTAGTATTTTACAAACTTAAAATAATTAAGTACTAAAACATGTATAGATCGTTAAGTTGTCTGTGGTGGGTGGTTTATTTTTATTTCTAAAAATCGTACCATATCTCAATATTCAGTAAAAATAAAATAAAATTATTAACGAAATTATATACATTATAAACGAAACTTAGTAGTTTTCGTTTCCGTAGTATAATATTTTTGGACTAGAACTGAGAGTGACAAAATAAGATATATTTCATAAAAGTTTGAAACTTAAATCAATTTGGTTTTGTACAGTTGAATTCTTCGCATTCCATAAGATAAGATACCACCTCTTGAGAAATCCACAAATATAAAAGTTGGCGCACATCTGCTCCTGTCTCGGCTAGTTATTGTCTCGCACAGTGTTGAAATCCACAAATATTATTTAATTGTTTTCAGTGTATGCTGATCTTCCAGATAAGTAAGTAGGGCAAAAACAGCAGCCTGACGAATGTCAATGCCAGTATTACCTGCCGGCACAGACATATATATGCTATTGCTTATATTATGATAATATGGCCGTCGGTTTTACCCAGCATGGAAGTCAATGACAAAATAGCGTCGTTCCATGTTCTTTGAACCATGTTATATGATATAAGCTAACACTTTTAGAAATAGGATAAAATCTCAGTGGTATCCTTTTAATAATAAATATAATATACAAATAGTGCAATATAATATGTATATAATAATTATCTTGCTAAAAATACATTTTCTTTTAATAAAACTGCAAAATGATTCATTGCATTTCCTTATGTTACATTATGGAGAACGGAATATCAAAACCACTCATTTTTTTGAGATTTCTTGATTCCGTTTAGAATATTCTAAAATGTATGGCCATTTATTATAATCAATGGTAATTTTTTGTATGTAATACCATTAAGGGTCGTTAAAATTTAGTGAGGCCCAAAAACACTGCTCCTTTAAAATTGGAAAAATATTTATCGGCTAAAGCGGGACTAATAAAACTTCTAGTGCTTGCAGTATTAATCATGAAGCGTGAATTAATTTCAGGATTAAAAATATGTGGTAATTTATTTATTCCGTTACAATTTAAACGTATCATTTCTCGGGATTGTCTTCCGAGGCTACTTTGGTAAAATTTTCGCTTTCGTTATTACTTCTGCTTTGTTCAATAAAAGGTTTATTTTCAGTGTACAATTCATCAGTTTATCATAGTCTTCGTTATAGAAAAAGTTTGGTTCGTAGTCGGATTGATAATAACCATCTTGTAAAGTTTCATTTTCTTCATTATCGTATGCATATAATAAATTACAATCGCTATGTTTAACCATGTTTTGTCTAAGAGGTCTAGCAGTTTGCATCGAAATGTCACTATCTTGAAATTGAGATGGAATACGTTGCGGTGAAGGTATCTGAATTTAAATTGTTGGTTCGCGTTAAATTTGGTCGAGATTGTTGATTAGGTCTATAACTTGTTGGGTATATTCAAATTTAAAGTTATTTTGAGTTTATATTTGATTTAAAAGCTTATTTGGTATGCCGAATTTAAAATTGTTTTGTGGATTTAATCCATTTGGTTGCATAAAATTATTTTGATTTGTTTCAAACCTAGGATTTGTAGTATTAAAAGGTTTAAAATTATTATGTGCTCCGTGGGATACCGAAATTAAAGTTATGATTCACTGGAGTATGAAAATTGTTTGCAAAAGCGTTAGATTTAAATGCAAATGGAACCTTCTGAATTATTCGGCGTTGATTGTGAAGTTGGTTTATTATTAGCTTCTTTTTTATTTTTAGCATTATATTGAAACTGGAAAATAACTTCTTCCATAACCACACTAATGGTATTTTCTAAGGTAATACAATTTTTAAGACGCAACATTCGAATTAAGTCTTCCGGTAAATTATACAAAAACACATTAAGACACATGTTATTATAAATAATCATTTTTGCTGCTTTAACACCTTCATCAATAAGCAAGTTGACCTTAGGGAAGATAGTGCTGCGTGTATATTGAATTCTGTGGCAAAATTCTAAATATGAATCACCAGAGTTGATTTTAAATTTTCTAATTCAATGCAATTAATTCTTCTGATCTAGGATCACCAAATGTTGTATAAATAGAATTTTAAACTTTCCCATGTGGAAATGTCATCTCTTTCACTTAAAAGCGATGCAGCTTTACCGCACAATCTACTTGTTATGCAAAGAAATACATATGTAGTTTGCACAGAATTGTTTTTTCCATTAAAATTTCTTATAATATATTCCCATTTCTTAATATATAAATTCAAAATGCTTTGATCACCATCAAAATAGGGATCAAGCTTAGGAATGTTTTACAGAGGACTTTCTCTTGTTTTCCATTTTATAGAAAAATATTATTTAATAAACGTTTATAAAATATTATCTTATTTAAAATATTTCAATAATTCAATCACTTTTTAAACTAAAATAACTTTATTTTCATTTAATTCACTTTATTTTTCTTAATAATAATACTTAATAAATAACTGCCAAGTTTTGTGCAGAAGTCAAATAAATTTTAACGATTTTAGTTATAAGTTACGGTAAGGAGCTAAAAAGAAACAACCACAGGAAATAACTAGGATCAGACAGGATAGTAAATAGGTTTACTTACATTCCGCTCACTTCCATGTCTACCCGTAGAGCTGCTCTTCTTTGGACAGGATTTCTTCAGCGCCCGATTTAACAGATTTATTTGGTTCGAGGATATCCGGAACCGTGGACAAGACCAATTTGAGTGTACTTGAACTCAGCTGTAATCGCGGATATCCTACCAGCTGCGCCAGTTAAGTTTCGGAAGCGGTGTTTAAAAACAAGCAAGCTTTTAAAAACTACAAATATGTCTCGATGACTTTTATTAACTATTACATTACAATAATATATTAAAACTAATTCAGTTCAATACTGACTTCCTTAACTACGTGATTACATTACTACGATGAGAACTATAATGAATCTTATTCTTAATGCAACGGCTTATATAGCATGGTCAAAACAAGTCTGTTCACTGAAAGTATGACGCCTTGGTTTTATCAGCAATACCAACTATACAGTGGAGTCAGCGTCTTCTGTAACGTTATACTTCATAACATGTTTTCAGTAATCTAATACTAAAAAACTTAATAGGCACAATTCGTAATGAACATGTTATTGTAAAATAATGGCTACTTGCAATTATCATGTTTACGAGTAACCTAATACCGAAAGCTTAATCAGGACAATTTGGGATCAACGGTTTGTTATAATGTTACGGCTACTTTCAGACTGTACAACTAACTAGACAATATTTACTTTTTACATTTCAAAGAGTTTGTACAGCATTCTCATTTTTAACCAACCCTCATATTTCTTTACAATTACCTATATATGGAAATCATAGGCTTACTAAACAAGGCGTGTACTTTCAGAATGTTGTGCGACATACAAAATATTGTACGAGGCTTTGACTACGTGCTTGGGATTTGGGATGTTTTGGATATTACGTACGCTCTTAGGTTCATACCTCACGGTGAAATAAAACCTTTTTCCTGTAGCTTATCATGTATTATATCCATATATTAATAAGTGAAGAGAAAACTTAATACCCCTTTTTAAGCATACTGCGCGTACGTGTAGTGTGAGATTTGGCATACTTAAAGTTTATATGGAGAGGGAGTGGAGAAAGCTAAAACATACATCTATTATGTGTACAAATACGTAAAATAAAATATAATATGTACATTATTTACGTTCATACTGCCAATGATAAACATTAAATCGGTAGTCTGAGGTCAAACAGTCGCACAGCGTGTAGATTGTGACCAAAATTTTTAAAATGTTGCCAACAAATAATTACTGACAGATTGACTAAATGACCCAAACAGTGTATATACACTCTTTAGAATGAATTTTGAATTTTGTGATTTCAAATGGTTCTTTTTCAATAACCTGTGAAATGTATGTCAAGGCAAAAAGGCGTTTATTTTATAACTTGTATTTTAGATGTTTGTGTATATTAGTGTGCAGTTGAAAGTGAAATATAGTTTGCTTAATATACAATCTTAAAAGTTCATGAAATACAGTCAAATTTGGATGTTGGGCGACCCCTAGGACAAATAAATTTTCATAAACTACATTAATACATTTTTCATCATCCTATATTTTTTTATTCCACGCAAGCGTCACTCCACTGCTTTGGCAATCCGCCTGCCTTGGCAGACGGTTTGCATCCACATCACGTACGGACAGTACCGGGCGTCTCGCTCTTTTGACACTACTTTGTCGTCGATCTGGTTAATTTTCGCCTGGCGTAAATACATTATATACTGAACGTAGACAAGACGCAATGTCTAAATGTAAGACGATGGTTAATCAGTTTTGGATCGAAGTTCCTTATCGCACGGTACGAATTTGATAGATGGGGGCCAGGCGAGAAAAAGAGTAAGATTTTTCCGTCACGACCCCCTTTCTATAGTGCGAGCGAGATGGAATAATATCCATCTCACTCGCACTTTATCTTACCTTGCCATGAATGAAATATTATTTTAAATGACGTTTCATTTTAATGGACGCTAGTAATTCATTTCTTTGTATTTGTTAATTAAATAATATAATATATTTATCAATAATAATATACTACGAAAGGAACTTCGTTCCAACCGAGTGTTCCACGACACTCACTCATGTTTTTTTTAATAGGATAAGGGTATTAAACGAGCACACAATCCTCCTGATGGTAAGTGGTTGCAGTGGCTCATAAAAGTAAAAAGTAAAGTTACAGCCTATGTACGTCCCACTGCTGGGCACAGGCCTCCTCACTTGAGAGGGTTTTAGGCAAGGAAATACCGCCGCCTGCCCCAATGCGTGTTGGCGATTGCCACGTCTTCGAAATATTTTTGATGATTTCAGACATGTGGTTTCCTCACGATGTTTTCTCTTTACCGCCGAGCACGTGGTAAATCAGCACTTAAATTGCAATAAACAATTTCATTGGTGCCTGGTGATCGAACTCGGGTTGCTCGCGTATCTGTGAAACTTACAAAGGAGCGCCAACCATCTGAGCTACCACGGCTCTAGCAGTGGCCCATATACATCTACATTCCACATCTATCCTCGATTAAGAATCAAAATACAGATGTGTTGTCACTACTGAGGATTAAGATGGAATGCCTCGTTTCCAGTGAAGAGACCCTTTTCCCAAATTAATGACTTATTGAGAGTCTGTGGACTATTGATAGGCTGTAACTAATGAAGAAATGAACATGTAAAATAATATCACAGTCTTGTTAGACATTGTCCATCGTTATCAATATTTCGCCAAATGAACAGCCAGCAGTAAAACACGGCTCTAAATCCAAATAAAATATAATAGACTACAGGCCTCATTGTATAGCATGGATATTAATGGATCATTGGCTTTAACTATGTGATATATTATACGTTGTCTAGCTCCCAAGACAGACCGTTCTATCCTAGGCAAACGTGTGTGACTCAATTATTCTTCAGCATTACATTTCCATTTCTACTACTTTCACTAAGAAACAATGAGCACTCTTTACAGATAAAGCTTCAGATTGAAGCTAAAATATAAACAACATTAGAACATATTGCATAAAAATTAAGTCTAAGTCAAGTGAATGTGATAGTATATTGTTTATGGTTAAATTATATTTCAAGATACATAATATTATTTGATACTGAAGGAGGTGTGAATATTTACAGTTTTAAAAATACTCATCAATAACAATAGCGACAGTACTCAACGAAATCAACTGTATAAATAGCTATTAAACTAAACATACCTGTTGTAAAGATCTTCACGTCGGAAAAAGAGTTTATATTGTAAATGGCAATGAGGACACAACATGTCTCTGCATCTTGTCGATGCAAAGATGACAATTACTGAATCTCAGCATCATGGAATAGCAGGAATTATCAAAATGTCTGTAGTTTTTAGCAGAAAGTCAATAAGAAGGCGTAATTGAGTCTCTATATAAGTAAAAATAAAAGTCGTCAGTAAAAACAGGAAAAAGTGCAACGATAAAGAAAACGAGAAATCAGCACAAGCATGAAGATAATATTTTTCACAAGCATAAATCAGTTGCGCGTGATTTAAAAATAAATGGTATTAATTTGACATGCGTACTTACATTGCCGCAATGACGTATTTTTTTTTATAGGATAAGGGTGACAAACGAGCACACAGTCCACCTGATGGTAAGTGGTTGCTGTGGCCCATAGACATCTACGTCTATCCTCGTTTGCGAATCAAAATGCAGATGCGTTGTCACCCGTGAGGACTAAGATGGAATGCCTCGTTTCCAGTAAAAAGGGTCTTCGGTTCTCTACACTCACCATACGAAACACAGCAGCGCTAAGCTGCTATTTTACGCTGGTATTCTATGAGAGCGTGGTCCTTCCCTGATCGAGCCGACCCATTCGTGCACTATACAATTAATATAGCTGCAGCATGGTTCTACCATGTATAAAACACCATTACACAAAATGCCCGAAAAATTAATCATAGTTATCGAGTAATGATTTAATTCAATTCATTATTATTTTTGACGCATAAATGCCGGTTTATAATAAATCATAATAGAAATCGGTAAATATTATTTTTATAAGAGAAAGATTTATATATTTTAAATTAAGTTATTAGTAATTATAAATTTTTAATTAATTAAGATGTTGTATGAAAAAACTGGAAATGATAAAATAATAACCGTTTAACTCCCTTTTTTAATTAATATTTTACCGCAAGTTGTACAAAGTAATGATTTATTTCAAAAAAAGTCCAATATTCAAAAGATTATTTTACATACATTATCCTTGTTTGTACAAGGTGGGGCACGATATGGCATTGCCCATCCATCATTATAGTGGACATTAATATAAAGGGTGTATTAACAAGTATTAAAAAGTAAGTTAAGTATTAAAAAGGTTATAAGCGTGAACCAGCATAATAATACTGCTGTGTTTCGTATGGTCAGTCAAGAGAACCGGAGACCCTTTATACCGGTAAAGAGGTATTCCATCTTAGTCCTCAGGGGTGACAATGCATCTGCATTAAGATTCTTAATCAAGGATAAATGTAGATGTCTATGGACCACAGCATCCACTTACCTCTCAGATGAACTGTGTACTCATTTGTCACACATATTCTTTTAAAAAAAATACCAACATCATCTACGTGTAACCTGCGGATTTACCTGATTTTTGGCAAAAAAAAACTCATCAATAAACGCTAAACCAAAATTTCGAAAACTAGTGATTGGGATAATTTGGAGTATTAAAGCCGTCGGCTTTTGATGTTCTTCCTTTTATTATTTATTTGCCTACAAAATTTAACTGCTAGACCTGGGTATCTGTCACTATAAAGAGGATTTGCGTTAATAGCCGCGCTTAGGAGTAATCCATTGCAGTATCAGCCGTCTTCCACCTTGGAAGCAGCTGCACATCATCAGTCTGGGTATTTAACGACAGTCGTAGATGAGCGTAGACGAGCGTAGACGAGATGGTTGTATGGTCATCTACTAAGTTACTGTAAGAGTATTAACTTCAATTACAACCATACAATGATTTGAAGTAATGTTCAAAAAATTTCATGTGCAAATTTTTGACAGTAGGCATTTGACGGAAACCGCTTTATTACCTTAAAAACTTTGGCCGTAGAAGGAAATGGGGAGATCTCCCGCCGGGCGAGCTGATCATTCCGAGGAGCGGGCAACGCTTCGTGTGGCAGCACAGAGCTATTCTATATATACCGGAGTATTTCGGAACTTTGATAGCCGCCACAAAAACAATATTTCACTCAGAAATTGTTTTATAATCCATAAATATTTTATTATAATTATCACCGGTGACATAGAAACTATGATTACCTAAATCAGATCATAATTAGTATTGTTATCAAAAACGTACTATCTACTAAAATAATAACTATTACATAACGACTTTAGTTGGTATTAGCTGTGCCCCCGACTTCGTACGCATAGTTACAAGCTTATATACACGTCCCACTGCTGGGGGCACAGGCCTCCTCTCATTTCTGAGAGGGTTTTAGGGCAAGGAAATGTCCGCCGCGCTGCCCCAATGCGTGTTGGCGAACTTCACATGTCTTCGAATTTTTTTTTTTATTTCTCAGACATCAGGTTTCCTCACGATGTTTTCCTTCACCGCCGAGCATGTGGTTAATCAGCAATTAAAATTGCAATTAACAATTTCATTGGTGCCGGCGGGGATCGAACCCGGGTTGCTCGCGTACTGTGTATCTTACAGCGAGCGCTAACCATCTGAGCTACCACGGCTCTACGTACGCATAGTTTTTAGTAATTTATTACTATACTTCCCTATTTGAATTGGATTTTGTTCACAATTACATGTGTTTTAATTTTTTTGCACCTTAGTTACTCCTCATCAGCTATCTGCCAGTGAAACTCCCGTCAAAATCGGTCCCGCCGTTTTGGAGATTAGCCAGTACAAACATACAGACAGACAGACAGACCTACAGACGGACATATATATATATATATATATATATATACTCCTACATATATAACATGGTAGAGCCATGCTGCAGCTATATTAATAGTATAGTTGTAGCACGAATGGGTCGGCTCGACCGGGGAAGGACCACGCTCTCACAGAATACCAGCGTAAAATAGCAGCTTAATGCTGCTGTGTTTCGTATGGTGAGTGTAGAGAACCGGAGACCCTTTTTACTGGAAAAGAGGCATTCTATCTTAGTCCTCACGGCTGACAACGCATCTGCATTTAAATTCGCAAACGAAGATAGATGTAGATGTCTATGGGCCACAACAACCACTTACAATTAGGTGAACTGTGTGCTCGTTTGTCACCCTTGTTCTATAAAAAAAAATACATAGTCGTAAGTATAATGTATAACTAAGATCCTGAATATGAATTACAAAAATTTTATATTACCCTTTAATAAATAACACTTTTATGCGAAAACTAGGTATTTAAGACCCCTAAAAATATGAAAATATAAAATAATTTAGGATCAATATCTTGTTTGAAGATTATTTTACGCAATAGTCTGCCGAAAAACTTATCAAAACACTTTTTATATAAGCTGACTCCTAGCAAGTAAGCCGTTAACATTATATTCTTATTGTTATTGAATAAAAGGTTTACACAAAGGAAAGGGTGGAAGCTTTTATAGTAAGTAGGTTATAAGGTAAAGGTACTCTTTGAAATTCCATGGTAACAATAGAGTCCATACTAAGGTTCAATATTAACAAATATTGGCAAAATTACCCATAAAAATGTGTGAGTAGATGCTGCTTGTCTGTGGTCTGTGGTCCCCAGTGCGATAGGGCTAACTCTGGTGGGAAGTGGGGTTCGGGCTTAAAGTACCAGTATCATAGCCGTGTGAGACGATGTAAGAATATCTAATACCCCATATCTTACCACCACTCCCCATCGTATCTTCATGACCATTGTCAACCATAATAAAAATCTGTGGTTGCCAACCCGCCTGCCAATCGCGGCAACTATGGAAAATATGGGGGGACATTTTATGAGGCCTATGTTCAACAGTTGACTTTGAGGGGCTGTAATGACGATGATATTCGTGTAGAGGCGTGGCAAGAATATCCACTACTCACATAGCGTACCGTGGATGTCGTTAGAGGCGACAGAGAGAAACAAACCAGGAGACGGGCAGCAGCGTATTCCTGATAAAAACTAGAAAATGAAAAAAAAACTGTGGTGCCAACTATGGCAAGCATCCCTCTTACGAGGGAGCTTATGTTCAACAGTGGACTTTTATAGGCTGTAATGATGATGACAATGATGATCAGTATCGATTATAAGCTGATGTTTTTTTTATATTAATACGAGTACCTTATTTTAGGTTACGAAATATTATCATAGTTAGATAAAAGGTTAATATAGCGATAGCGCCGACAGATTACCACCGACAAACAATTCTCACCGGAGTAACATAATCGCACTGGTTGTCTGCTCGTGTTTACAATACATTCTTTGCGTTTACAACACATTTCTTAGCTTTATTTATTTTTTATTACACAGTACGAAGATATATGGCTCCGAAGACTAAAACCTCATTTTGAAGCAGTAGTAGATTAATTATGACTTTTGTCAAAAAGTAAAAACCGACTTCAAATTGCTAAAATAGAAGTTACATATTTGCTACCATTAAAAGTGAAAATTTTTCTCCTTATTTATAACCACCCGTGAAGTATAACCTATTTAATAAAAAAGAGTCATCAAAATTGATTCATAATTTGCGAAGATTTCGCGTAACATACATACAAAAAAGAAGTCGGTTAAAAACATGTTGGCGTTCTACATACACTATTTTAGTTTTTTACATCGAAAAATAAAAAGTTTAAGTCTCAGTTGTCAGCCACCGCAGAGTCTATTTCACCTAAAGATGACTCGTTTAGAGGCGAAATCCGTGTCGTATTGTCGACGGTGGTTTGTCTTTCTTAGTGTTGTGGTGTTGGTATTAGTGGTTACGGGGATAGCGCACGCAATTTAGGGAGGACGGGAGGAGCTTTTCCAACTAGGTAAAACACATTATTTTATCTATTACACGGATCTTAGCTTATTAATTTTTTACATATTAAGTTTAAAATATTTTTATTTTCACGATTAATACTATTTTCGCTAAGAGCACGACCTCACAGAAATCATTCATGCCTCATTTTATTAATAATAATAATGTCCTCCAGACCGAATTTCGGTCACGGCGGCCAGCCTCAACGGAGACTAGCCATCGGCGCAGGACAGGATTATAGTGCCCAAGTGTATGCGCAAGCACAGGTGCACTCTCTATTCCCTCACTCTCATAGATCGATGGGACGGTAAACCGACACGACCGGAGAGAGATCAGGCGCAGCACCAACAGCTTTACATGCTTTCCGAGGCACGGGGGTGAGACACCGCCAATTTCCTGACTCCGGGCAGCTACTGAGAATTTCTTGATGGAAAAGCTCAATAACTGATTTTTTTTGCCCGACCCGGGATTCGAACCCCGGACCTCATGATCAACAGTCGCACTACTACAACCACTAGACCAACGAGGCAGTCTGTCATTTCATTACAGCCTATCTATAGCCAACTTCTGAACATAGGCCTTCCCATTATTGCTTCATATAGCTTTCATAGGCTGTTTGGCACTCGCAGTTTTTTTTTAATTATTTTGAGTTGTTATCAGGAAAATGCTGCAGGAAAATGAGCCCTATTCCTGTTTCGTTTCCCTCTGTCACCTCTCACGACACCCACGGGACGAGTGGATTCTCTTACGCCGCCATAACATGGCTTATTTTACTCACTTACTACGGAATATTTCATTAATCCATTTTGTTTTTTGTACCCTCCTTTAATCAGCGATGCGGTTGTTTAATTGTCTTTCAGAACGAATTATATTCAGTAAAGTTTGCTGTTATTTTTTCGTTTAAAGCGCTTAAGCGTTGAGATTTAAAAACTTCCATTATAATTTATTTAATGAAATACAATAACGTAAAGTTTTATGTGTTATTTTTAGTTTCATGCTAAATTCAGCGAACCGAAGCTCTTTGTGTCTGTCACAAAAGTTTTTCTTTGAGAGTGTTTCTATAACTAGTCAGGCCATAAATAATGTAACAATCTAAAAAGCTCCCTTTCTTTTTTCCTGAATTCAAATTTCGAATGCATTTATTGTATTAACTAAAACTTAACTTGGTTCATTTTGCAACCATTTCACATGTTAGTTTTCACCGTGATTGTTAAATTACATTATGGAGTGGGGTGTTAAAACTGAATTGCAGTGACTGAATCACACCAAGTGGGTATGGATCCATCAGTCTATTTAGGTTGTTTGTGCTCAGTACTAGAGAATATGGCCCTCTCAAAACAATACTCCGACATTGGGTCTCTAGAAATCTTTAGAGTCGTAAATCTATAGATTCGTGGCCAGAGAGATTAAAAGTCTGTATCAAAGCCAAAGGGGTTCACTTTCTGTATGGGTTTGACCACACAAACTTTTAATTAATATTTGATAAATTATAAAAGGTAGCTTCTAGGTGTGATACTTATTTATTGATATTAAACTTATTGCTAATGATAAATGATAAGTATAAAATTATTAATTGATGTGGAGTACACGCGGCCGTAGTTTATCGTGAACAGGTTTTATAAAATAACTAGAGATCCGCCTCGCCTTCGGCTAGGTATGGTCTATAAATGTCTATAAATGTGTTTTTCGGATAAAAAATAGATCCCTCCTGGCATTGCTCTCTATCTGTTTGTAAAGTTTCATCACAATCGGTTCAACCATTACGAAGATTAGCTCGAGCAGACAAACAGATAGACAGATTTTTTTTTTAAATGGTTATTTACGACTTGGTAGCATGCAAATAACCGTGAGTTTAATAGAAGCCAGTTATTTCAATATGGCAGACACTTCAATTTTATTAATATGTATCTATTTTATAATTAGGATAATCTATGAACTTATAATCTTTGGTGCGTCTTATAGTGATCTTGTAACTATTGAACGACTTGACTGATTGATATCATATTCACACAATATATTTGCCATCGATCGATACAAATAAAGCAGTCAGAGACAGGTCCCGCGGACCCCTTCCTTGACGTTGCGGTGGTTAGATAACTCACAAACACACCACAGGTGATATGACTATTGGTTATGAACCAAATCATCGTCATTATTATCGCCTTGCCTTTTACAAAGTTCGCTACATTATTAATGGCTATCATAGTTCGCTATTAATGTTCAGGCAGGGCTCCGAGTCAGCTTAAGCCAAAAAACTAACAACACTAACATCTCAGAACAAAGAACAAAATATATTTCTTTTATCGAGACGATTGTTTATGCGAGAATTCGATAGTTGGCGCTGTAGTCAATTTATAAACAAATTCTATATTTATGGACCAAAATGACACAACATGTTCACATATACACAATCTCGACCTAATAGGTGTATTCGAGATAATAATTTGTTTTAATATTTACAATAAAAGGGCCGGAGTGAAACTCATCACGTCACCTACCGGACTGGGAAGAACAACGTTTGCCAGGCCAGCTAGTAAATTTTATTGAATATAAATGAATAGAATGATTTTTATTCAATATAGATTAGAAGATTGTCTTTGGAAGAAACAGGAAGAAACCCAGCGGAACATTTTCTTAATCATTAATTTATAATATGATATGTCGTACAATTAAATATTAAAACGTATACAAACAGCATTGTAGCGATCACCTCATTCCCAAGGGTTATTATCAATCATGTACTCTTTAGTAATATAAAAATAAACCTTATTAAACAATTTAATAATTTATGCTTATTTTCTGGGAATTATTTTTAAAGGCTATACATTACCTCATAAATGAATTACTGACTCATTAGAGTCTAATAACTGTTATAACTATGCTTAGCTTGTGTTTGTTCCTAGTATTTACAAAATGTACAATGTTTTTTATATATAGAATAAGGGTGACAAACGAGCACATAGTCGACCTGATGGTAAGTGGTTGCTGTGGCTCGCAGACATCTACATCTATCTTCGTTTGCGAATTTAAATGCAGATGCGTTGTCAGCCGTGAGGACTAAGATAGAATGCCTCTTTCCAGTAAAAGGGTCTCCGGTTCTCTACACTCACCATGAAACACAGCAGCATTAAGCTGCTATTTTACGCTGGTATTCTGTGAGAGCGTGGTCCTTCCCGGTCGAGCCGACCCATTCGTGCTACAACTATGCTATTAATATAGCTGCAGCATGGCTCTACCACGTAAAAAATAAGACGTACATCACTATTTAAATATATTTTTTTGTTTTTGTTTTTATACATCTTAGAGTAAGCATAAGCACTTGCTTATATATACATTAAATTTTCGTAAATATACTGAGAGGCCAAAGTTATTACATTCATTTCTTTAAAATTTTCTCTAAGAGACTTCTTCGGACTTTTATTATTTATTGACTTATATATTATTTAGTGGTTAAAGGTTTCAATAGTTATATTCGTCTCTGTACCTATTTTTTTCTATGCGAGTTTAAAAAGTTCAATTTAATAATTTATTCACAGAGCCAAGCGTATACACTACAACAAGTAAGCAATTCTCGTAACAACAAGTAAGCAATTCGCGTGTGTTGACTTTACTAAAACTTTGTAAACGGATTGATAGAACATGCAAACCCTTTGCACGAACCCGAATTTTATCCTTTTCAGAGTTAAACCTTTATAAATATGCACGTGGCAGAGGCAGAGCCATGCTGAATATGTATAGGTCGGCTCGATTGGGAGGGACAACGCTCTCACAGAATACCAGCGAACTAAAAGTATATCAGAGAGTATAAACAGTTTAAATACCTATTAAAATTTTCAAACATGAATTTAGAAATTATAAGAAATAATAACACTTTTATGTTATCAACTATTACTGAACTACTGATGATAATTTAAATATTAATAATAATTTATATAACAACAATAATAATAAAACAATTAATAATAATAACACAAACATAAAATAAAAATAAAAATCATTACATATTTGGAAGCACAAGTAAGTACCCCAAAAGCAATGGTTCATGTAGCTTTAGGATGCTATTCTGGCTAACCCGAACCCATGCGCACCAGGGAGATATACCGCTTGCGCAAAGATATGTAGTAACAATAAGTAGTAAATAATATTACATACTAAAAACAAATATTAAATGCTTTGAAACGGGAGATATTAAAATAAGAGCTCCCTTCAACCGCAAGATCAAAGCGTCAGAATATACGAATGTAATGTTAAACAACACACGTATACGCTAGTGATCCAAATTGGATAATGTTCCCGTAACGTTCCTTTAATAAGTCGTTTCTATGAACAATATTGGAAATATATCTTACGGTTCCCTTAATGATACATCAACTCTCGTATGTAATGCCCTATTTTGTAAATAGGTCGGGGAAAGGTCTTTCCGTATTTCTACGTATGAAGTTTTTATAAAATCTCCTTGGTTTTCTGTTCACTTGTTTCAAGCAATGAGAAGTTGATAATCCGAATATGATCAAACGAATTTCTAGCGAAGTTCGATCATTATTATACGAATAGCTCCATTCATAGATATGGACAGATGTTTTGACGGCTCCGTGGCGCAGTGGCTTAGCAATGAGTTGCTGCGCTAAGGGCCGCGGGTTCGAATCCCGCACGGAACAAGTATTTGTATGGTCTACAAATAATTGTTCCGGATCTGGATGTTTGTCCTTGTGAAATTTATCTGTGTAAACTGCCCCCACGATACAGGAGAAAATCCTAGTGTGGAGGTAACGTTTTTAAAAAAAAAAATTATTTATTTTTAAAACCGACTTGGAAAACAAAAATAAAGCAGCTTCTGAAGTCGGTGCTAAGACATAGTGTATCGAATAATTAATAACCCGACTTCAGGTATTAAGTCGATTTTTTTTTAATTACTATTGGTTTTAATGGTTTGGTACTAATGGTTTTATTTCTTTTTGATATTTAATAATTTCACCGTTTTGAGTGGACTTAGAATTCACAATCACTGAGAGGTATTTATTTTCTTAAAATTTAAACGGAGACTCCGATGTAGTATCCTGAAGTATAACCTATTTAATAGAAGAAGGATCATTAAAATCGGTTTAACCGTTTCATATATGGTAGCATAAAAAACGAAACAAACGCGTCGGATATACAACCTTTTCGTTTTGGAACTCGGTTTAAAATATTTAAAAATTAATTCTCGCCATTTTTCAATTGTTTTCGGCTAGTTAAACTAAATTTTACTAGTGAACGAATTACAACAATTAACAATAGTTTGGCATATCCACAAGTGCACGCCTCATGAGCGTTTCGTTTAATTTTGAAGAAAAAAATAAATTGTATTCCTGACTTTTAAAATATATTATTAACGTGTATTAAATTTAGCGCTCTATAATTTTAACAGGTACTACAGGGAAAAAAATGAATAATGTTTACCAAAATAAATTAAATACACAAAGTATAAAATCGATATAGGATGTATGGTACATTTGTCCTTTGTCTGTCAAGGGCTGAAAAAATATGTAAGCGCCTTTAAATTTTAATAGCAATAAATAAAACTTATAAAAGTTAAAAATCATTTTATTGATAAATTCTGAAGCTAATAAAAAACCCGGTCTCAATACGTCAATTTCTTCGTGACCACATACAAAATCAACATCCGGACGTCCATGGAATTTTTTTTCAAACCGCATTTTTTCAAGGTAGCAATATGAAATGATTTTATAGAAAATATAAGATGGATTAACTATAGTGTTTTCTTGACATACGGCTACTCATATTATCGTATAAGTGCAATATGGTTATGATAGAGGCATTTAAAGAACACAAAATTGCTTGACCTTGACGTGTCGACAGTAAAGCTCTACCAAATAACGCTTTGCATTATGAGGCGTGCAATAACAACGTCATATTTTATTACGACATACAGCCCACCACAGGCAAATAAAGTTTAGGTTTTGAAAATTTATACATTTTAAATAGTTTCAGTTCATTCTCACCTTGATAGAAATAAAGTCGCTGTCTACATATTCTATATATTAGTCTAATCACATCTGTAGCTAGGTACAATAATGCTAACAAACTGGTTCTGATCGATAACACCGTTTGAAAAAGATCAATGCTTATAACTTATAACACCGTGAACGTGCTGAACGAAATCTAATGGATCGTGTTCAGTCAGTCCGTCAGTGCCAAGGAGTCTGTTATGTGCTGTGGCATAACATTTCATGTTAGTTCTCAGTGGTGACAACGCATCTGCAGCCTTCTATGTTTAAACTGAATTCCAGATGTCCATGGGAAGCAGTAGTCACTTACTTCGCTCGTCACTTTAATTTTACAAAAACAAATAAGAGAAGAGCATTTTAAATGGGGAGGAACTGAGTATTATAGATACCACCATTTTACTTGGAATCACACTAGACGCGAAGCTTCAATGGAGCCCCCATATATCTAAACTAGCAAGCAGACTTAGTTCTGCAGCATATGCTGTAAAAAAGGTTAGAAATCATACCAGTTTTGAAACAGCTAGACTAGTTTACTTTAGCTATTTCCATAGTATAATGTCGTATGGTATTTTGCTATGGGGACACGCGGCTGACACTGAAATTATATTAATTTTACAGAAGACTTAAGAGTCGCTGCGACAAAAATTTAAGGAAATTAATATAATAATTTTGGCCTCTCAATACATTTATGAAAATGTAATTACGTACACAAAATTAAAAGTAGTTTTACAAAAATAAGTGATATTCATTCTGTAAATACTGGGAATAGACACAAGCTAGTAGTACCAGTTACGCGACTCCAAAGAGTCAGTAATTCATTCTTGGGGCGATGTATACGCTTTTACAACAAAATCCCAGAAAATATGCAAAATTTGACCTGCTCAAAGTTCAAAAACTTTATTAAACAAAGTTTGTATAAAAAGGGTTATTATAATATTAAGGAATTTATGGATGATAATAACCCCTGGGAATGAGGTGATCGCTACCAAGCTATTTCTAATTTGTTTTGTGTTGTTAATTGTGTAACATACAGGATTGTAAGCTGTTATTTAAAAAAAAAGTCCCGCTGGGTTTCTTGCTGGTTCTTCCCAGGACAGAGGTTTTTTTTTCGAACCAGTGGTAATTAATCAAAAGAGTGACTTTCAATAAGTATTATTTATAATCTATATTGAATAAAAAAGTTTATGTTCTGTTTCTGTTCTGTTATGGATCACTTACGACCAGAAAGTGTGACAAGGATTATGATCAAAGCGCCGACGAGCTCCAAAGAGGGTGGCGCAATTAACAGACTCTCATAGATCTGTGTGGTGTACTTATAATTATACTTGATTGCCTCACTGATCTAGTGGTTGTAAATGCTGATCATGAGGTACAGGGTTCGAATCCTGGGTCACCCCAAAAAACAATTATTGAATTTTTTGTCAAGAAATTCTCAGTAGCAGTCTAGAGTCAAGAAGTTGGCAGTGGTGTAACACTGCCAACTCCCGTGCCTAGGAAAGCTCGTAAAGCCGCTGGTCCTGTGCCGGCCTGTGTGCTCCCTCCGGTCGTGTCGATTTGCCGTCCCATCAGTCTATAGAGAGTGAAGGGATGGATAGTGTGCCTGTGCTTGCGTATACACTCGAGCACTATAATCCTGGTCTGCGCAGATGAGCTAGGCTCATCTTACTTTTTGACATTCTACTACCACTAAGATTAGAGGACATTTGTACATGTAATTAATAAGAATAACAAAATATCAATACCATTTAGACCATCCAGTCATCAGACCAGTTAGTTATTGTTAGGTATCTACGCTTATACAGTTTCTAGACTCAGTACGTTCACAAAACGTAATAATAACAATTAATTAATTATTATTGAGTACGCTTCAGTTATCATTACCACGTTTTCTTGTTTGTCTGTCGTTCCGGGTGGAATCTTGCAACTCAAATTTCGAGCACTTCCCGATTAGCTAGAGACTAAAAAAATATATATAGCTCAGAATCAGATGACAATGTATGAATATGAAAAAAACCTTGGTATAATTTTTTTTTTTTACAAAATTTAAGAAGAAATCACTTGTTTTATTTATTTTAATTGTTTCGTTATTGTAGTTATGTTATCAATATCATTTCTAATTTCTGATAATCGACATAAGACAATTTACTTTTTATATAATAAGGATGACAAACGAGTGAAGAGTTTATTTGCCATAGGTCAACTGATTTCTTCAATTAAATCGCTTTTTAATAAAAGCAAATTGTCCAAAAGTTATTTTGTTTTTACAAGCCATCGGAAAAGAAATAAACGTTAATCTTTTCTTTACGGCCAAGCTCCGGGAATAGTAAGAAAATAATTATATCGAACGTTCCGAAAGCCCTTATAAATTTTTTACGACGATCCCGTGAGAATAAGGGAAGTATCCAATAATTTTTATCAGAGCAATTTCAACAATTTTTATTGATCATAAATGTAGATAAGCCGTCGAGATCTAATATAACTGAACAATAATTACACTCATATACGTTGTGTTGTTTTAAAAAGGTTATATCTGTCTTCAATCTTTTTATCACGTTCATTACATTACAAGCAGTGCCACGCTTTCATAATGCGCCTAATCGGTACTTATGAAGAAATAGGGTCATTTTATCCATACTAAAGTAATCTCGACGGGATTTGGAGCTCTTTAGTTGTCACTTAGTCCTAATGATTGCGTAAACTGAATATTCAATGCCATTAAAGGTTTAGAATATGAAATAATCACTTTCAGTATCGATGACTATCAATTCTAAATGACGATATTTTATTGAATACTTTTTGTGATTGTGTATTTTATACTATTTTTTGTTTGGTTATAATACGTATGTATATTTATCTTAAACAGCCTACGCTCAAAAGTAAACGTAAGTTTAACTGGTTCATGTGGTATAGTGTAATATTTAATATTTTCAGAAGATACTGTATTCAGGACGGATTACTAGGGACTTCAATTTGTACTAAATTTATACAAAAGCTATTTAAATTCTTACATTATAACAACCCGTTATCTCAACGCTTACAATCGTAGTTACTAACCCCCCCTCCTGCGCGATAAGTGTAAATATTACGCATCGCTCCGAAAACAGCGCGTGTGTCAAATTATAAGGGGAAGCGATCATTTTGATAATATTATTTTTATGATTTCATTTTGTGTATTTTGATTTATATGATATCGCGTAACATACGTACAAAAATACAGTCGAATGAAGAACGACCTTCTTTTTTTAAAGTCGGCTAAAAACTGCCCTTACTGGTACGACATAAAGGCGCTGTCAATGTGAAATTTTGGATGTGCAGTTCCAATGTGTGTTGGTGGAATTTACATATCTTATATTATATTAAATTTCTCAGAAATGTAAATTTTCTCACGTTGTTTTCCTTCACTGCCGAGCACGTACCACGTTAGCACTTATAATTGTAAATAACAATTTCACTGTTGCTGGTGGTGATCGAACCTGGGTTGCTCGCGTTTACGAAGAGCGGTTAGTTTTTGAGACCATGGCTCTTACATCATTTATTGGTAATAAATACCCATTATATTGATAAATGACTTATTATTAATTAAATAAAATTATAACAAAGTATCATTGACGGTGCTGGTTCACGGTTTCATTCTCTTATGCTATCGGTGTGCATCGACGAGAGCGCGCGCGGTGGCGGGAAAAAGGGATAAGTCCTACCGTTGGGAGGACCCGGAATGTACTGATCGGATGGTGTTTTTTTTTTTGGAAAGTGTATGTTTTTGACCCTGCGGCCTTGACAACTTCATCAAAATAGACTCGTAAGCAAGGACTTACGAGCTATTTAGTCCGTCGATTTTGCCGGCGCCGCCGACTGCAGTCCCGAAGCACCCCAGCCCCTGCTATTAGAGTGAGTCAAGCTAGAGGAAAACGGAATCGGTCGTAACTAAAAACGCCACATATCACGGGTTCTGAACCTTGTGTAGCTGTGATAGCGGTGGAGATTCGCGTTTCTCAAATAAATGTATTTTGATAAAATATATGTAATAATTATTTTTATATTCCAATACACGTTAAAAAATATATTGAAGTGGACAGTTTTAGTGATTTTATAGTATAGTTTTTTTTGTTTTTAATATTAAATCGCATTATTTTCGTAATACATTGTGTTGAACTTTGAGACTATATTTTTATCACAAAAATGCTTAAAATAAATTATTTTAGTTCTTTATTATATTGGTTGTATTTGGCGTGAAAGATAACTCTGAGGCAATTTTCATAAAACGCTATTGAGGGATTGTATTCGCTCTAAACTCAATATATATATATATATATATATATATATATATATATATATATATATATATATATATATATATATATATAATGAGGGCAAAATAATAAAAGGAAATAAGAAGAATTGTGGGTGGAACTATAATCTCCCACTTTGTCCTATACTAAATGTGTAGTGATGTACGCTGTCTTATTCATGATAATGATTAATTGCGTAAGCAAGAGAGCAAGTTGAACATCCGCTCTCATACTGTTATTATTTTTAACAATTAACCTTCAGAGTAAATTCTAATACGAGTAACATTCTTTTATTTAAATAATTTTGAGAATAATTTCTAACATCAAAGTGGAATAGTTTCTAAATATATATATATATATATATATATATATATATATATATATATATATATATATATATAGTTCAGTTTTGGAAGGCCTATGTTGAAAAGTAAAATAAAATTTAAAATAATCACAAGTAAAATTTATTTAGCCAAACCGTTAATGCCCAACCCGGGTTCGATCCCCGCCGAACTAATTATTGAATGCAATTTTAAGAGGAATTTGAAGTAAAAATCTGAGAACATAATAAGAAAAATATTTTAAAGAAATGTAAAGTGCGCCAACACTTATTGGGGAAGCGCGGGGAACATTTTCCTTGTCCTCAGTAGGGACGCTCAAGCTTGTCAAATGATACACTCATAGTGGAGGGACTACCAATAGTTAACGTTATGCGATAGTTTGTTAATCTTGTTACAAGTTGCTCGACCCTGTTTCAAGAAATTCGGAGGAAAAACTTGCGTTACGGGGAGAATGTTTTTATATTTTCTTACAGAATTTCATTGAACAACTATTTTACAGAATGCTATATTACAGAAGAATTCGATCGGTTAGGGTATATAATGATGGAAAGGAAATTTGTGGGTAGGTCAAATTTTATCTTTGAATAAAATTTAGAAAGGGATGCAGAAATAGGTGAAATTCAAAATAGTTAAAATTCGAACATAGTGCCCTTTAGTAACCGCTTTTAATAAGTAATGATGCAAAGTGTTTAATCCAGGGAGCGGCCGATACACCGTGTGGTAGAGTGGAAGTTCTATAAGTTGTTTCAAAACTATGATAGCATGATTTAGTCTTCGATTGTTCTTTTCCTTTTAAGCTATTGTATCACAGTGGCAGCGCTGCCACAATCTGATAAATTTTGCAAAAATATAGTTAATTTTTGACACAGCCCGTCAATTATTACACGACATTTATCTATAAAATACCAAAGCAGTTCAAGCGCGGCTCTATAAGTCTCATGAGCAAATAGTATGTATCTGAGCATAATGGTCACGCGAGTTCAGTGCTTTTTTCCCATCTCAAAAGTGCCCAACGTGCCTAAAATACTTTTCACTTCAAAAATGTTATTATAGTGTTGAGGAATTTCAAAATGACAATAATATACATGTTCTCATATGATGGACGTAAGTGCTATGTGTATCTATCACTAATTTTATCTGAGAATTTAATATCATTTTAATAACATCATAATACCTTGTATTAATGATTTAATACATCTAAAGGAGAACAGCAGGCTTGTATGGGAATTTCGTACCGCTAAAAAATTTCGTGTTTTGGGATATTTTTGTTTTAATTGGCAGTTAGTAGGATAGACAAGCCCTATTTAAATTCTTAGATTTTTAAAACTTGGGACGTAAAGTTATAACCAGTTTTATTTTTAAGGTTATGTACTAGTGTACCAATGTAGATTGTTATATATATGCACATAAACATTGTTTTGGTGATAAAGTAAATGTTCTTGATTGCTTGTCGCTATCTTTGTAGTGTTTTACTTACCATTAAGTAGGTAGATTGAGATGAGGATGCAGTCACAAACCACAATCCAAAACAACAGCAAAGAACTGAAAACTGAACTGAAATGAAAGACAGATAATCTTTACCTGTCAATAAATAATTGCCATATGAACAAAAAAATATTGATGACGAACATCATTCCTGTCATTAAATCGTAAACCATTATGATTTTATGCAACAATTATGCATTCTTAGGTATAATATATAAGTGTTTAATTATATATATTATTATTTCTATTTCTAAATAAATAATTTTCATTTCGATATTTGTGTTATTTTACATATGGCAACTTAAAAACATAAATGCGTTTAGTTTACGCTTATATTACGTTTATCTATTAAAATCTTTTATTGATATTATTAATTAATCCGGGTTCTAAAATAGAACACTAACATAAAAATAAATGGCTTAGTTGCCTTAATATGTGGTACAAATTCTATAACAAAACAACAAAAAAGTATGCGGTACAAAATCTGCCGTTCTCCTTTAATTACGAAATTGACATTGTGAATTATGACATTATGAATTATATAAATTACATTATTATTATTAATAAGTTGGCATTTTAGTACCTGTTATTTTATACCTACGTATATTTGGTAATTTTGAAAAATGATGACGAATATAATACTTATCTTATTTATGGCAAATTTGAATATAAATTTTAATCACCGCTGAGAGGACAAACCAAAGCAAACGCGAAGGATTAGTTCATTTTGTTAGTGAGATAAAAGACCTACATCTCACTGACAATGAAACTATGGTCAGTTTTGATGTTCAGTCACTATTTACATGCTTACCTATTGAAGACTGCATCTCAATTGTAACCAGGAAGCTAGAAGAATACAAAATGCCTACAGAATATGCAGTATTACTCAAACACTGCCTTACATCTGGCTATCTATTGTGGAAGGAGGACTTCTATAAGCAAGTAGATGGTGTAGCAATGGGCTCACCTGTATCTCCCATAGTCGCCGACATATTCATGGAGGACTTTGAGGATTAAGCCCTTCTTACTGCTCCTGTATATCCAAGATTCTACAAGCGGTACGTAGACGACACTTTCACAATTTTACCATCTGACAAAGTAACTGCATTTTTAAACCACCTTAATTCCATAAACTCTAACATACAATTCACAATGGAGTTAGAGGCAAACAATTTTTTTAGCTTTCCTAGATGTTTTAGTCATCCGAAATCCTGATAACACTATTGGTCACACTGTGTATAGGAAAAAGACCCACACCATCCGATATTTAAATGGTGAATCGCACCATCATCCATCACAGTTAGCTACCGTGGGAAAATCTTTGTTTCAGAGAGCACGCGGGATCTGTGACAGAAAACATCTGGCCGCCGAGCTTCAGCACGTCGAGCAAGTATTGCATGACGAAGCTTCGGGTCCCGCGCCTACGTCACAGTGAGCGAGTGAAGCCGGCCACAGTCGAGCGTGTGTCTGCTGTACTACCCTATGTCAGAGGAGTCACAGACAAGGTTGGCTACATTTTGAAGCGAGGTTCTATTAAAACATACTTCAAGCCGCTGAAGAAGATTAGTCAATTTTACCATCCGTCAAGTATAATATCCCTCTACAAGATGCAGGAGTGTACAAACTGGATTGTGAATATGGTCACTCTTACATAGGACAAACAAAAGATCTATAAAAACCACGTAATAGAACATATAGCTGACTTGAAGCACCGACGTTCCGGGAAGTCTGCAGTCTGTGAACATGTTCAAGATCGTCCCCGCCATTACATCAGATTTGATAGACCACAAATCCTCGCAAAAGAACACCGATTCCTACCAAGGATGATACGCGAGGCTATTGAAATTAAAAAACATCCTAATTTCAATAGAAAAGATGGATGGGTGCTGCCATCTGCTTGGGATCCTATAACATTAACTATAGAATCATTTGGCCTTAGAAAGTAACGTCATCAAGTGTATGGTACGGGTCATAAATTGTTTAACCCATGATTTTCAAAGTATAAATTACACGTTCCGATTTTACTTAAGTTCGATTCAAATTAGTCTGTAGCTTAATATAAATAAAATATATCTATAGCTGATGCGAAAAAGAAAAGTTTCAAAGTTCAATTTTTCAACAATAATATCTCTTCTATTATTATAAACGGAATGTTTCAAATTATTTTCAAATTAAATGGAATTCATTTTATTTAACTTTTACAAGCCTTGAGTTTGATGTAGATTTAGTTTATTTCGCAGTATAATTACTTATGTGTTGTGTTACTAGAGAGTAAATTATTTAGTTTATGAAGTCGATGGATGCAGGTGGCTCAGTACTGTGCTATGTATTATTTCTTGGGGAAGGCCTATGTTCTGCAGTGGACTTCTAACGATGATGAGGATGGTGATACACTTTTCGCCACCCATATATCTTTATATATTATATAATTCTTCTGTACGTGTGTTTGTCACTGAACTACCCCGATGACCGATTTTGATTTATTTATGTGTGTTTCAGTGAGTTCCGGGATTGTTTAAATTCACAATTAGACCCGGTAGGTGGCCTTGTTGTCGAGATCCAGAATTCACCCTTAGTGCTAATCTTTGCGGATTGCTTTTGTAGTAATATGTCATACTTACCGTGTGGTGACGAAGTAAGAGAGTCTATCACCACATTTCGTCCCGTGATCGTCATAAGAAAACTATGGTATATGCCAGAAGGATCTCATGGCTTTCGATGGATAGCGGTAAAACCGCCTTGATTACGCTAGACGTAAAATACCCAAACTAGCGACGGGAGCAGGGTCCGGCTTTTACGGGCTGCTGATGAAGAAAGTGTCATCGTCCATCCATCTATTACAGCCTATAAAAGTCCACTGCTGAACATAGGCCTCCCCCATAGATTCCCTCATAGGGGGATTTTTGCCATAGTTGCCACGCGTGGCAAGTGGGTTGGCAACTGCAATTTTTTATAATTTTTGTTGTTATTAGGAAGACACTGCTGCCCATCTCCTGGTTTGTTTCCCTATGTGGCCTCTTACGACACCCACGGGACGATATTAGGCAGTGGATATTCTTACACCGCCACTACACGGGGGAATAAGGTGTCATACAACTATTTATTTAAAATAAACTCTAACGTCATAAACGCTGTTAGTTTTAATACAATTGTTTTGGATTTGAAACAAGATCCCACCACTTAGCAGATTGCTTGTCACCGAACTTAGGTACCTTAGGTAAAAGGTAAAAGGCCGTTTCGTGCAACACCAAACAAATTTAAACTATTTAATGTATTAATTCAGTATGTTACTCTTACAATAAAGTTACGTTAGACCCTTTTCAAAACATTTCTCCAAGTTCCAAGTGGAAACAAAGTCAGGCGACTTGGTAACAACATTAGCAAACTATCGCGAAGTGTGTGAACTATTATTGCGGTTGCTTTTTAATAGATAGGCTGAAGCGATTCTTGTTTTAAATTAATTTTGATTAGTACTAATGATTAGGTAAAGTCAATTGGGCGCGAGCAAATCTATTTGATACCCGTCGCTGCGTTTAACAATGAGATGCATGCTGCATTTAGCGTATAATTACGTATAAATTATAACCCGCTGAGTTAAATTACCACATTTTACGTGTAATTAATACGCGAAGAGAAATTTATATATACGAGTATATTAGTCTACTATCCCACCTGATTCCACTGACCCACAAAAGCCTATTCACTCTTGCCTTGAAGACACCCACATTGCAATCGGATGGAAAGACAGATGCTTGCTATTTATTCCAGTGCTTTTCTGTACGCATGACGAATGATGAAACAAACCATTTCATTCGAATGCGTGGCAAGTCGACAACGAAAGGATGGAGAACGGCCGAGCTTCTGATTGTCCGATGGTGGAAGAGAGAAGGAGGAATTAAGTAATGCAATTCCTGCGCGCACTCACCGAAATGCATCCAGTAGAATACCGAAAGGCTGGCTACCACTATATATATATATATATATATATATATATATATATATATAGGTTTTGTAGGTGACATTTGTAGCTTTTTTTCAAGTTGGTTGCAATAGTAACTTATCATGGTGGACTTTAAGTTTGTGACACCTAAATTTTATATAAAGCAATTTTCCTTTTAACATAAGTAAAACTCGCGATACCATTCAAAAAATCTGTATGGTTAGCGCTCCACAGTTTTCTTCCTCGCATAACTTCCTTGTGAAAACGACTATCACCAGCGATTTTTCCGGACCTATACGACTTAGTGACCTTCAAGAAAAGAGCCTACTCTTGTTTAAAGCGCCGGCAACTCACCTGCGATTCCGCTGGTGTTGCAGTTGTTCATGGGTGGCGGTCGACTCTTACCATCAGGTAAATCGCATGCTCGTTTGCCCCCTTTAACTTGTTCCATATTTTATTGACGAGCGATGCGTAACAATTATTTTTATTCTTATTAATTATTAAATATATTATTATTTTTATTTGACGGCTCCATGGCGCAGTGGCTTAGCAATGACTTGCTGCACTAAGGGCCGCGGGTTCGAATCCCGCACGGAACAAGTATCTGTATGGTCTACAAATAATTGTTCCGGGTCTGGGTGTTTGTCCATGTGAAATTTATGTGTAAACTGCCCCCACGATGCAGGGTTTTTTGATTGCCTCCATACTAGGAATTTCATCCTAGTGTGGAGGCAACGTTTAAAAAAAATTTATATACGTCACAACGAAATTGCAAGGCGAAGCGTTCACGGCTAATTGTGGGAGCACTTTAATTTGTCTTAGTTCCATTGTGTTGTTCATTTTTGGTATATGAAGTTTCATTCCATGAAATACAATTCCTTAATTTAATTTCATACAAATTTTACTGAATATTGTAGATGTGAAAGATTCCCATTAATAAAGGGATGAATGGATTTAATTGAAATTTGGTGGAGGATTCTGACTGAAAATAATGGTGGGGATTTTCTTTTTTTATCCCAATAAATATAAAAAAAGGGATTTCGAATTTCAAACTTTCCTTAGGCAAATTTCGTATGAGAATACGCAAATTATAAGTCATGTTTTAGAATTGATAGCATTGATCACTCGTCTACGTTTAGAAGATAAGAGTATACGGCTGCTACTGTAAAAACAGTACTGTGTAAAAACAGAAACTGTAGGTTTTAGGTTCTAGTTATGTTGTGATTTACGACATGATTTACTGAATAAATACAAAACCACCAAAACTCGCTTTAACCACTAGGCACCGCATTGGTAAAATCTTATCCATCTTCCTCATCACCACGTTAAAGTCCACTGCTGGACATGAGATAAAAACGTATGATGTAATTGATTTACTGGATTTCCGTGAAATTTGGTAAGTAAGTAGTAAATGACACGGGCAAATAAATACTACTTTTTATCCGACTGAGGAAGTGCAAAAAAAGCAGGGTTATCTCTTTCCCTTCTTTTAATATTTATTTTCATTAATAGTTGCTGATGAGTCCATCAGCTACACACGATAAAACGCAGAACTCTTAAAATGTAATTGATCTAAGTACTATACTTCTCGCAGTTTTATGCGCTGCTCCTGTCATCTGTTTTGATATTTTATTTTGTGCCTGACATTATGTATCGGTTATACTGCAATATGTTGGATTGCTTATGCCACCACCGCAAGCACATGACTGTCAAATTAATTCCTGTTTATTTTTGTGATTTGGATAGACGCTTGTACTAGTTTTACAATATTTAAATTTAAAGTTTAGTGGCGGTGTAACCGTATAGTGGCTGTATAAAAATGTCCACTACCCTATATTATCCCGTGGGTGTCGTAAGAGTCGACAGAGGGAAACAAATCAGGAGATGGGCAGCAGCGTTTTCCTAATAACGACTGAAAATAAAAAACTGCGGTTGCCAATTTAACTCTCGATTATATTTTAAAGTATTTTAAAAATCCATTTGATTGTGAATTTAATTTAATTTAATTTTTTAATTGTACGAGCATATTATGCTATATCAAGTAGTATCAATACACGAGCGTTAAAATTATGTCTGAAACACGATATTTCATGCAAAATTCAATTGTATGTAAGTTTGTTTGTGGTCCTTACGTTATTTAACTCCGAGCCACAAAGGGTTTACCGTTTCCGCGCACGGCGAGGTGAAATTATTTACCTGCTTCAGTCTTCTCTGACTACCTCAGCTAAGGGTTTTCATGGCAAAACTGAATACGCATTTTAGTCTAACGAGTTACCCATCTAGAACCCATTATTTATTATATTACCACTTAACATTACGTGGTAGACGTGGTATATTATGTTTACGATTAGGTAGACTGTGTGCCAGTTTATCACCCGTATAATATAATTTTTTTAGATAAAGTCAGATGCAGATTGAATGCCACAACCCCAGTAAAAAAGGTATCCATTAATCTCCACACTCACCATGTGAAATACAGCAGCATTAAGCTTCTATTTCACTGTGGTGTTCTGTCAGCGCGTATTATTTCTCTGGTCGAGCAAACTTATTCGTGCTGCACTCATAATATAGCTGCAGTGTAGCACAACCACGTTAGGTGTGTTAAATAAAAGTAGCAATAAATCAAGCAAGTATTTCATTAATTCTTCATGACCTGTTTTATTAGTTGTTTTACTAGTATAACTATTACGTCTATTTCTTCGGTAAACAATTTTCTTCCCGACAACGTCCCTACAAACATTCGTGTCCAAACAAAGTCCAACAACTCGGTAACGAAATCGGCGAACTATCGCGAGTTTGCAACTGTGCGGACTCCTACTGTGGTGACAAGAACAAACAACAATTCTAGAAACAGTGATTAACATTAGAAACACTTTTGTTTTGGTTGTACGAGCGAAGGTTATAAGGCTTTGCACAGGTTAACATTAATTTTATTGCTTACTGAAGGATGTTTCTTTATATAAACGAACAAACACGTCCACTTCTTCTTCTTCTTTATCAGTCTTCAAAAGATCACTAGGTTTAGGCCTCTACCGTTGTAGAGTGGTTGTAGCTGTTACGATTCGCCACTAAGGCAGTCAAAGGTCTCATACCATACAGCCTAGTCTAATTTGTATTTGGTTACAAAACTTTTCACAATATACTGATGTGACACATTGCGCAGTTCTTGAGAGATATTGACGACAGTTTAACCCAGTGGACAGTTGATAAACGAAAAAAACTAAGACTTATATCACCAGCGAAACACTTGTTACATCGTTTCCACTAATATTTCACACGGGGAGACATTTAATACATAAAATTGCACCACTTTTAGGTATCAAAATCCACATTAAACTAATAATAATAATAATTCCTCCAGAACGGATCTCGGTCAAGGCGGCCAGTCTCCGTTGAGACATCTGCACAGTACAGGATTATAGTGCCCGAATTTATGTGCAAGCAAAGTTGCTCTCTCTAGTCTCTCTTTCTCATAGTCCAATGGGATAATAAGCCGATACGGCCGGAGAGAGATCAGGCGCAGGACCAACGACTTTACGTGCTTTCCGCATGGCATGGGGGTGAAATACCGCCGATATCCCGACTCTGGGCTGCTAGCTATAACCTCTTGACAGAAAAACCCCAAAACCGAATTTTGGCCCGACCCGGGATTCCAACCCGAGACCTCATGATCAGCAACTGCACTCACGACCACTAGACCAACAAAGCAGTCCACATTTAACTACCATTTAAACGAATTAATATGAGCAGCAAGTCAAGTTCCCGCCAAAACTCCCCTGTTGTAGAATGGATTTGCCCTAATCGTCACGCTTGTGAGACAAAATGACTACCGCATGCCGGTATGGGTATTATACATCTACATCTAGTCTACATCTAGCGTAAACGAGTTTCTAAATCGCCACTTACTTGAAGCTTCAGATTTTTTTTTATTTTCTCTATGGGGCGAAATTGTGTGATGGATTTCTTACGCCGCCACCGCACGGCAAAGAAAAAGATCAAATTAGAAATCTATAGTTTTAGTATTTATAGTAGTATATGCTATATTATATATAAATATTATTATACATATAACATTATATTTCACTAACTATACAATAGTCCAGTTGGCGACGAAGGTGTGGGTAAGTGCCAGGAGCTGCCTTGTAGTCTGCGGTGAGTCGAGAAGAAGGCAAGTAATTTGCGAGAGTGTCGTGAGGCAAAGGTGGTAAGTAAATCCTAAGAGTCGTGCCAAACACTGTAGCGCAGAGATTAGCTTGAAGGAACAGAGAACGTTATCCCAATGCTGCCATGAACCTTGTAAAGCTAGGCTGTTTTTAGAAGCAAAAGACTTCAGACGATGTTTGCTCTTTAGCAAATGTAAGGTGTTCTTGTGATGTGGCGGCGCATTCTTCGTGCCACTAATTAATATTTCTGTATATTCTATTCTTTTATTTGTTACATTTTAGAGAGAAATATCAATGTTAATTTACAAACGAAAAACAATTCACGAACACCTTGTACACGTATCCCCTGGGTAGTGCTAAACGAGCAGCGCCACATACTGGTGGGAGGTTAGTCCTCTATTTGTGTGAAGACTGGCCGAGGGTTAGTTACAACCCACCTGGCAAAGACATACCGCCAAATGACGCAAGTCGTGTTACGGTATGATGTTAGGTGAAACCCATTTCTTTGGGAGAATGGGTCTGGACAGTTGCGTTGCGCATATGAACTGGTTGTTGCGCGGTCGTTTCTTGTGCCAGGTGCCTAGTTATGGAGGTTAGTGGGATCCAAAGCACGGTAGCACCGCTGGCCAACCGTAGATAGTTGAGGGCCCAATTAATGAGCCAACCACTCATGAAAGGATGATCTGCCATCTTACAAAAAATCCAGGGATGGCTCCATCATACCGGTTGGAAAGCGGAGATTACCTCACCCTTGGGAACTTCTGAACACTGTGTGGTGAAATCTGTGTCGTTATATTCCCCACCTAACGACTATTTCCAAGTTGTGCAGCGAATGTGGCGATACAAGTCAGCAAACTGGGATGACATGCGGCATTTTATCCTTGGCGGCAGGTCTGCTTCTCGTCGAAAGATCCGTCAAGCTGCGCGGATTACCGTTGTGAAACGTCAAACAATGGAGTATTTCGTCCCCTTTGCTGACGTGCCCATTGATGGTAAAGCTCGCCCATGATTCAACGCCGAATGCAACAGCTTCAGATGTTAGCCATAAAAAGAGAGCCTTTAACCAAGCCGCCAAGTTCTGCAAAAAGGTATTGCAGAACTTGGCGTTTATTAAATTTGTTTATTTAATAAAGGACTGTTCCAGTCCTGAATGCCGTAAGCATTTAGGACTGGAACATGCCCAAATCTTTGGAGCTAGCCAATGTGCAACCTGTGCCTAAAACGAGCAGCCGTGCCGACCCTTCCAAGTATCGGCCAATTTCAATTACCTCCATACTCTGAAAGGTTATGGTGTGTATATTGAACGCCCATCTCTGGGTATACCTAGAGAAGAATTATCTCCTCAGTGACCGAAAATACGGGTTTCGCCGAAATCGATAAACTGGGGACCTTCTAGCGTATGCCACTCACATATGGGGCAAAGCCCTCGAGAATAGTGGGGAGCACTTTTGCTGTTTCCCTTGATATCTCAAAGGTCTTGGACAGGGTTTGGCATGCTAGCCTTTTGGACAAGTTTTCGACATACGGCTTATCCCTTATCCCCTGGCCAGATTGACTGGGTGAAGGATTACGTGAAGGCTTTTGTTATGCTAAGACAGTGCGATTTACCATCTAGGGCTTCATCACCACTTACGGCTAGGTGGGATTCTGGTCAAGCACTGACTGATAATAAGTTAAAAAAAATTAAATAAAGAGAACTGTACATTGAATTTCATTAAAATAAACATAACTTTGAGAAAACACTGAAACTGGAACAAGATGAAATTAATATTGGAAACTACAGACGTTCAAAGAGAAAAATGAAACCGGAGCTCGGAAATCAAGTTTGTTGGATAAATTTTATAGCGCTGAAAACTTCTAAATGAAAAACGCGGTCAGAGATAACTATTACAATCAGCTATTGGGCAGAAAAGTTTATAGGTATAACAGTTACATAAGTGACTCATTTATAAATTTCATAATGGTTAAGAAAATAATATAAAAAATTAAAATTGGATAATAAATAAATCTTAATTAATTCATATTGCTCATGAGCTTTGATAATTCTAGTGAGAAAAATAAGACAAAGTCTTGAAAATATTGTATCGTCATCGGTTTAATAGATCTGCAAAATTTCAGATTATTCAGACTTCTGGAAATGGGTGAAGTATGGATTTTAAAACTTCTTCACATTCATACATGCGTACATACAAAAACACATACAGTTAAGCTACTATAAGGCGTGTTAAAATTGTGCCTTGTGGTCTCTTCCTAAGATAATTCATCGCCTCTATAAAAAAGTAAGGACTATGGAAAAAGCTATAAAGATAAACTTTAATAGATGACTGTAAAACTATCTCATATAATATGCCAGAAGAAATTTCCGAACTAATTAATAGAATCAGGCGTTACTTTGCGGAAATACATTATTAAAGATGTTAAAATTAATGATTTCTTATATTTACGCGAACACTATACATTGAATAAAACTACTTTTACGGATTCTATCGCGTTTAATTAATGTGGTCTCTCATATATAGGGCAAACAAAACGATCAATAAAAACCCGCGTAAAAGAACATATAGCCGACGTGAAGCACCAATGTTCCGAGAAGTCTGCAGTTTGTGATCATATCCTAGACGGCCCCCGCCATTACATTAGATTTGATAAACTACAAATTCTCGCGAAAGAACATCGATTCCTGCCAAGGATGATACGTGAGGCTATTGAAATTAAAAAACATCCTAATTTTAATAGAGAGGGAGGCTGGGTACTACCACCTGCTTGGGATCCTATAATTAATAAAATTAAAACTATACCCAAGCATACCACTACAAGACTTCAAGACACAGTAAGTTCATTATGCGTAGATCGGACCAAAATTAATAATTAAAAAAACTGAAGATACTCCGGGTTAAGTCTGACATCGGGACGACAATCACCTCAGTTCCCCGTTACCATGGGTGCTGTAAAGCACCCGAAATGGCGGGAATTAATAAAAATAAGTTAATTAAACGCGATAGAATCCGTAAAATTAGTTTTATACAATGTTAAAATTAATTAGTTAAATTCCGCACGAGAAGTCAATTGCGTGCACTATCGTTGCACGCGCAACGAAGGGCGAGAGGTGCTCTTCAAACTATGAAAGACACCACTTTTTTACGCGACAGGAAGCAGCATCATAGGTGCCAGACGTCTGGTATTGCTATTACAAGTCCTCCTGACAAGCGTAGCGATTATGTCAAATCATCCCTGCAGAGGTTTATTTCCAGCAGTGGACTGTTATAATTATATAAAAAAAGAAAAAGGAAACATAAGATGGAAATTTCATTTCTATTAGCTACAGTAAAATTTTTTGCTGACTTCAAGAAAAGGAGGCGGTTCTTAATTCGTGTATGTTCTTTTATGTATATTACTCGATAACTTCGTTATTGTGAATCGATTTTAATTATTTTTTTATCAAATAGGTCTTCAGGTATAGCCCCATATAAAGGAAAAAATTCCATGTCAAAGGGTGGGAAAATAGAGTATGAAGTTTTTAATGTAAACTATTTAGTCGACATTCTAGTCATTGAATGAATAATGTCCTAAGGGTTTCTTATCTACACAAATAAATAGAATTATCTGTAATATTGAAATAAGTAACTTCTGTTAGGCTCAGGAAGTTATTTGCATCATTGCATGCTATTAAAACATAATGAACTATTTTTGAAAATTTTATGTCTGTTTCTCTGTCCGGGCTAATTGTTATAAAACTTTAAGAATAGAAAAAGCCCTGGAAGAATCTAGGCGAATCTGGAGGAATCCGAAAATCTTGAAGTTTAAAAAAAAATGTTAAAAGTTTATTACATCGCATTAATAATTCTTTTGCAGGCGAAGCCGAGGAGGGTCACTTGTATTTAATAATATTAGAAATTACTACGACATTCTAGTGGTTATTTGAGCTTATTATATTCCGAAGGCCACTCAATGGGGTCAAAAAATGAATCTTTTGGTAAAATAATCATATTATAGCCTCAAAATTCAGGGCTTTAATACTACTCACTACGGCTTAGCACCGGCTTCTGGAGCTATTATGTGGAAATTATTGCACACCTCGAACGCGAAGCGACAGAGGTTGGGCTTTACTGTCGACTTGATAAGGTCACGCTACACGCTCTCTTTGAATTCGGTATATTATTTAGTTTTTTGAAGTCAGCTTTTACTTTTTATTAAACGTCCAATTTATTACTGGTTTAAACGAAACAAGAATTGCAAAATGAAAAACAAATTATACTAATTTGTTTTAAAAGCGAAGAATTAATTAGAAAATATAATTTCCTGAATATTTCTGTTCCGATACATAGCGGGAAAACCAAAAAGGCCAATGATGGAAAACGTCTTAGGTTTTTGTTATGTTGATAAAAACATGTTGTTGTTAAAAACAATGTTGTTAAAAAGCTAATGCTTTCGTTTTTATTTAAAAAAATGTTTTTACGATTGTCCCATGTATTACAGAAATAAAAACCATTTATTTATGCTTATAATTTATCGCTTTATCACTTACATATTTATTTATAACTGTTACGAACGATGTCAAGCACCCAATTTCATACATCTCCTTTATATAAAACTGGCGACCCACTCCGGCTTTGCCTGGGGAGGATCTATTAATGTGGATTATTTAGATTTAAGATAATCATCAATTTTTCGTTTTAACAAAAAAGAAACATCTCCCAATTTTTCGGCTATAATATAGCCTTGTTCACTCCAGGCACATGCAAATAGGGGGCTATATTAGCTCAGGTACGTACCAAAAGTAAATATCTAAAGTACAAAGGCTCAATGTCAAACAACTTGGGAACTACTAAAGCTGTCGCAAACTGTGAACTATGTCAATACTGTCTTAGCTTATTTGAGTATTGTTTGACACGTTATATTAATTTCATGAAAAGGGAATTGAACAAAACTAATTTTACGGATTTCATTGCGTTTAATTTTAACTTTTTTTGCTTTTTTAATTCCAAACGTTTCAGGTGCATTGCGGCACCCATGGTCATGGTGGGGATTAAAAAAGAGCGGTTGGCATTGCTATCTATATGTATATACATATATTCGTAAAGTTACATTACAAAAGGCAGACATAGACAAAAATTTTAAAACTAGTTGATGAGATTTCATATTGAGCGATGCTTTTATCCAACGGTTATTTGTTCAAAATATACGCTGATGATAGCGATCATATTTTGCAGTGTTTGAGAACCAATCAAGAATATTTGAACTCTCAACTCCTGAACATATAAAGTGATAGTAAAACTTCGTAAAAATCGACTGCAGTAGAAAACTTTTAGATTAAACCCGGTGTAGGTGATAATTCTTGCAATCAACAGACTGATAGAAAAAGTTTTAAGTTTATTCCTGGCCATGTCGTGAAAGCATTTGTGGACTTTTTTCTTCTGACGAATGTTGTAACATATAATGGAGACGCTAAAAGCAAGGTTTTATTACGTTCTTTTAGCTACGGTCAAATCATATCGGCCTTTTTGGCATTTTACACAAATTATTGATATTGCTGAGATTATAAGATTTTGGTGGAAGGGTATATATATATATATATTATATGTTATGGTATAAAGTCATATATTTAAATATTTATTATTTTAAATATATAATAAAGTAACAAGTAAAGTAATGTTACAGCCTACATAAGTCCCAATGCTGGGTACAGGCCACCTCTCACTTCTAAGAGGGTTTTAGGACAAGGGAGAGAGAGTCGTGGTAGCTCAGGGGCCTAACGCTCGCTGTAAATTTCAATTTTTTTTTTTTTTTTTATAGAATATGGGTGACAAACGAGCACACAGTCCACCTGATGGTAAGTGGTTGCTGTGGCCCATAGACATTTACATCTATCTTCGTTAGCGAATTTAAATGCAGATGCGTTGTCAGCCGTGAGGACTAAGATAGAATGCCTCTTTTCCAGTAAAAAGGGTCTCCGGTTCTCTACACTCACCATACGAAACACAGCAGCATTAAGCTGCTATTTTACGCTGGTATTCTGTGAGAGGCGTGGTCCTTCCCCGGTCGAGCCGACCCATTCGTGCTACAACTATACTATTAATATAGCTGCAGCATGGCTCTACCACGTATAAATGTATACGAGCTACCCGTGTTCAAACCCTGCCGGCGCCAATGAAATTGTTATTTGTAATTTTAAGTGCTAATTTATTTACCATGTGCTCGGCGATGAAGGAAAACATCGTGAGGAAACCTGCATATCTGAGAAATGAATAAAAAAATATCGAAGACATGTGAAGATCACCAACACGCATTGGGGTAGCGCGACGGACACTTCATTTAAATATATGACTTTGAAAAATCATCCAGTTTTAATAGGATCGCATGGTTCAATATACTACGCATATACTGCAAGAAGAGTATCTTGAAGTTTTACAATAGACGCATATTGCTACAAGACTTCAAGATACTGTAAGCTCTATTGGATCAGAAGATTAATATTTAAAAGTTGAAGACTTTGGTTAACTATGACTTTAGGCAGTCAAACAGCCTCATGGTCGCTCATGGACAGGGGGTCCATGAGTGACCATGAGTGCTATAAAGTGCCCGAAATGTCGGAAATTAAACAGTTAAATTTAAACGCGATAAAATCCGTAAAATTTGTCTTATTTAGGACCGACTTTTCAATCGTTAGATAACAGTTATGCATCGAATGAATTATAACCTGACTGAATAAAAAAGGGAAACAATTGAGTTAATTTATATAAACTAGTGGTTATAATATACTCCTTTATTCATGCAACTGTAATTTTCAACTGTAAGTTTATGTTGCATTTTATCCTATGAATACATTTTAACTAAGGTTTGATAAATCGGCCATTAATGATACAGAGATTAAAATTTAACTATACCAGTCTTCATTCTCGTAAATTAATTTATTTATAGCTTGGCTTGATTACTTTAAATGGACAGTTATACATAGTATTGAGGTATACAGAAAATATACCATGTTTTTACTTAAACATTTACGCCTGCAAAAATGTTTAAAACTGTCATGAATTAAAATTATTCGCCAATATATTACCAACACCATTACTTAGATCTTTGACTTCATTAAGTATAACTAACATTTTAATATTTTGTTAATACTCCACTTTTGCTTGGTAGTTGTGGCCTTTTTTATATATGTTTTACCTTATAACATTGTTTATGTTGAAGGTTTTAAAATGGATAGATAGGTAAAATATTTACAACTTATGATGTTAAGTCTTTCTTGTTAAGCATTTTGGTTTGAAAATAATTTAGATTCTTAAATTAATAATTAGAACTGGATTGCAGAAACCTTAATCTGGTGTTCAATATGTATAGCAGTAAATAAGTAAAATAAAAGTTATCATGATGTCCTACTTCCGCAGAGTTTACCTCACTGAATTGCTATACCAAGCATTCAAGTAAAGATCCAGTTCTCTTGTCAATAGTAGCGACGAAAAGTTAAAGCTACCTATATCTTAGTTTACATATTGCAATAATATAAGGAGTATGTTGATTTTATTGTGATTAACATTAATATTGCTATTTTCTACTAAAAGGAGTTTTGTGTAACGATTTTACAATTTAGTTATTATCAAATCCAATAATATTAAATAATCGATTTCAGCTGTCATTCCAGATACGCAATTTGGAGATTAAGTTTAGAACTTCGTGATAGTTTGCTATTGTTGTAACAAGTTGACTTCTAGTGAAAAACATTACACGAAAAGGTGTTTTAAACTTTGAATAATCTTTCACAAATAAAAACGGATAAACTGATTTTTATATTTAATTATCCAAAAAATTATTTAGGAGTGGATTTTTAATATGCTGTTATGGTATGGTTAGATTATTAAAGTTATTCTATTTTTGAAGTGGAAACTTCTTTAGGCACGATGGACACTTTTGGGATGGAGAAAAAGCACTGAACTCGCGTGACCGTCACGCTCAGATACATACATACAGATGTATTTATGTATTTATTTTTATTATATAGAGCCATGGTAGCTCAGGGGCAAAGCGCTCGCTGTAAATTTCACAGCACGCGAGCAACCTGGGTTCGATCCCCGCCGGCATCAGTGACTCTAGTTTCTGTGATGTTGGTATTGTTAGCCTATGCGGCTCTTACAGCTACATCGGACACAGGGCTCACGGCCTAAAAGGCCGCGCCCTAAAAAAGGGGGGGGGGGGATTATTTATTTTTCTTTCCCAACGTTGCACTAACATCGATAATCTTGAGGTGGATATTATTGTGTTCAGTTTTGTGGTCACATAACATGACATGGTTGAGTTAGCTAACCACCGTCCGAACAAGGGTGGCGGGCCCCAGCTCTGACGGCTAACTCGTGTTGTTCGATGTTCTGAGCAGTGAGAACCGTCCAGGGACGCGCGTGTACGGTGTGTACCCGGTGTGGAGGGGTGTGCGGCGCGCCCGTCTGTGGACTCCTACTCTTAGGACCGTTGTTGTTCTAACAGTGTTTGTGGCACTAGGTGATTATGTAGTGTTTGTGTATGACTGGCCGGCGACATTTCGGTCGCCGGAATGTAGCGGAACGCCGGCATCAATGAAATTGTTAATTACAATTTTAAGTGCTGATTTACCACGTGCTCAGTGAAAGAAAACATCGTGAGGAAACGTGCATGTCTGAGAAATAAGGATATTTCCTTGCCCTAAAATCCTCTCAGAAATGAGAAGATGCCTGTCCCCACCAGTGGGAAGTATATAGGCTGTAACTTTAACTTAATGATTTCTTATAGTTATGCGAGCACTACACACTCATCATTTCATCATCATTACAGCCCTTCACAAGTCCACTGCTGAACATAGGCCTCCCCCAATGAATGCCACAAAGCAGGTCCTGAACCACCTGCATCAATCGACTTCCTGCATGTCTAACCAGGCCGTCATTCCATCTAGCGAGAGGTCGCCCTACACTTCGCCTACCTGTACGAGCTGCAACTCGAGAACATTTTTTCCCCATCGGTCGTCGGTTCTTCGAGCTATATGGCCGGCCCATTGCCACTTCAGCTTACTAATCCGTTGGGCTATGTCGATCACTCTGGTTCTACTGTGGATATCCTCATTTCTACATTTGCGGATATTCTCATTTCAACAACTTTATCACATGTTTTCCGTGGGCTACATAAATTCACCATAAATTGTATGCATTTTCACCCATAATTGACACCATTTTTCTTCCCTTTAACGCCATTTGCAACAAAATACATTTCCATTCTTTCCGTATATAACTTCCAATTTCCGTTTATTACCTCTAATTCTCCTAATTTTCCAATTGGCGACATATTTTACTATCACTACGATCGTTTAAGATTAAAATAATAACACCAGTATATTTTACTAGTCGCCAGTGAGAAATCAAAGACGTTCGTTTACAATTCCGTATAATAATGTTCTAGCCTCACATCAATTTGTGCGCTCCTTGACAATTACCAATTACCCATTTATTAACAATATTACAGATAGTTCGTGAGAAATATGATTTGCGTGGACTACATTTTAAACCAAACTTTTAGTCCAAACTACAACTTATAGCTGGCGCATATGGTAAAACCACATGTGCTCCACTGCTGCACAGTTCATGGTACCCTGGAAGGCCCAGTGGACGCCCGATGCTTATTTTGAGTAGTTACACATGTGTCAGAAATAGTTAACTTAGTGCTTCCTTTCTGAAAGAGAAATATTAAGATACGCTAAGGTGTGTGTCTCTTTCTCAAAAGTAGAAGGCGGATAAGCTAACGTCGTGCCTCTGTCGTACTTTTTTTTTTCTTTTTATACACGGGGAAATCCTCCTGGATACCGGCCTGTCGCGAAGGCGACAGACAGGTTATGCCAGACTCCTACCTGCTAAAATTGCACGGTGTTCATCTCTTTGCCCTTGGTCGGGGCTACGGGGACGCTTTCGCACACTACCGCAGGGTACCTTTACAGGGTCCGTCTCATTGACGGAGTGGAGCTGGAGTTCTCCAGTTTTTCTCCATGTAGGGGCGCATGGGAAACATACCGTACGCGCCATCTCGAGGTCTTAAAAGACGACGGAAACTCTCCGTGTCCGCCATTTAAGTCTCAATTATGGTTGGTCTAAGAGAGCCTGATATACTCTCCTCCGGCCCCAACTCTCCGGCTGCAGATTGGGGTATCTGCCGTCCTTTCTCTCTCCCTCTCCGCAGCCTCCTTCCGCGACATCACTTGTTCGCAGAAGGTTACGCCGGTACCCCACGCCCTTTCGCATCCAACCATAGATTTAATTAAAGCTGGGAGCGAGAGGTTGTCCCCCACTACATCCACGAGATCAATGGTGACACTCAGTTGTCGGCTCTCTTCCGGCTGTACGGCATAGATACTTACCAAAGCACCCATGCCCGGAAAGCACATGTAAAAGCCGGAAGATCAGTGACCCGTGCCGCCTGTTCAAGCAGTCTGGCAAGATCGGACGAACAGCCCCGACAGTCCTGCTTCCTGCTTTCGGGTAGGTTAGACGCTCTTTCCACTTTTCAAACACAAGCAGCTGAGCATGAAGCTGCCGCAATTGCCACTCTCTAGAAGAAGGACGATACCCTCGATGTCGAAGTTCCGAGTGCTTATCGTACAGAGACGCAAGGAACTCTGCCTCCATATCCCAGGGCGGGATCCCGACAAAACGCATGCCGCCTCATGGGAGATTGTCCGGTACCCACGTAGGACTCCGATGTAAGTCCCGCCGCATGCATTTGGAGATCTGTCTGTTCAGTTGCCTGTATGCTGTCAAATCTACTGAAGACTGCAGCTTCATTTCCCGTCTAACAGCCATGAGATTAAGAGTGTGATCGGAGAGTTTTTGTGTTTTTCTGCGGCTGGTCTTGCAAAACTTAGCTCCGACCGCATGGACAGTTTCCACGAGCTTATCATTCATATCGTCCACTGCATTGCAGTCTTCTTGGTACTGAAAACGGTTTTGTAACTCGAACTGAATGATTTCGGGACTTTGGATTAGAGCACGAGGGGACGGGCGTTGACTTCATTACGACACCTCTCAACAGCATTTAGGTTCAGTGTGCCTCTAACCATTCGGTGATCGCTACCAGTTTTCACCCTCGCGATTACCGAGACATCACTGAACAGTTGCCGTCTAGTCGTCATAATGAAGTCAAACTAATTTTTTGTCAAACCGTCGGGGCTTGACCAGTTAATGTTAATGGGCTACTATAAGGTGTGGATGCCTTTGTGATGATACCAGCTTGTTCCATTTCATTTAACTTTTCTTCCAATTTCGATCTATATGCATATGGAATCGGATAGGAACTAGTAACTATGGGTTCATCATCAATAATTTCAATTTTATGCTCATAGCAATTCGCTCTACCCAATTTACTTGAAAACATATTCTTATGCTTTTCCAAAACCTTACTAAGTCTTGCCTTTTCAGAGACCTCAATGCAGATCCTAATTTTATATTTTTAACGTATCATCGGTACATTGTTTGATGCAGTTTTTGTATAATACAGATTTATTGTTATATTTGAAGGTTATGAAATAGTCTTTATTTTTCACTCTAAATTCTATTCCAACAGTCGTATTTCTTAAATCAATTAATATATTATTTCTCTTGAACCAGTCAAAGCCTAATATTAAAGTTCTTATTAAATTATTTACAATTAAAGTTTGTGTTTCAAAGACTACCTCATCTACCTTTATAGGCAATATGATCATCTGTTGTATATTTGTGTTGCGCTGCCCAACAGCGCCTTTTATTTGCAATGCTTTAACTGGCATTACAGATATTTTACGATTATAATCTTTAATCTGTAAATATAAACTTTCCGAAATGCATGTAACATCGCTCCCAGTATCAAGAAGCGCGTCTATTTCTTTGTCAAATATTGAAAGTTTAATTTCAAATCTCATATTCCCTATAAATTTATTTTGGTATTTATCTTCGTCTTCCTCGAAGACGGTTTGTACGAATAAGTCCGTTATGAGCAAGTCCGACCTGGTGTTTAAAGTGTTTAATATACTATTTACTTTGTCGTTATAACGAAGCCCTTCTCTATTAAAATATACTTTTAAAGAGATACAATTTCGCCTCTATTAAGCCTCTATTATTTTTACCTAGTATTTGACCAGGTCGCCAACCCAGCTTTAATAACATATTTAATTATTTTAAAGTTCCCTTTTACAATGCAAGGGATTGTAAAAGGGAACAAACTAGTTGGACCTCTACAACTCTAAATTTGGCTCTAGGGCCGAAATATTAGATCAGTCATTAGTGATATGTATTTCATGTACTTCATTCACCTAATTTTTCCCTATTCGGGTTTACGCCAGGTTTTGTATGATTGTTGTATTTCTTTATATTTTTGCTCTGTATTATTATAAAATTTTCACTTTTTCTCATTATCTTGTTTATTATATTATAATTTCATCTTGTTTATCGATATAATCTAAATTTCTTAAGATATCTGTCGTCCCTATTACTGTCTCAATTTTAGCTATTCTCCATAATTGCTGCACAGGTTAACCTCAAATGTTTTCATTGCATTCTAAATTTATTTCTGAAGCATTTTAATTTAATTTTTGGGCTTCGCCTTAAATGTGTTTATATTTTAATAGTTACGTTTATGTTTATGTTTTATTAATTGATAATCTTTCAAAGATTTCGAGGATTCGCAAACACTTCGTTAATTTTGTAAATTTGGTTTTATTGTTCTATAAATTTTTTAAAGTAAATTTTAAGAAAAAAATAAGTATTTATTAATTACTAGCAGCCGTGAAGTGACAGCGCAAGAGAAGCTTTTAACCCATATATTCCTGTCGGTATCGTTAGTGGTGTGGTGACACAGGGAATTGAAACGGGAGCTGATGGTCAGCAGCATTTTCTGACCATCAAACGTGGCAACTATCCTCCTTATAAGGCAATCAATGGGTGAATCCAATATTCCGCAGTAGAATTTTGATATGCTATAACGGTGGTGATTATGATACGTCAAACATCAGAATCCATTCAGCAATTTAAGTGTGAAGACATAATTATAGAATTACACTCTATTTTGCATAGCAAGCTCACGAGAACTATACATTTTTCCGAAAGAAAAATGCGTGTTATTCCAAGACCATTTTAAGTCAAGGGATAGATCTGAGGCGTAATTCTGTACCTTTTGGTAAGTGGCTACTACAATCCATAGACACCTACAGCCACCTTCAAAGAAGGAAAAAGAAGGCTACCGATACGTTGTCACCTCTGCGAACTTAGATGGAATGCTTCAAAGAATGTACCTATACTAACTCTCTACCTTTCAGGCCGGAACTAGTTCACGCACTGCTTTGTGTATACTATGTTTCATCAAGGACAGCTCTTAATAACCAATAGCTTTAAATATCTTCTCAGAATAAATTAGGAACTACTTTTAATGCAAAGCCTTCTTGGTAGCTCGCCTTTCGAACAAATGAAGCCGGAAATCGCAACGGTGTAATGAGTCTCCGTCACGAAATCGATATTACCTCGCACCGTTTTCATAGGACGTTGTCTCGGATTAAATTACTTGGAAATATGATTATCCTACCTTGCATATCAATCGCCCCTATCATTTTTTCTTCTAAGGTAGGATATGATTTAAAAAATGGGTGCCGATGCGTTTCAGTTTCCGCTATTTACTTATTATTGTGTAACTAATTATAAGTTCAATTTTTTCAAATCGATTTTATTTACTTTTTATATATGTACGGTCACACATTCCACGTAATGGTAAAAACAACTGCGACATAATAGGAATTACAGGTGATTTGCCGGCCTTTTAAGGAAGAGTAGTATCTTTTCTTGAAGGTCCTAGCAGCACAAGGTAAACTAATTTCACAAAGTAGTCGTATGAGGAAGAAAACTTCTAGACAATTGCCCTGTGGTGGACAGTGCATACACAGCCGTCGAACCTCGAGGCCTTGAGAGTCTATTGTAAAAACAATAAAAGCTTTTGAATCTATTAACTCGAGCATAATATCGTTGAACTTAATATTATTTATTGCCAAATATAAAGGGTTACCCCTTTATATTTGACAAAGAAAATTTAATGCAATTTTATTTTAGTGGCATTAAAAAACAAGTCGTTAGTTTTAAACCAGTGTAATACTTGAGATACAGCATAATTTACATCGTCCATTAACTTTTTAACCTTCTGTAAATTTTAAACACTAAAGAGGTATCATCAGTAAGCAATACTGTTTCACATAAGTTTTTAGTATAGAATGGATGATCATTCATATATATATATTAAAATGAACAATGGTTTCAATATTGATGCATTATAAAATAGGCTAATAACACTGCTGTGTTTCGTATGGTGAGTTTGACGTGGAGACCCTTTTCACTAGAAAAGAGACATTCCATCTTAGTCCTCACGGGTGACAACGCATCTGCATTTTGATTCTTTATTAAGGATAGATGTAGATGTCTATGGGTTACAGCAACCACTTACCATCAGGTGGACTTTGTGCTCGTTTGTCACCCTATCTTATAAAAAAAATCATCACCCACCTTCGATTTGCCGATAATACAGTAATTTTTTTGCGTGTTGCCAGTGATGACGTTTGGATCTGAGAAGTGGTCCTTCACTGCTGGCCGTATGAGGAAGGGGTCAGTTAGCACTCTCCAAAGGTCACTCAGTGAGCTATGGAGAGTGCTGATGGGGGTTTCTCTGCGTGATAAACTTAGCAATGGGGATATTCGCAGTAGAACCAGAGAAACTGACATAGCCCAATGGATTAGTAAGCTGAAGTGGCAATGTGCCGGTCATTTAGCTTGAAAAACCAACAAGCGACGAGGAAGAGAGGTATCGAGTGGCGGCCTTGTACTTTTAGGGCAGCTCCCCACAAGTTGGAGTAAAGTCCTGGTAGATATGCAGTGTGAGTGTAGTGCACCTGAGACCCATTTTACTGGAAACGAATTATACTATCTTAGGCCTCAGGAGTGGCAACTCATCAGCATTTTGATTCTTAATCGAGGATAGATGTAGATGTCTATGACTTAGAGCATCCACTTGTCATCAGGTGGACCGTGTGCTCCTTTATTCTATAAAAAATTGATCATAACCACGAATAATTACAACATCGAAGGAACTACAGGCGGTGATAGACGGCTTTTCACCACTCTTAGTCAAAAATTATTTCTCCGAATCTGAAAAAGCTTTAAGTCCGTGTTTATAGTAAAATCTTGCGGGTTCCAGTAAATATTTTTTCTTATGAGTTTCAATTTATAAAAATGATATTATCCTACGGAGTAATTTTCATTTCGATATAAAATTTTCCGCTTGCTAACAGAATTTGTATGTATTAAACGTCATTTACCGACTACCAGTTCAAACAAATGACGACGGAAATCGTTTAGAGTTAATGAGACTCCATCCTGTAATCGATATTTCCCCATGTATTGTTTTCATAAGACTACAGACAGTGTACACCGTTTAACATATTCTACTTCGAACAAAATCTCATAACGTTCCTAAAATTTAAGGCTTAAACTTATAATGTATGGGGTATGTACAGCTACTAGACTTACGTAACTTATGCGTTCGTTTGACCCGGGTCGCATCAAAGTATTGTTGATTGCAATTACATTTTCTGTACGTTCTGGATCAATCGATTGACAGGACCTACGACTAACAGTGCTCAATAAGATACCCAAAGAGAAAGTAAACTCACCGTTAAATATTTTTTAAATACGTAATAGAGTCACTCATAGAGAAAGCATATTACACAGTCAATAACTACCTTGTAGATAAAGATGGTTGGTCTTAATGTCTTACAGTTTAACACATATACCTCATATCATTTTCAAAGTTAGAAAATTTAATAAGTTATACTTAAAATAAATTCGCTGAAGACGTATTTCTTCGTAGCTATTTTCTCTGTATGAGTTTAGTGTGAACAACAAGTAACAATTATTATTATGATATGTTGACGTTCATAAGTGCTTTTTTAAAAGTCTACATGAATAAAGATATTTGATGTCATTTGAATTGACTTAAAGTTGTTTTTTTTTGGCCACAAGCGATTACTTCCATCGTTTACGGTATTTTGTTGAAATTTTTGTACATTGCTGTTCTGCTATATAATACAGAATAGTTTTATTATTTATTAACATCTTTGTTTTAAAGTACATGTCCAGCTGTGATTGCTTTGTGAGTCGTGATGATTTACTGGTAGTGGTGGATCACACGATCGTAACTTTATTCCTGTTCAGCGCAGATGGCTAGTCCCATTTGAGACTGGCCGGCGTAACCGAAATTCGGTCCAGATGACATTATTATTATATGTCCAGTCGCAGTAGTCACTTACAATCAGGCGGACTGTGAGGTTGCCTGTTACTGAAATCTAATATACAATAATAATGTATATAAAAATTAATGTTTGTTTGTTCGTATTTTATGCGTCGACATACCGTTCATCAGATTGCGGTTAAAATTTGTCAACTTACAATTACTCGCACTTGCGCGAAGGTTATATGCATAATACAATTAATTTACAGTAGGTGGCGCGCATGTAGTATCGACAAATTTATATGAAAGTCATATGTCATTCAATTTCAATAAATGTATTATCATCCCTAATTACCTATGGATCTGAGACGTGGTTCTTCACTGCTGGCCGTATGAGGAAGCTCAAAGTCGCTCAGCGAGCTATGGAGAGGGCTATGCTCGGCGTCTCTCTGCGTGATAGACTTAAAAACGAGGATATACGCAGTAAAACCATAGTAACCGACATAGCCCAAAGAATTAGTATGCTGAAGTGGTAATGGGCCGGCCATATAGCTCGAAGAACCGACAACCAATGGGGAAGAAAGGTTCTCGAGTGTCAGCCTCGTACCGGCAAGCGAAGTGTAGGGCGTCCCCCCACTAGATGGAGTGACGACATGCAGGAAGTCAATGGATGCAGGTGGCTCGGGACCGTGCTTTGTGGCATTCCTTGGGGGAGGCCTATGTTCAGCAGTGGACTTGTGAAGGGCTGTAATGATGATGATGATGATGATCCCTAATTAAACTATTTACACAATTATTTCTTCGGCGGCAGCAATACGCCGGGTACCAACTAGTTACTAATAGAAAAATATCTCGACGACGTGGTTACCATAGTGATGCGGTACAACAAAATGCCAATATTTTATGGGGCTAACTATGACATTGGGACGTCAAACATCTCAGCTTCCCCCCCCCCCCTCACGCCCCGTGACCATGGCTGCTATAAAGCACCCGAAACGTCGGGAATTAAAAATAAGTTAAATAAACGCGATAAAATCCGTATAATTAGTTTTATTCAATGTGTAGTGTTCGCGTAAACATAAAGTAAGTAAAGTAAAGTTACAGCCTATATAAGTCCCACTGCTGGGCACAGGCCTCCTCTCATTTCTGAGAGGGTTTTAGGGCAAGGAAATGTCCCGCCGCGCTGCCCCAATGCGTGTTGGCGAACTTCACATGTCTTCGAAATATTTTTTTATTTTATTTCTCAGACATGCAGGTTTCCTCACGATGTTTTCCTTCACCGCCGAGCACGTGGTAAATCAGCACTTAAAATTGCAATTAACAATTTCATTGGTGCCGGCGGGGATCGAACCCGGGTTACTCGCGTACTGTGAAATTTACAGCGAGCGCTAACCATCTGAGCTACCTCGGCTCATTCGCGTAAACATAAGAAATTATTATTCAAAACAATTTATTTACAAAATTGTTGTGTCCCAACTGAAACAAAAATGAAACCGCAGAACATGTCAACGTAATCAACCAATCGAACGGAGTCCAATCACTCTAGAAATAATATTTCGGACGTCAGCATCGGCTTTTAGCCCAGCCTCGTTGATTGGTTGGCAACAAAATTGAAATTGAACCGAAATTCATAAGCGGAATGTTACAAGGGTCAAACTGAGACCAATTAAAAGATAGACGGGACATTACGTTCATTTCATGTGACTTCTCGACTCGCACTCTCGCATGCATTTTTTTATACAATAAAGGTGATAAACGAGCACACAGTTCACCTGATGGTAAGTGGATGTTGCGGCCCATAGACATTTAAATTATTTTTAAATTTTAAGCTTACCAGAAGTGATATTTGTAATTTTAAAAGCATTGCTAGTATTTAAAAAAAATGCAGATGCGTTATCACCCCTGAGGTCTAAGATGGAACGCCTCGTTTCCAGTAAAAAGGGTCTCAGGGTCTCTATACATCGTACCATACGAAACATAGCAGCATTAAGCTACTATTTTACGCTGGTATTCTGTGAGAGCATGGTTTTTTCCCGGTCGAGCCGACCCATTTGTAGTACAACCATAATATAGCTGCAGCATTGCTCTACCATGTTTTCTTTTTTTTCACATATATGTGTGCGTCTAGCAGCACCTAAAACCATGTGTTTTCTTACAAAATTTGAGCATGGTTTCGTAAAGTACAGGCGTAGGTAAGTGCGAGCAGAATTTCAGTAAAATTGATTTTAGAAGAAGCACACCCCATAAACATAAATCGTGTTGTGGTAGGTATTGGTTCTTATATTAAGTGTGCGTAATATGTAGAATAGATTAAAAATATTTTTATTCTATACTAGCGATACGCCTCGGCTTCGTACGAGTGTTTTCTGGATCTTAACAACAGTGCCACCTTACCGGGTCTTATTGTAAATCTAAAACATTCAGGGATCCATTCAAATATACACAAAAAAATCATCAAAATCTTTCGAGTCGTTTTCGATTTTTAACGAGACTAACGGACAGCAATTGATGTTTATATATAGAGAAGATAAATTAATACATACTGATTGAAAGTATTTTTTTACCCCTGGTTTGAAAATATCTCCGTCCTGCGCAGAACCAGCAAGAAACCCAGCGGGATTTTTTTAAATATATTTCACTTTACAATAATTTTGTACAATTTTTAGATAAATTTTAATAGAACCAGCGTAGTGGCGGTCACCTCATTCCCATGGTTTATTTTCATTCATGTATTCCTTGACATTATAATAACCCTTTTTGTACAATTTTTCTTTAATAAATTTTTTAAACTTGTTTATTGACAAACTTTAAGAATTTTCTGAGATTTTGTTATAAGAGCGTATACATTGCTCCATAAATGAATTACTAATTCTGTGGAGTCTAGTAACTGGCATCACAAACTTATGTTGTTCCTAGTGTTTATAGTATGTACATCTTTATTCTTATCAAAGCTATTTATGTTCTTTTTAGTTAATGGTCATAAGAAGATTCACATGTATACATGGGAAAATGGTGGTGATAGAAGCATGATTGATTTCATAATTGTGGATGAAATAATGAGGAGCGCAGTGGTAGACACAAGGGTTTACCGGGGGTCTAACGTAGGGACGGATCATTACTTAGTCTTATGCCGAATTAATGGTCTATTCAGACGTTGGCGGCATCGGACATCTGTGTCTACCACTGCGTTACAACGTATAAGAACAGAGAGGTTACAAGATGAAGGTGCGAAAGAGAAGTTCAAATGTTGACTGAGATAAAACATAAGTGGTATGGATGAATTGTGTATGAATGATTTAAACTTGGAGACTGTGTGGTATAATCTCAAGAAAGGTTTGGTGGATGCAGCTACCGAAGTATGTGGTGTAAGTAAGAGATCGAATGAAAGGAAAAATAACACTTTATGGTGGACTGATGAGGTACGGATGGAAGTAGAAGCAAAGAAGAGAGCATGGCTAGATTTACTAGCAACCAAGGCTAGTCATTTTAGCGGTATGAATGATGATATTGAATGAAAAAAGGCAGTCTTTAGACTTATAAATAAGAGAGTAAAAGAAGTAGTTGAAAGGAAAAAGCAAGAAAGAATGGATAAGAATGATAGAAGAATATCGGATAACTTCCAGGCAAATATTAAAATGTTCTGGAAACTCATAAGAACTGCCAGGGACATTCAAAACAGCCTAGAATGAATGCTATACGAGACCAGAATGGCTGTATTCTGAATGACGAAGTGTCGAGTTTCAGGAGATGAAAGGAATACTTTGAAAGCGTGTTTATGAGTGATGAGACGTTTTAATTAAATAAAATAGAAATTCCGAAAGAAGAGGTAAGAGATAGAGAGATAAGTATAGATGAAATAATTAAAGCAATGAAAAGTATGAAAGCAGGTAAGGCAGCCGGATATGATAGAGTATCACTCGAAATGCTAAGGGCTGGAAAGGGAGTGGTGGCAGACGTGCTGTACACCTTGTTTAATTTGTGTTGGGAACTTAAGCGGGTACCGGGATACTGGTGCAAAGCCGTGATAGTCCCACCATATATAGGAAAAGGATCGCAGCAGAACTGTAAAAACTACCGTGGTATCAGCCTTCTTAGCATTGTCGGAAAACTGTATGCTAAGGTACTAATTGAAAGAGTTATGAAAGAAACTGATGGAAAAAATTGGGATGTGCAAGCGGGATTTAGATAGGGAATGGGATGTATGGATCAGGTCTTTTCCATGCGCATGATCGCGAAGAAGTTTTTGGCCCAAAACCAAAAGGTTTTTTGTGCGTTCGTGGACTTAGAAAAGGCTTATGACAGAGTGGACAGGGATGTGTTATGGCAAACACTGAACTCATTTGGGTTGAGCACTGGGTTGATACAGGCATTGAAGTTTCTGAAAAGGGACTCCAGTGCTTGTGTCAGGATCAACGGGGCCTACTCGGACTGGTTTGGCATCCACAAAGGGGTCAAACAAGGCTGTGTGGCTTCCCCCTGGCTGTTCAACCTATTTATGGACAGTTGTTTGGAAAATTTGAAAGTTGAAGAATGCTGGTTAAGAATGGGTGAGCTAACTTACTCACGCTACCTTTTGTACGTCGATGATCAAGAGAAAAGTGTGGTTTGCAAGATGATTTTGTGACCAGGATTAAGAAAGTTATGCTTCGGTGGTTTGGTCATATAGAAATAATGAATGAGGAAAGAGTGACAAAGCAAATTTATGTGGCAGAGGTGAACGGCAGAGTCGGGAAGGGACGCCCTAGGCGAAAATTTATCGACCAAATTGGCGATATATTGAAAATGGGCCAAATTAAGAGTACCCTTAACCGACGAGCGTGCATGCGTAGGTATATGGATGTGGAGGAGGCGAGAGAGGTGTGTCAGGATCGTGCCAAATGGAAGTCCATAGTCTCTGCCTACCCCTCTGAGTGACAAGCGTGAGTGTTTATGTTATGTATGTATGTCTATGAGAGTGATATAAAACTAAAAAAAAATAATAGCCATAGTACAATTGAATAAAACTATTTTTACGGATTTTATCGCGTTTAATTTTACTATTTTGATTCCCGACGTTTCGGGTGCTTTACAGCACCCATGGTCACGGGGGGGACTGAGGTGTTTAACGTCCCGATGTCATAGTTAGCCCAGCTACCTTCAGTTTTTTGAATATTAATTTTTGGTTCGATCTACGCAGAATGAGCTTACAGTATCTTGAAGTCTTGGAGTGGTATGCTTGGGTTTTGATTTAATTTTGTTAATTATAGGATCCCAAGCAGATGGCAGCACCCATCCATCTTCTCTATTGAAATTAGGATGTTTTTTTAATTTCAATAGCCTCGCGTATCATCCTTGGTAGGAATCGGTGTTCTTTTGCGAGGATTTGTGGTCTATCAAATCTGATGTAATGGCGGGGACGATCTTGAACATGTTCACAGACTGCAGACTTCCCAGAGCGTCGGTGCCTCACGTCAGCTATATGTTCTTTCACGCGGGTTTTAATGGATCTTTTTGTTTGTATACTCCTGCATCTTGTAGAGGGATATTACACTTGACGGATGGTAAAAATTGACTAATCTTCTTCGACGGCTTGAAGTATGTTTTAATAGAAGCTCGCTTCAAAATGTAGCCAACCTTGTCTGTGACTTCTCTGACATAGGGTAGTACAGCAGGCACACGCTCGACTGTGGCCGGCTTCACTCGGTCACTGTGACGTAGGCGCGGGACCCGAAGCTTGTTGTCTTGCAATACTTGCTCGACGTGCTGAAGCTCGGCTCGGAATCAAAATTAGTAAAATTAAACGCGATAAAATCCGTAAAAATAGTTTTATTCAATGTGTAGTGTTCGCGTAAATATAAGAAATCATTAGCCATAGTACAACTTAAATCTGTATAAGTGACAGAATATCGCCATTTTGCATGCGCTGCGTGTTTATATTGTGCTAGTGAACAAAATTAATTTGTTGTCAATATGTGGAAAAAAAGAAAAAGATTTGGTGCAGTAAAAAGACCATGTTAAATCTAAATTAAATTTATTCAACACTGTTCCTAAGACAATATTTTTCATCTTTTATACGTATATCTAAAGACATTTATATGTTATGTTGAAAAAACTGCTATACAGCGTAAATAATAAAAATATCCTATTATAGAACTGATTAGAAACCAATGGCTGCATTACATAATCCATAACATACATAGTGCAGCTACTAAGACTATGAGACCCTCGAAATAGCGTTTAGGCTGTTTAGCAAATTGTCGCCATTTTAAGACCCATAAAAACAAAATTATAAATATAAATTTGGGAATATTAGAAATTATAAATAGTCTTAGCCTATACCATTATTTCAGTTTGACTAATGATCACTGTGTCCCAATGTGCCATCATATCCATTAATTTAATATATTTTTTTATTCTAACCTATACAACCGATATTTAGTTACCGTATTTTGTATTTTGTCCTTGTATTATTTTGTTATTTTGCTGGCGTGGCAATTTTTCGTTAGAAAACATATACAAGTTTACCGTAAATCTAATTTTGCACGTCCAATTCACCAATTATCATCTTCAAAACTGAACTCGAATCCGAATATAATATTAATATGTTAAATATATGTACATTAAATGTCGCCATCATTCAATTCCTTTTTGTTTTATATTCATTTGTAATCCCATTCAAAAAATAATTTAGAACATTTGTCTTTATAAGTTACTTATAAGACAATATCTGTAGTATAATAGTTTCCTTGCACACCAAATAACAGCTGTAATACAGCAGTTATACAGCCCCTTTTATGCTTGTACAGCTACTGTACAGTGCTACTATTGCATAAAGCTGCATAATTTTTGCAAATTTTATACATACAAGAACTGTATAGGCGCTTATACAGCTTTTATACAGCCAGTAAATACAGCCTCTAGTATAAAAACGAACTTCAATACAGCTCGTATACAGCTTGAATGTTGCTTGGGATGCTTGCTTGTGCAACTTTAGTTTGCGCAAAGTAAGCATTTGCGCAAGCCATTTACACGATATACCGTTTTCCGGCTTAACGTACATGCTTGCTTGTGCAAACTTGCTTGTTAAATTATAGAATTTGTGCAAGTAAGATTAAGCGTGTAGCCGGGCCTTAAGAGGCGACAATGAGAAGTGCCAGAAAAATCGGTATAAATATCTCGCTTAGACCACACGTAAACCACCTACCCAGTTTTTAACGCTGTTGCCAGTGCGTTGAAGGTCAGCAGAGTCAAAGGTGCGAGATGTATGAAATTATGACTGAATTTGTGTGGGTTATAGTTTTAATTGTTTTTCATAATAACTTAGAATTTTTCGTTACTTTAGCTAATTATTGCACTGGTTTCGATATCTTGTATAAGTGATTTTTAAAATTTCGTTGTGTGGTTCATCGTAGTTTTAATTGCATTTTCTTTCTATTCCTAATGCATCGCAAAATGCCTGAGATAACCCAAGGTTTAATAGTGCGTTGAGATTTGGGAATTTAAGGTTTTATGTTGTTCTAGAGATTCAGACAGCTGTTTTATTAATATTTCCACTAATGTATTAGGATCTTCACAAAACAATAATTTAATTATATTTTTCTGTACAAGTGTGGTGAGAGCCTCGTTATAATCAATAAATTCTCCATTTTTAGAACAATATATTTTTTGTTTTACTTTACTAATTTTCATAAATATGCTGTAGTGATCAGTAGTTGTGGTATTTAAGATTGCTATATACGGCGATAATTTATTTTGGTCTATTTTAACATGAAATGATCCAGACAGCTCTCGCCTCTAGTTGATATAGAATGACCAGAAAGTATTCCGTGTGTTGATAATATATTTAAATATGAAGCTCTATTATTATTTGAATTGCATCCTTCATTAGGTTTGGGAATTAAATTTATGTCAATGGGCCACAGCATCTACTTACTATCAGGTGGAATGTGTGCTCCTTTGTCACCCTTATTCAATATAAAAAAACTGTATATATCGACTTCCTGCATCTCTTACCAGGTCGTCACTCCATCTAGTGGGCGGTCGCCCTACTCTTCGCTTACCGTTATGAGACAGCCACTCGAGTAACTTTCTTCCTCATCGATAGTCACTGCAACTTCAGCTTACTGATCCTATGTCGCTAACTCGGGTTCTGGTGCGGATATCCTCATTACGAAATATATCACGCAAAGGAACTCCGAGAATAGCCCTCTCTAGAGCTCACTGAGTGACCTTGTGCATCTCGTTCGGTCAGTAGTGAAGGACCACATCTCAGATCTATGTCGTTACACACACACACAGCAACACGCACTGTTTGTTCTTCTGTATCGAAATATTTTTATAGCTATGTAGTTTTAAAATATAAATATGTATGCCTTATGACCGCTCATGGATTTCCACCAAAGTACCGGCGTAAAAGCTTATGCTGAGTCTGTGACATTATTCTGCAGTCTAATATAAATTATAACACTTTTTTGTCGTTTATTTCTTGTGTTTTAGCTACTAATTATTGCTTTCTTTCTTCCTATTAATACTAGTGGTAACCTAGTAGGTAAAATCCGACCGTAATTCATTAATTTTCTAATTTGGTATATTAATCAAGCTGTGTTTTACTTTTACTGCACAATAACGAATGTAGAAACGAAACGCAACCGTTGACCACAGACGCAAACAATAAACAACGCACGGTCTATAATCTGTCAAAACAAACACTGGACGAACCGACAATAAAAGTATTGTCGAAGGGCTTGAATTTTGCAATAACACCGCAAAGAATCCCGTACGAAGAAATTATCTGTAGTGTTGAGGATTGTCTGTTTAAGAATAATTTCGGTAAAGAGGAGTTAGATGCCACACGTCAAGACATTTCGTCCTTGTTACGTCGAAGTTCAGCGCTGAAACTAAATCTCCCCAAAGACGAGTTTAAAGCATTGTACAACTTACGCAACAGACCAGAGCTCACGATTCTCCGCGCGGATAAAGGTAATGCTACGGTAATAATGGACACGTCAGAGTATAACTTCAAAATACACCAACATTTATCAACGGTAAGTACATGCAAAAAAGTCTAAATAGACCCTACAACTAACACACTTAAAACAACTACCGACTTGATAAAGAATACTCCGAAAAGTTAAATCTCGACGTGAATTCGTGAATACCATCATGTACCAAACCACCGAGGTTGTAGGGGTTACCGAAAATACACAAACCAAACGCTTCACTACATCCCATAGTGAGCCAGATCGATTCACCAACTTATAAGGTGACTCAACACTTGACAAAATTACTGTCACCACTGAGAGGACATACCAGAGCACACACAAAGGATTCATATGGTCAGTTTTGATGTTCAGTCACTATTCACATGCTCACCTATTGAAGACTGTATCTCAATTGTAACTAGGAAGCTGAAAGATAAGAACATGCCTATAGAATATGCAGTATTACTCAAACACTGCCCCACATCTGGCTATCTATTGTGGAAGGAGGAGTTCTACAAGCAAGTAGACGTTGTGGTGATGAGCTCACCTGTATCTCCCGTAGTCGCCGACATATTCATGGAGGACTTTGAGAAGAAAGCCCTTCTTACTGCTCCTGTAACTCCAAGATTCTACAAGCGGTACGTAGACGATGCTTTCACAATTTTACCATCTGACAAAGCATCTGCATTTTTAGACTACCTTAATTCCATAAACTCTAAAATACAATTCACAATGGAGTTAGAGGCAAACAATTTTTTTAGCTTTCCTAGATGTTTTAGTCATCCGAAATCATGATAACACTATTGGTCACACTGTGTATAGGAAAAAGACGCATACCAACCGATATCTAGATGGTGAATCGCACCATCATCCATCACAGTTAGCTACCGTGGGAAAATCTTTGTTTCAGTGAGCACGAGGGATCTGTGACAGAAAACATCTGGCCGCCGAGCTTCAGCACGTCGAGCAAGTATTGCAAGACAACAAGCTTCGGGTCCCGCGCCTACGTCACAGTGACCGAGTGAAGCCGGTAACAGTCGAGCGTGTGACTGCTGTACTACCCTATGTCAGAGGAGTCACAGACAAGGTTGGCTACATTTTGAAGCGAGCTTCTATTAAAACATACTTCAAGCCGCTGAAGAAGATTAGTCAATTATTACCATCCGTCAAGTATCATATCCCTCTACAAGATGCAGGAGTGTACAAACTGGATTGTGAATATGGTCACTCTTACATAGGACAAACAAAAAGATCTATAAAAACCACGTAATAGAACATATAGCTGACTTGAAGCACCGACGTTCCGGGAAGTCTGCAGTGTGTGAACGTGTCCAAGATTGTCCCCGCCATTACATTACATTTGATAGACCACAAATCCTCGAAAACACCGATTCCTACCAAGAACGTTTCGCGAGGCTATTGAAATTAAAAAACATCCTAATTTCAATAGAGAAGATGGATGGGTGCTGCCATCTGCTTGGGATCCTATAGTCAATAAAATTAAATCCAAACCCAAGTATACCACTGCAAGAATACAAGATAATGTAAGCTGATTCTGCGTAGATCGGACCAAAAAAAATTAATATTCAAAAAGTGAAAGTAGCCGGGCTAACTATGACATCGGGACGTCAAACACCTCAGTGTTTGTGACCATGGGTGCTATAAAGCACCCGAAACGTCGGTAATCAAAATAAAATCAAAATCCTCCTACGCTGACGTCGGTCGCGTACGTCGGTTGCGCGTACTAATGTACATTGTGTTCTATATAGCCCCACACTACGACGCTGACGACAGCGGCGCGTAGGTTGCTACGCGCCGCTACCGCGCGCGTCGGTCTCGCTCGTCAGCGTCGCGTACGTCGGTCGACTGACGAGCGTGGAATAGTACGAGCGTCCTCACTCTATTAACGACGATCCACGCGTGCACGTACAGTTGCAATGAATACCGATACAGAACGTCTTATTTATCTAATGATTTGTACAATAATGAGGACGATAGTAAAAGAAGGAAATCGGTAAAATCCTCCTTTCCGAAATCCAGTTAGCAGACGACTGTACCGTATAGAGCTCGGTATCGTAGTATGGTATTTTATTTCTCGCTGACGTACGCGACCGACCGTACGCAACCGACGTCAGCGTAGGAGGAGTTCAGGCCTTATATTAAATATCTTTTTTATTTTCTGTTAATATTTTTTCATAGTATAAGGATTCCTAATTATTATAGGTCCACTCGACTATTCCCTTGTGGTACCGATACAGTATTTTGCAAGACAATATTTTCGCACAAAGCCGAGGTAGCTCAAAAGGTAAGCAATTTTTTTATATTACTCATGCACAACCAGAGTTTAGCACATCAGAGATAGTTAATTGCAATTGTGAGGATTAATTTAGCACGTACTCGGCGGAGAAGGAATTCATTATAAGAAAACCTGCATGTGTGAGAAATGAAATAGTTTATGGACATGTTGTGAACTCCATTAATAACACACTGGGGCAGCAGGTGAACCACTTCTCCATAGCTTTTTATTATATTCGATTGTTTAATTCACAATTAGGTATTATGCACCTGCCGACTATACATTAAATTAAAATAATTTTACGGATTTTATCGTCTTGATTTTTTTTAATTCTCGACGCTTCGGACGCTTTACAGCAGGCTCGTTAAACTAAACGCGACAAAATCTGTTTTATTTGAAAATAAAATTAGTTTTATTTGAGGAAAACAAATCTGAGAAATGAGACCTTCTCTCATGTCCCAATTCTGTGTCCAGCAATGGGACGTGTGAAGACTGTAATTTTACTTTTCTAACTATACCCAAAAAAAACTCACGGCTTATTTAATATGAGTCATGTTACGGTCCGGTCGGCCGGCACCATGTAAATGGTTAATTGCAATTTTATGTGCATATTTACCCCGAAATACAACTCTCTCATTAGTTGTATGTAATTGGTATTATAATATATATCGCACAGAATATCATAAATAGAAATTATAAGACGTCAGACGTCTATAGTCAAATGCCAAGCATTTTCTTGTTAGCGGACTTCTCATGTCCTCGAAATATTTTTGTCCTCTCAACGTTCTCCTTCGCCGCCGAGCATGTAGTAAATAAGTAATTAAAATTAACCATAATAATGGTTTTGGCGGGAGTCGAACCTGGGTTAGCCGACTTAGCTTAGTTATCAACTAAAAAAAATATTTATATTTGTTGGTTTAAAATGTCAAATCCCTAAAAGTTCTTCAACGATTGCTTTGAAATTTTCACACAATGTTGCATTGGAATATGCGCATGTTTTTATATTCTTTTTCAAAAACGTTTTGAGCCGCAGCGACGCGACGCTTCTCCGAGTACTACTAGTGTGAAATAAAATTCTTGCAGAAAAAACAAAAATTAACATGACTTTGTTCATGAGACCAAGTTAAGTATTTAAGCACGACACGCAATCGCATTACAAGTAAATTTATTGGAAAATACTCAGTAAAATTCTATGTAGCAGAAAGTAATTTTGGCATTACGCCAGTTTGTTCAGAGCGTAGCAGGAAAATAAAATATTAGGATTTGTGGCTGCATTAATGTCGTAACAAATCCTTTTTGTGAGAATAGTAAAAGATCTGAATTTGAATTTAAAACTTTTCTTAGCCTGCAAAATTTTAAACAGTAAATTACTATTAAAAACACAGAAAGTAATAAATACAGAATAAGAAAAAATAAGCGATCAACCACGTGCTCTACGGAGAAGGAAAAATTGTGATGAAAGCTGATATATAAGAATGTGAAGTCCGCCAACACTGTTTTTTGTTCATCTGGTTCTGTTAGATATTAGATAGATATTGAACATTGGAAGACACTGGGCTTCCAGCTAAAGCACGTAATTTTAGGCCATTGGTTTTTCGGTACGAACGTGGGAGACGATAATCGAGGTCTAGGGCACATAGGGGTATTATATATCTATATATCTATATATATATATATATATATATATATATATATATATATATATATATATAGTTGCTTTTAATGTTGTAAATATTGGCTATATATTATTCAATATTAAAACTAAGAAGGTCAATCGTTTATTAGTAAAGGACGTAACACATTTTCTTTTGAATAGAACTAATTTACGGATTTACGGATTATTTTAAAGAAATAAATTTTAGAATAAATTTTACTTATTTTAATTTCCGACGTTCCAGGTGCTCTACACAGCCCATGGTCACGGGGTGTCCGATCAAAGTATGTCATCAGCAAATAGTTATAAGCAAATAATATTATATTAATTGAAAATTACCTTAAACAATGTTCCATAAAAAAAAATGGATTATGAAAGTGACGGAAGTTTTTTCACCATGTTACTTCTAAGCTTTTCCATGCGACGTGCATTTATTGGAACAAACACAACTTTCTCATCTACTTGCTTTTTGTGAATTTAAGGTAACGAAACTAATTCTCCACAGTGATTAGAATTAGAACTTAATTTTATAATACATTAATGCTATGGCTTAACATTTGTAAAAATGTTATTTATACATGTTGCACTAGATTGAGCAATACGCGTTGGCTCAAAAAATAAATTAAAAAGACCATATGATTTAAACAATTATCTAAATTTAATATTGGTGGACGAAGCTTCTAGGAGATTGATATTAAAGTCTCCACATATTACAACAGATTTATTCTTTTTATTAAGCTTAACAAAATATTTCCTCCATATTTTTTTCAAAAGTATCAGAACATGGGTGTCTGTAGAAGCACACAACAATGATAAAGTGCTCAAACTCAACACATGTCATTTCTACAATTCGCTCAACAGAGAGGCTCACAATGTATTTACGTTCTTTACATGATAATAATTTACTAGCTAATATTAAGGTGCCACCTCTTAAAACCGTTTCTCTACTGAAAGAACTTACCACCTGGTGATTACTGAAGTTAAACATTAAGTTATAAGCTTTTAACCAATGTTCCGTAGTACATAAAATGTGAATATTGTTGCTATTTAAGAACAATTCAATTTATAGCTCTTTGCCTATCCTGCCTTGTATATTTTGATGCACCATATGTAAAAAAAATTATTATCACCCTGTGGAGTCATACAATTAAGGATTTGTAAGCTACATTCTAAATTATTTAAATTATAATAACTGCTAGAGATTACCTCTATTGTCTCATTTTCTAATTTAAATTATTTGGAATTGATTCCAAATTACATATTATGTCATTATACTGCTCAATAGAAGCAGATGTCTGTGTAGCCAAGTCCTTGGCTGTGTTAATATATAAACAATAAGATAGCATATTTGCTATCTGCCTTTAATTATATTTTGATAGGTAATACCTATCTCTAGTTAAAAATTTCTTAATTATATTATTTATGTCTATTAAATTAATTATATTATTATAATTATAACAATTAATATAATTAACAATATAATTATAACAAAAAAAAATATAACAATTAAATGTCAAGTTTAAATAAATATTACATGAAAAGTTATTCATTAATAAATGTAAATCGTAACTTATTTTATTTTCCTGGGGCCAACCCTGTATGTAAGGCAATGTAAACAAGATAATGTTATGTACATTTAAAGTATTTAGATAATCAATATCTTTTAATAATTGATTTTTGTTTAGATTGCCTCTTCTCCCAACAAGAATTATTAAAGTGCTATTGGGACAAAATTTACTAGCTAAAACTTTATTCATTTATGACTAATGCTGGGGCCACACTAACGAGAAATGCCATTAATTATCGCGTTGATGGACGTTGAATGTAGGTGTGGCCACGACTTAACGCGTTAATTTGACAACAGCATTAACAATGCCGTTTGCCGTTTGGCGATAATTCGAGTGGCGGTACATCAAAGAGCGCATGAAGCAACACATGAAGTAGCGCGTTGATGCGACCACACTACGTTTGTCTCATTGTGCACGGTGAGCGCAACGGGGTCGCACGTATGGCTATGATGGAGTGGAATAATGAACAAGTTATAACGTTTCTTGAGATTCTGCAAACAGAGTCATGCTTAGGCAATGATAAAATATATTCATATAATAAAAATTTACACTCATCAGATATAGAGTAGCAGCGTCAACATCCATCCATCTTGCTTGAAATTCAAGGAACATTAACGCCGTTCAACGGCATTGAAATTGAAATGACGTTGACCGTTCAAGTGTAGCCACTCACTTTATTGCGTTAAAATTAAAGCAATAATTGTTGCGTTTATGGGCATTGACGATTCCCGTCACTGAGGCCCCAGCATTATGGTCATTGACGTTTCCCGTTACTGTGGCCCAATTATAAAGGATGCTCTAGGCATGCAATAATTACTGATCCTTTTAAACAGTGGTCCTTTTAAACAGTTATTTAACGTCATGCCCAAAGTTTTGCCTATGTCATCACAATACATAATATCTTTATTTTTTTGATATTTAAATTACTTTTTAAGTTTATATACTTTCTCATGGCACTTTCATAGAATGTAGGTGAAAATAATGAGTCCTTACTGTTTACATTATTATTTACACATATTGTCCCCGATGAACCTGGTATGGAGCGCTAATACTCACTCTGATGTTTTATTAAGGAGTCAAGGCGCTCCTCATTATATATTTATTTGACTTTACCAGATCATTCATGGCCAATATGTGTTCTTTTATCTCATCCTGAGCCGATGCATATTTATTTGATATAATTTGTAGGGAGTTTTTAAGTTTTTTTTTATAGGAGAAGTGGCAAACGAACATGCGGCTCACCTGATGGTAAGTGACTACCGCCGCCCATAAACAACTGCAACACCAGGGGAATTTCAGGTGTGTTGCCGGTCTTTTAGAAAGGAGTAAGATCTTTTTTGAAGGTCCCTAAGTCGTATCGGTCCGGAAAAATATCTGATGGTAGTTGATTCCACAAGGAAATTGTGCGAGGAAGAAAACTTCTTTTAAATCGCACAGTGGTGGACCGCCAGTCATCCAGATGGTATGGATGGTATCTCGAATTTTGTCGCAATGTGCGATGGTGAAATTGTGCGGCTGAAATTAGTCCGAACAATTCCTCAGAGCACTCCCCGTGGTAAATGAGATAAAATACGCAAAGAGATGCAACATCTCTTCGCAGTGCCAGTGAGTCAAGCAGATCGGAAAGAGTTCGGTCGCCGACGATTCGAACAGCTCTGCGCTGGATGCGATCAAATGGAGCTAGCACTAGGGAGCCCCAGCCCAGAGATGGGAACAGTATTCCATGTGCGGCCCAACCTGTGCCTTGTAAAGTTGCAGGCGGTGTGCCCGCATGAAATACTGTCCCGCTCTGCTAAGCACGCCAAGCTTTTTAGAGGCCAATTTGGCCTTCTCTTCCAAGTGACCACGAAACTGCACGTCACTCGATATGTCGACGCCGAGGATTCCGATACTGGCTGAGGCAACAAGGGGAGTGCCTTGAAACTGAGGAGATACGACAAAGGGGTTCTTTTTAGCGGTAAACGCGCAAACTTGTGTCTTCCGGGGATTGAACTGGACTAGATTTAGTCGCCCCCAGTACGAGATTTTGTCCAACAAAGTCTCGACTTTTGACACAAGTTTGTTCCGGTACTCAGCGACATTTTCACGAGAATTATAGGCATGGCCGGTGTACAGAGCATCACCAGTGCTGTCATCTGCATAGCAATTAATGTTACCGGTTTTCAACATGTCAATGATATGCAGAAGAAACAGCGTTGATAGCACGCAGCCTTGTGAACACTAGCGTTAATGGGCTTGTAATCGGAGCATGCACCGTCTACTACAACCTTGATTCTCCGATCAGCAAGAAAACTGGTGATCCAATTGCACAATTTCTCGGGAAGCCTATAGGAAGGAAGCTTCGTAAGAAGCGCTTTGTGCCAAACCCGATCGAAGGCTTCGCTATGTCCAAACAAACGGCCAACGCCTTCCCTTGGACTCTACTACCTCCGCCCATTTATGAGTTAGGTTACCCAGAAGATCACCAGCCTAGCGACCGCGACGGAAACCGTACTGGCGGTCACTAATCAGCTGGTGATCCTCAAGGAACCGCATGAGCTGATTGTTGATAATGGACTCCATTATTTAAGAGAACAAGGAGGTGATGGCGATAGGCCTATAGTTGGACGGATCAGAGCGGTTACCTTTTTTAGGGATCGGGTGTATGAAAGCTGTCTTCCATGATTTCGGGACTACGCCTAGGGAGTAGGAGTACCGGAAAAGACGCGTTAAAACCGGTGCCAACTTCGAAGCACACGTCTTCAGCACAATAGGAGGGACGCCATCAGGCCCACTCGACTTGTTGACGTCCAGAGAGAGGAGTGCTCTGCGCACCGAGCGTTGGGTAAACAGCACATCCTGCATGGAGCACTCACACCGCGGTATAGACGGCGGTGTGTTCCCCCGTCATCAAGAGTCGAGTTGGACGCAAATAGAGAGCCCAGCAGATCGGCTTTGTCCTTTGCGGCATGGGCCACTGAGTCGTCCTCCCTGTGCAGAGATAGGAGAGATGGCTGACAAAAGTTCCCTTGGACAGCCCTAACGAGAGAAACTAGTTCGTCTTCCCGAAAGAAGACGGACTAGTTTCTCGCCAATTCTGCCAATGTGCTCTGACTTTGCCTTGACACTGACACTTTTGAAGGACCTGGAGGCAGAATTATACTTCTTTTTAAGAGCGCTGGTATTTGCATCCCGAGACGTCGATGCGTGAGCCCAGGCCTGGTAGCACTCTTGCTTATGGCGTAATGCAATTTTGCAGGAGCGACCAAACCATGACTGGGTTCTGCCTACGATAGGTACCACAGATGATGGAATAAATAGTTCCATTCCCTGTAGCACCACATCGGTGACAGAATCAGCAACAACGCTGGGATCATCCGCCGAGAAGAAAACCCGCCTCCAAGGGTAGGATGCAAAGAAGATCGCATCGCGTCCCAATCGGCTGACCTATAATGCCAAACACGGCGGCAACCTGCAGAACGCAACCGCGATGGGAGCGTGAGTGGCACAGTACTCCGGATCAGACAATGGTCCGAGGAGCCAAGAGGGGCATCGACGGAGACCTGATATCCGTCCGGATGAGGGTTGCAGTGCTTTAGAAGATTTACATTCTATGAGCTCATTGAACAGACTTTATGTTCGGGACGCTTTCAAGTTATCTATCTTTTGTTTTAATTGCGCAATCTGCTCATTAGCCTCACTTAACTGTAACTGCAATGCAGCAATTAATCTGAGGGATTCCTCATATTTCTTGCTGTATTGGTCAAACTCATTGACTGTTCTCTGAAGTTGACCCCTTTCTTTTAAAACAAATGTATATTCTTTATGCAACTTAACCATATCACTTTTTAGCTCAGTATTTTTAGCAATTATATTTATTATTTCCTTTTCATCGTCATACTTTTCCTTACACAACAGCTGACACTGCTCCTTTGAAGCTTTGAGTTCTAGAAGCGCCATTTGAAGTTGGTTCTCCAAATGGCGCGTTTTGGCGTTGCGTGTATTCATTTTACTATTAAGTGTAAATAGCAAAAGAAAACAAAGAAAGAAAACTGAAGAAGCAGAGTAAGCAAATGTCTAGATCTATGGGTTTATTTACAGATCTCAAATTAAATTATCATGTACATAATTCAAAATGATATCCAGAACAACACTTACTTAAAAGGTAAATCTTAAAATGTTAAAGGGATGACAAGAATTACACTTACAGTTAGTATAAACGATGTTCGTTACAGCTGTCACTTTTGGTTGGAACACTAAACACAATTAAAATACTAAATTAAAATACTTCTGACTTTTACTTATTTCCCAAATACAAATAAGTCGTATTTAACAACTGTTACTCAAAATTGAGGTGGATATCATCAATTTACAATATTTAATTTTTTTAAATAGTTGTGAGCAATTATTTTACAACTTGTCACCGGGGTTGCCACAGAGCAAAAAAAAAGAAAACATTAAATTTTATTTTGTTTCACTTTATAAACAAAAATGAATAATTTAAGAAAGACAACAAACGAAGAGGCAAAGAATTTTATAAGCTCTGGTTACAGAAATCACGTTGACTCAAATATTTGTTACACATAATGAGTGAAAGTGTGGCTGGAGAAAGTTTCCTGACAGCCTCTACTATCCGTGACAAATGGTGCGTGAATGTGTCTATTGATCAGATAAACGACGTCATATTTTCTATGTTCTACTCGTGTTTTTTTTGTTTTGTAGAATAATATTGAAATAAATAATAAAAGTATATTTTTATACAATAGAGTAATAAACGAGCACACATGATAAGTGGATGCTGTGATCCACATACACCTATATCTATCATCAATTAGTCATCAAAATACAGGAGCGTTTTACCCCTGAGTAAAATGGAATGCCCCGTTTCCAGTAAAAAGGATCTCCGGATCTCTAAACTCAACAAATGAAAATCAGCAACTTTAAGCTGCTGTAATACGCTGGCTAGGTTTACGGCTGCTAGAGCGTGGGACTTCCCCGATTGAGCCGATTCATTCTTACTACAATCATAATATAGCAGCAGCGTGAATATATTAATTATAGATTACTTTTAAATGTTAATAGTATTAAATATTTTTACTAGGTGGTAGGATTCCTTTTCTGCTTAGGTGTCCGTCCGATTAGGTACCGTGGTAGAACCACGCTGAAGCTATAGTCGCATTATGGTTGTAGCACGAATGGGTTGGCTGGACCGGGGCAGAATCATGCTCTCACAGAATACCAGCTTAAAATAGCAGCTTAATGCTTCTGTGTTTCGTATGGTGAGTGTAGGGAATCGGAGAACCTTTTTTACTGAAAACGAGGCATTCTATTTTAGTTCTCAGCGGTGATAACGCATCTGTATTTTGATTCTTAATCGAGGATAAATGTAGATGTCTATGGGCCACAGCATCCACTTACCATAAGGTGGACTTTATGCTCGTTTGTCACCCTTATTCTATTAAAAAAACACTGTGTTATCTATTTCTGCTACGATATAGGAGTGATTGCATTGCTTTGTTCCGGTCAGAAGGGTATAGAGAGCTATTATAATTACAGGCAGACATTCCTACTAAGCTACAAATGTGTTGTCACCCCTGAGGACTAAGATGGGAATGTCTGCCTGTAATTATACTAGCTCTCTATATGCTTTAGACCGGAACACAGCAATGCAATCACTCCTATATCGTAGCAGAAATAGGTAACTTAGTCTTCAGGGGTGACAACGCATCTGTAGCCTTATTTGTATGTAGTTGGCTGCAGGTGTCTGTGGACTGTAGTAGCCACTTAGCATCAGGTGGACTGCAAGTTCATCTATCCATTCGGTTTCTACCGTAAAACACTTTTTTTTTGTCACAGGTGAAGGGGTGGAGGCAAAGACGATTTATTTGAGACTCAGCTATTAAAATCGCAATGTTGTCCCTATTCGTCATATACAGACTCCACACGGAAGAACTCCTCACTATTCTCCTTTGCAAACAAGGTGAGCTTGAACACAAGGTACACTTTCCTACACGGTTCCCATCACCATCTGCGTAATATAGCCCCTGAGTCCGATAGGTGGAGACCATGGGGCCAGTACAAACGAGCTCTCGGCAGCAACAACCTTTCACAGGGTGATCAAAATGCGAATTCCCTTCCATCACTCCAACCATGCTCAGCCGCCGTGGTAGCTAAGAGTAAGCATTCGCTGTAAATTTCACAGAACGCGAGCAACCTGCGATTGATCCCTGCCGTTACCATTCATTGGTTGTTAATTACAATTAAAAACGCTAATTTATCACTCACTCTGCTGTGGTTAATCATTATCTTCTCCTACGCATCTTTGACGCTGCTTCCCGTCAGCAGTATGAATATTTTATGCTTGACCTAACCGACGGTTACACTGTCATCTATCTGAAGCCATAAGATCTCAGCTTAGCTAGTTTTTGTCTTGTTTGTCGCCTCTTTCGACGAAATGGGTTGATGAATTATTTCTTTATCTTCGGTTAGTTATAATCGCAATTAGTAATAGTGTTGTGACGAAATGACCATGTAACTTCATCATGTTCATCACCATTACTGCCTTTCACAAATTCGCTGTTGAATGTAGTCCTCCAACTAATGGTAAGTGGATGCTGCGACCCATAGACATTTACATTTATCCTCGGTACGATCGAATACGCTGGTATTCTGTGAGAGTGTGGTCATACCCCGGTCGAGCCGACCCATTCGTGCTACAACCATAATATAGCTGCAGTGTGGCTCTTGTTATAAGGAAGACGCTGCTGCACATCCCCTGGTTTGTTTCCCTCTGCCGCCTCTAACGACACCCACGGGATTATATGGGATAGTGGAAATTATTACAGATCCACTTCACAGGGAACGTAATTTACCTGATGGTGAAATCCTTCTCTTTTCATAGACATAAATGCACCTTTTGATTGAGAGCAAAAAACGCGAGCTTTGTATTTTAATTTTATTATTTAATTTAATAATTAATTTTTATATCCCAGAGCCGTTTGACTTTTCATATTCCTTAAGGGGCTATAAAACAATTATACCTTAATCAAGCAATGTAAACACAAAAATGTCCATTTTTATATAAATTGATATGCATTGAATTTTACTAAGAAATAAAACCTCGAAACACAAGTTTAATTAATAAACGATAGAGATTTACACTGACCGAGCTTAATAATTATTTATATTTTAATATATAAGAATAGCTACAAGAAAAATTGATTCTTTTTTATTTCTATTTCTATTTCCTTCCAATTAGAACTGATTCCTATATTCCACAATAATTTCGTTCTCCGTTACAATCCGTTTTAATTATATTTGCAGATCATGTAGAAATTATTTTTTGATTATTTTTTTCGTTCGGAAAATAATGAGGATTTAGAAAAAAAAAACAGCTTTACGTTAATATCAATACGTAAGTATTTAAACCAATGTTGCATAAATATAGATATTTCATCTTCATTCAACGTAAGAAAACAAAATATAGATTTAACGTATTTTTAAATCTACTAACTTTTCTAAATAAAGTTCCTCTGATCGGAGAAAATAAGGATCTCCTCACTCTCCTAGAAAAGTCCAAATCAAAGACAGTCTTGTTATTTTTTACTTACTGTCAGAAAGTGCTCGTCTGTTCCTTTATTTTTATAAAAAAATTGAACTTGAATAAACAAAAAAGAATAAAATGTTTTTCTCATTATTTTTCCCTTGGCTTCATAATAGCTTATACAATTAGCGAAGATGTCGCGTAACAAACATACGTAAAAAACCGTCCTCTTTTTCGGTCGGTCAAAAACAGATATTCATTGGACGGAGAAGTCACTTTCCATCGGATGTTTATAAACATTGTTCTTCAATATTGCTTTCTTTTATTACATTGATTAGTTGGGTTAAATTGCACAAAAAAAAAACTTTTAAGGCTTTTCAGTACGTAAAAAATTATTAGATAGATTGAAGACTTCCAAAATGTATTCTGTTAGGCAATGAATTTGATTTGTGCACGAGTGTCTGAGTCTGAAGCCGAATTGCTCGTCGGGAAGAACATTTTTGGCAAAGACGTAATATCGGCGCCTCTGAGACTTTAATATGAATATGACTCACTCGTTAATTTTTCCCAGCGTGCTGAGTAGACTAATTGGTCTCTAGCTGGAGACTAGGTTGCGCAGTTTCCGTGATTTCGAGATTCCTATAACGTCGGAATTTGGGGAGAAAATGGAGAAAAGGGCAATGAAAATGCCTACAAGGGGATAAACTAGAGGAGCGGATAGTGATTTGAGCACACTGTTACTGATGCCGTCGGGACCGGGTGCTGATTTTTAATTGAGATTTTTGATAACATCTGTGACAGAATTGGGTCCATATCGCTGTGCAGAACGTAATTTTAAGGGGTTAAGACAAGGTGCGGTGGGGTGTCCAGAATACGAGAGAGGATATTGTGGCCGCATCGGTGCCATTCATAATCCTTTTCCGCCTTACGCTATTTGCCCGTTTTACGTGTTTTGCCGTCTTACGTGTCATTTGCGCTCGCGTAAAACTGCAAGTAACGTTATCATTGCAATAAAATCTTTTATATTATTGTTTAATAGTGTATCATTAAGTTTTTGGCGCGTCTGTGAAATACTGGTTGGATCGAGAGTAAGCGAGAGGTTGCGTGACACTTGCGGAGCGTCTTATCGATGTTGGCGGGGAAGAATATGAATAATAGAAATATAATTGAGGGTAGATCGGGAAACCCCCACTCTTTTTTACGGTATAAATTTCAGTGTAGGTGACGAGTGCGAGAGATTCCGCCTAAGTCATTCTACGAGTAAAGTCAGGCTACCAGTGCTAAGAGAATATCGTGGTTCAGTCCGTTGTGGTGGTTCTTCTGGTGCAGGCGAGGAAGATGGTGTTGCTGAGAGGCTGCTCTGTGTTCACTGCTGAGAGGCTGCTCTGTGTTTCACTGAGATATGAAGTGTTGCTGTTGGTTTGCATACTTTGGTTTTATCATGTAATTACGTCCCTTACGATACACACGTGTGTGATTGTGGCGTGGATGTGTTACGATGTGGTTCAACTGTAATTGCTCTATAATGAAAGTATAGTGCGTTACGCTGTCTTATTACTGATAATGATTAATTGCGTAAGCAAGAGAGTAAGTTGAACACTTTACTATTTTTAACAATTAATCTTTCCTGGTGTATTTCCGAGATCAGAAGTAGGATCTCCTTGTTGTATTTACGACATTAGAAGTGGGATCTTTTGGTGTATTTCCGAGATACAGATTGTGTTATAAATGTATCTTTATTTACAATAAACTGTTTCTTTTTTAACATTAAGTTTAAGTTAATTTTAAGTTACAGCTTATATACGTCCCTCTGCTGTGCACAGGCCTCCTCTTATTTCTGAGAGGGTTTTAGGGCAAGGAAGTGTCCGCCGCGCTGCCCCAATGCGTGTTGGCGAACTTCACATGTCTTCGAAATATTTTTTTCTTATTTCTCAGACATGCAGGTTTCCTCACGATGTTTTCCTTCACCGACGAGCACGTGATAAATCAGCACTTAAAATTGCAATTAACAATTTTATTGGTGCCGATGTGGATCGAACCCGGGTTTCTCGCGTACTGTGAAACTTATATAAATATTTAGTATAGTGTTGGAATATTTTTAAAGGTAAAATTACTTGAGTGAAACAAGGAAAGCAGTTTATAATATCAACAATTTTTTATTTAAAATATATCGTTTCTCTAATTGCAAAACTTTACGCCTTTTTGAACGACAGGGTGAGAAATTGCGTGATAACAAAAAAGTGTAGTGTGCAAGATGATTTTGTGACCAGGATTAAGAAAGGAATGCTTCGGTAGTTTGGTTATGTAGGAAGAATCAATGAGGAAAGAGTGTCATAGCAATTTTATGCTGTAGAAGTGAGTGGCAGAGTCAGCAAGGGATGCGCTAGATGAAAGTGTATCGACCAAATTGGTGATATATTGAAGATGGGCTAAATTTAAAGTAAACTTAACCGACGAGCATGATCGAGCATGTATGCGCAGTTATATGGATATGTAAGAAGCGAGAGAGGTTGATCAGGATCTTGGCAAATGGAAGTACGTCTGTCTACCCCACTGTGTAACAGGCGTGAAAGTTTATGTATTATGAATGTATGTTGTATACTAATATTTAAAAAAAAATCAAAATATCAAAAAGTTCGTATTACAATATAATATCAGCTTTAAATCTGATATATAAAAATTAAGTTTTGTTTGTTCGTAATTTATGCGCTGCCATATCGTTCATTAGATTGCGCTAAAACTTTGTCAACTTATTGCTTGCACTTTTGAGAAGGTTATAGGCATATTACAACTAACTTACAATAGGTGGCGCTCGTATCGTACCGACTAATTTATTTGAAAGTTATACATCACTCAACTTCAATTAATGTATTATCATTCTCATAGACATAGAGAGAATAGACAGTTGTGCACTGAATACAGACCGAAAAATGCGAGAGACACAAAGCGAATGTGCGGCCAGTAGTAGTCTCTTTCTAGAATTCTGATTGGTCCACGTCACTGGCTTGCAGGACGTGGACCAATCTGGCTTGCAGGAAAGAGACAGGTATTGGCCGCACAGTTGCTTTGTCTCTTTCTAGAGAATGGTCACTTTTGTGAGGCTAACGCTCAGTCCATTCTCTATGTATATGATCATTCTTAATTATACAATATAACTCTTCCAATTTCAAAACGATATTTCAGCAATTATTTTTTTATGGCAGCAACGTGCCGGGTACCAGCTAGTAATATATAAGAGCCATATCCGGGGAAAAAACTATTATGTCCAGAGCAATGCGAAAATTATTTAAGAAAATAGCGCTCCCGTAGTATATACTTATTATTAAGCCGCTATTTCCGTTGCGGGTTACGTTACTCGAAGCGCCGAGTAAACGTTCAAAAGTTAAATAAATGTTAAATTAGAACTGTTTGATCAAACGTAAAGCGTTAGTTGAGCCGACCCATTCGTGCTACAATCATATAACGCTGCAGTATGGCTTAAGTAAAGAGAGTTGCAGACAGGCTGCCCTGTGTCGCATCATACGGGCGGTGTTGCTGTTGGTTTGCATACTCCATTTATTTTGGTGGTAAAGTATATTTACTTTTAAAGCATTCCATGAATATTTTAGAACGTAAAGTCGTTACTAAGAAGTGATCATTTATTGAAATAGTTTTAAGAATATTTTCTAACAAATGACATGATGATGTTCAACACATCAGTCCCTTGTGACTATGAGTCGAACATTTCAAACGTCGAAAATATGATATTTTTTTTTAATTAAATGCATTAAGGTCTGTAAAATTATTACGCAATCTTTGTAAGCACGTAAAATTTTACAGATTACATGAAATTCTTATAGGAATGGAAATAAACTCTTTTAACTTTGATTTCCCTCTACTAAAAGCATTTTGGTTAGCAAGGCTCGTACGGAATTTCGTTTTGTTCGCTAAAACGTTACACAACTCGCTGCCTACCGGAAAATCAGGCGAGATGCGTTTAGTGCGTTTGCTTCATTCACGAAATTTCAACAGAAGCAGTATTTAATTAGTACATACAACAGTAATTATTTTTGTGGAGGCTTTTGTTTCTGACATAAATGCTTAATGGTTAGTATAAAATTCAACTCTAAAATAATAATGACAACCACTTACCACGGCTGCATTTGTTATAAATATTAATGAATTTGTGAATCCATAATATTATGTATACTTTATTGTTTATTTTTGGATTGGATCAGAAGCATAAAATAAAAGGCATTGGGTTTTTTTTGCGTGTTGCCAGTGATGACCTATGGAACTGAGACGTGGTCCTTCACTGCTGGCCGGTTGAGGAAGCTCAAGGTCGCTCAGCGAGCTATGGAGAGGGCTATGCTCGGAGTTTCTCTGCTTGATAAACTTAGAAATGAGGATATCTGCAGTAGAACCAGAGTGACCGACATAGCTCAACGGATTAGTAAGCTGAAGTGACAATGGGCCGGCCATATAGCTCGAAGAACCGACAACCGATGGGGAAAAAAGGTTCTCGAGTGGCAGCCTCGTACCGGCGGACGAAGTGTAGGGCGTCCCCCCACTAGATGAAGTGACGACCTGGTAAGATATGCAGGAAGTCGATGGATGCAGGTAGCTCAGGACCGTGCTTTGTGGCATTCCTTGGGGGAGGCCTATGTTCAGCAGTGGACTTGTGAAGGGCTGTAATGATGATGATGATGGTGTTTATCTTAGTTCTCGTCAGTTACAACAGTTGTCCATTCAAAAGGAAAAATAAAATGAGTCGATCGTCACAAAGGTAGTTACGTTTTATTAGACGGTAGAAGTCTTGCTGGGTCACCACCCTTTTACCTATTTCAACCGGAAAATAGCAATATGTGCACTGCTGTGTTCCTATCTGAAGGATGTAGAGAGCCAGTATAACTAAAGGCTGAGAAGCACTCTCGGGTATATTCAAAGTACTCTGTAAAAGATTCCATCTTAGACCTCAGAGACACATCTGTAGCCTTATTTATTTGAAGTTGGTTGAAAGTATCCACGGGCTGCAGTAGCCACTTACCATCAGGTGGACTGTAAGTTCGTTTGGTACTTCAGTTTTATAAAAAAGGGTTCTATTAAATATATAGTCAAAGATATATGATTTCCGATAAACGTGTTCTGCTATGAACGGATGCGTTCATAACATTATTTTTAATTCATGCAGTGCTCTTAATTAATTAACATTGTAATAAAATTCAAGCGGCTGAATCGCTAGAGTTCGCTGCTGTTGAATGTAAATGTGAATTGGGTTAGGGTAGAGACTAAATAAGTGTTATACATATAGTGTCACCGCGACCGCATAGTGGTGGTGTTACAATATCCATTACACCATATCGTCCCGTGCGTGTCATAAGAGGCGATAGTGGAAAACAAAACAGGAGTTGGGCAGCGTATTCTTATAACATCTAAAAATAAAAATAAAATAAACTGCAATTGCCAAGCCGCGTGCCTAGCGTGGCAACTATGGCAAATATCCCCAATATAAGGCAATCTATAAGGGAGGCCTATGTTTAGCAATGATTTTTTTTTAATGTATGTAACGGCAGTGGTTACAGATGATGATAATAATATATAAAAAATTAAGAGACAAAAGGAAGTAAAGGTAGATCTCAAAACACCTACTCGTTCGAACAGTAAAGTTCGGCGCAGGAAATTCGCTTGGAACAGTATTCTAGGAAACTTTCTTGAGCAGGCAATGTTGAAAAGCGGCTGCCCGGTACAAACGATTGCAAACATAATTTATTTTTATCTTTTATTTATTTCTTATTACGTACTGTGTACTCCAAGAATATTTTATAGCGTACAATCGTTACAAAGATATATTAATTTATTTAGACAATTTGGAATCAAATTTTTAACATACATACACTAAGACAGACCGATAAATCATCTCGGGCTTTATCAACATTTAATAACAGGTGGGGGATTGTAGTCAAGTACTGGCTTAAAATAAGTTAAACTAAAGAGTCCCACTACCGATGTTCAATTGTATCGATTATCGACTACGACTTTAAGTCTCGAATAATCGGATGTTATCGTCAGTGCAACAAACGTTATATTACCTATTTATGCCACCAAATTTCAGTACCTACACTGCTGTGTTCCGGTCTAAAAGGTATAGAGAGCCAGTATAATCACAAGTTGTGAGGCATCATACTCCTCACAAGTGACAACGCACCAGTAGCCTTCTTTATTTGTAGATGGCTGCAGGTGTCCATGGGCTGTAGTAGCTTACTATCAGGTGAATTATAATACAATACAAAATTTTATTTCAGGCGTCAAGATCTTTATAAATTTTAAACATTATAAGTTCGTTTGACACTTCATTGTTATAAAAAAAAAGTGTATAGTCCCTTTTAACGATTGGACAGTAATATAGGACGGTAATCTAGTATTATTCTAAGTTAACCCAGATAAAAAAGGTTATTAATTCCATTCTTTATCAAAGTCTACTGCTGAATGAAGGCTTCCCCGTAGATTACCTCATCGCGGGGACATTTACCATAGCTGCCACGCTAGATAGACGTATTGGCAACTGCAGTTTTATTTTATTATTTGATGCTAGTATCATGAAGATGCTGATGGCCATCCCCAGTTTCAGTTTTGGTTTCGAATGAATCATTAAAATAGTTTCACAATTAAGGAAGATATGGCGTAACATATATTAATACAAAACACAAAACTCACAGTCGAATTGAGTTTCTCTTACTTTTGGAAGTCGGCTCATTAAAAAAATGCTCTTCTATAATATGATAAATTATTTCCCCCTGAAATAAAGTTGTTAAATCCTTAGAAGTGCGTTGGTATATTTAGAACAATTTTCTCTCGATGGAAACTTTTGAAGGGCATCGATAGGTTTCAATGACATCCGAATTTGCTCTTGCTTCATTGTTCGCGTTTTTTTTAACGTAACCTTAACCCTTTGTTTGTGAAACTTCAACCTTTTCAAAATGTAATTTACACCTAGTTAGATCAACTTATTTACGTTATAATAGATTTTCCTAGCTTCATGGTACAATACCTCAAAAATTACCAATATCACAACATATTCTTACGTAAAAAAGCTTGAATAATCAAGTTCTTCGATTCGAATACTATACCCTCATCGCTTACCACCCATTACCGGCTTCTCATCGATGGCATGGAAGTGGTATTCCAAACAAAAGCTACTCAAGACTAGATTAGTTTCGAAAAGAACTCATGACCATATATGAAGGATATAAATTTATTTTATATGTTTTTATTATAGCTTCCTACGTCAAAACTACAACTAAATCAAACTCAACGTAGGAGTGGTGCTGCGTTTTGCATGATAATCCTATTTTTACTGGAATGTGGCATTCCGCCTTAGTCCTCAGTGGTGTCAACGCATCTATAATTTAAATTCTTAATCCAGAACAGATGTAAGTGTTCATGGGCCACATCATCACTTGCCAAAAAGTGGACTCTGTAGTTGTTTTCCACTCGAATTTCGAAATAAGGAGAGAAGAGTAAAAAACATTCGAAGTAATAATCTAATACTTTTATACTTACTGGTACTGGTACTACCAGAAAATATTGTGGGTATACTGCACTTTTTCAAAGGGGTGCCTTTCTCATTTCCAATAAAACAGTCGTATGTGAAGTGCTTAGGACAAAGATAATAATAATTTTGTTTCGGGGGCCAATTCCCAATTGTTGTGCTTTTTAGGCACAATTTTAGTCTAGGTTAAGTTGGAAACCTGTTAATTAACAAACATTTGATAATTATCTGTTGTCGGCGACTTTGGTTGTTAACAGATATGTGTAGAAAAAAACATCGATAAGTATTATATACAAGGAAATCGACAACCCTATTGTATTTTATTGTTTATCAAAACTCAGTAATATAAGGCCAAACATGTTGGTAATTACGATATTAAAATTAGTAACAAATTTTTAAGTACCAAATAGTTTTAATTTGTTTAATATTAGCTGTAAATTCACTTACTTATGGAATGTTATCCCACTTTCCTTTTGGTAACGAGTTTTAAATATCAAGCACACTACTATTATGTAACTAAAATCAAACATAATCAAACCACATAAAATACTTTCATTTTTTAGTTTAAAAGTTCAAAATACAGAGATACGATTTAAATAACACAAAAGACTTTGGCATATTAAGTCAATTTTAGTTCCAAGTACGGACAATGAGGGCGCTTCAAATCGGCATAAGCATTTTGTATGGTATGGCCAGTCTAGCGTACTTGTATATATAGAGGTCAGTGATATGTATTTATATACTTTTTATAATCAGTGTTATATAATCATAGATTAAAATTATATCCGTAGAAGGTATGAATTTGTTTATTTATTAGTATTTTTACAAACTTAAAATAATTAGGTACATGTATAGATCGTTAAGTGTCTACGGGTGTGGGTCGTTTATTCTTATTTCTAAAAAATCGTACCATATCTCATATTCAGTAAAAAAATAAATAAAAATAAATCTAATAAATTTAACGAAAATTAGTAGTTTTCGTTTCCGCAATATTTTTGAACTAGAACGTCGAGCTTCGAGAGTGATAAAATTAAAATATATTTCTCATAAAAGCTTGAAACTTTAAATCGATTATAGGTTTTGTACAGTTGAATTCTGCGCATTCCATAAGATTTTTTTTTTAATACCTTCATTCATATAAAATACACGCATTTAAAATAATAATAAACATCGCCAAACTGTGCAACAGTTTGTTGATATATATATGAAATACTCACCTCGTGAGAAATCCACACAGATAAAGGTTGGCACACATCTGCTCCTGTCTCGGCTAGTAATTGTCTTCGCACACTGCGTTGAAATCTAACTCCACTATTAATACAACTATTTGCAGTGTATGATGATCTTCCAGATGCCATTTTCTTAAAATCGCAAATAAATACAAAAAAACAGCAGCGTGACGAATGTCAATCCCATAAAGTAATACCCGGCCGCCGGTTATTACCCAGACACGGAAGTCAATGACAAAATAGCGTTTCGTTCCACGGTCACTTTGAACCATGTTATACAGAATGGGTCCCACATATATGCAATAAATAAAACCACATACTCGTTATCGCCTTTGCTGGCGATATACAAAAAATGAACGTAATCGGTCCAGTAATTAGGTCAAAAAGTAAAGTTTTAATTTTAATCAAATTTAAACTCTCTGTAGAATTGGGTCACTAGGTCAATGATACGATGAACTTGAATCCTTGAACATTAAAAAGCGACGTTGCCACGCAGTGCAAACTATGACGACGTGAGCTATTTACGTCGACAGCGGTGTCTTTTGGCGGCGTCCACAAACAAGCGGCACGAGACACGCGGCGTTCTTCAAAGGCAACGGCGCAAGTGCGCGTGCGCTTGTATCGTAGAGTAGGATACCTGTTATCGACCATTAGCTTCTTTCAAAGGGAGTAATGATCGATAAACAAAAAAATATGTTTAGTTAAATACTTATGGCATGGTGTTTTTAGAATTATCGTGCTTTTATGATAATTCTAAAAACACTACGACCTAATATATTAAAAGCTTTTTTGTTTAAGTGTGTTCTTGTAGATTTAGAGATAATAAATTATTTTATCATGATAAAAAACCCATAAAAACAATCAATTAAAAAGTTATACCTACTTACTCGTTTCCTAGGAAGTCACAAAACCGTAGTTTCGTAAGTTCAATTGTACAAAAATAAGCTTTTTTTTAACAATCAATAACTTGTCAATTGTTAAAAATCAAAATTACTTGTATTCAAATATCTTGTAGTAGCATAGAATAAATAATAGAGTAGGTAAGTAAGTGTAAAAAAAAAGTATCGATAAACGATAATTACACCTTGTGCCGCCCTATTTATTACTTTTATTTTATTATTTTCGCCATTTTGGAATTTGGAAGTTTCGCTTTTAGTTCACCGCGAATCTTCCGGAATAGTGTATGTGCGTTTCGATGCTTGTGCGCATTGCTTAAAGTGATTTATTTTTCGTAAGATAAATACAAGTAGTTGAACAATATTTTTTTTACGGTGAAATGGACACTTATTAGCTAATTGACTTTGTGTGTGTGTAAATAGTGTTTTTAAGTTTATTTTTATTATTTTTTAATTGTGATATTGACACTACTTGACTTTTGTGTATACGCGTGTAGTTTTTGAACAATATGCCAAGACAACAGCATTTTTACAGTGTGGCAGAGTATACAGACATGGTTTTCTTGTATGGCGAATGCCGCCAAAATTCAGCGTTAACTCTGCGTACTAATCACTCCTCTAGACTTCTTTTTATGGAGCTTTATTAAAAATGAAGTGTACTTAAAGATCTCCGAAACCGAAGATTTATTAAAAGTCCTGGCTCTGGATCCTGAACGAAATTTGTTGAGCAGTCTCCAGTACAATATTATGCGGCGATGTAACTTGTGCGTTCAAGAACGTGGCGGACATTTTGAAAATTTTAAAATTTAGGGTTCCATTAAATTTAGCAACTAATATGCAATAATATTTCTTTCGTTTAGTTCCATTATCGCGAAATAAAAAAGTGGCAGTAAAAATAAACAGTTTAGTTAGTAAGTTTTTATTTCGTCGCACATTGTCATGCGAATCCAAGGCCGTGGTGACAATAACGCTGCGGCTGCCAACCGCCATGCCACTCGCGTGGCAATGCGGTAATCTTCCAAGGGGTCAAGGTACGTAGTCTAAACAGAGTGTTTACTTTAACTGAATTTATTTTAATATTTATTTTGTTTGAAAATTTCACTTTTTTAATTTACGGTTTTTAATTTAATATTTAATTTTAGTACACCTCTATAGACTAGTATTACTTGTGGTTTCATTTATTGCATCTATGTGGATTCCTTACTGTATGATATTAGCTAACACTTTTAGAAATAGGATTAAATACAAAGTTCTCAATGGTATCTCTTTTAAGTAATAAATATATCATATATTAAGTATATAATAAGTTCTCTTTGTAAAAATATATTTTTCTTTTTATAGAAACTGCAAAAATGATTAATTACATTATCATTACATATTACATTAATTTTCTTGAAGATTTCTTGATTCCTTTTAGATTTTCATAAAATCTTTAGGACTTTAACTATAATAAATTGGTATCTTTTTTTGTATGTTATACCGATAAGGGTCGTTAAAATTTCTAGTGGGCCCAAAAACGATTGTCTTCTTTGAATCATACTTGATTATTATTATTATCACACATTTTTATTACAATATTTTAAAAGCACAGAATAAGTATAATATACTAAATATACTTAAATACGTCTTGGACTTTATGGAGTGACCTGAATGATGATATGATGATCATATGAGCATTATGAGTCGTGCACTTTTGGATTTTCCAAACTTTTTTTATATTGAAGTTTGACATAAAATTATAGGAAAATTGGAATTATAATAATGAGGTTATCAGTGAAAACTTGTGTGTACTTAAACTACTTTATAAAATTTAAACGCCTAAGGCATGCACAATTGGATTTACCAATAGTTTATTTGATTCTGCACACATACAGGTTTCCTCATGAAGTTTTTTCTTTACCGCTGAACATGGTAAATCATTATTTAAAGAAGAGAAAATTAATACAGACTGTCTCACAAAAAGCTGCACTTACTGCTTATCAAAACTGCGGTTGCCAACCCGCTCGTCAAGCGTGGCAACTATGGCAATATACCCCCCATGAGCGACGACACAAAGAAACGGCCCCCAGTCCCCGGCGGCCCCGCTATTCCTGGCTACGGTGGCGACCATGGTAACGACGGGGCAGGGGGTGCTAAGAATCTCCGGTGGAGGTTCGGTTGCCACCTACGACGACTCGACCTGGCAACATATAACGCACGCACCCTGAGGACTGACGAGAAGATCCTGGAGCTGGAAGAAGAGATAGATAAGTTACGCTGGAATATAATAGGACTATCCGAGGTCCGAAGAGAGGGGGAGGACACGGTAATCCTCGAATCCGGCAACTTATTCTATCACCAGGAGGGCGACCATCTGTCCCAAGGAGGTGTCGGATTTATCGTCCACAAGTCTCTCGTTAACAACGTTGTAAAGATCGGGAGTGTGTCGACGAGGGTTGCGTACCTTATACTCAGAATCACCAAACGGTATTCGCTGAAGGTCATACAGGTTTACGCACCAACCTTGGCACACCCCGATGAGGAGGTGGAGGAAATGTATGAGGATATCTCTAGAGCCATGCATTCCTCCAAAATCCACTATACGGTGCTAATGGGAGACTTCAACGCAAAACTAGGCACAAGAGAGAGCGGTGAGCTGAAAGTAGGGAAATTCGGAATAGGGCAACGGAACCCAA